>JAHLJT010009500.1:0-15509 GCA_031308135.1 Acheta domesticus | reverse complement strand
CCTCCCACCTTCCATAACCTTTAGTAAGCTACCAAAATAATTGCTGTAAACTATATTCGTGAAGTATTTTTTAAAAAAATGTTAAGCAGTATGTGAAATGATTTTAACAAAATATTTTCTTGTGAAGTGTCAATTTTCTTCACGAATCTAGATGTCAACATAACTTAGACGAGTATGTTATATAGATTATCTCATATTTAATGAAAGAGCGTATATGGAGCGTGAAGAAAATCAATGTAAACAATTCATTACTTTTGTTTTTCGATTATCACAAATAAAATTGCTTTTACGTAATTTTAAACAAAATTCACAAACAAATCCTTTAAGAAAGAGCAAAAGTAGCTGGGAGAAGCTCTAAATACGTTTGCAACAACAAGAGTTCATAATGGTGGCTGAGTATGACGTATGAATAAACAACGTCGCTTTTTAATTATTGCAATCTATTCCGACAATCATCGTTATAACTGTCCTATCACTTTGTAGCCAGTTTTCTTATCTTGCCTTCACACTCATGGCAACGATGACGAAACCGTGTGGCGAAGGCAGGGATGGAATTGGTGGCGGAGGCGGCGGAGGCTGCGATGACGAAGTGGTGCAGCCAAGTTGTTGCGGTCGAACGCCGGGGCGCTGCTGACAACCGGAGGCGGGGCGCGAGGAGGAGGGACGCCTTCTGACGTCAACAGCACACTTCTCCTCCTCACACTCAGACTTTACAATCCTCCCAACTACCCACCGCCCCCCCCCCCACTATCCGTTACTAGTATACTGCAAGATTCCAACTCTGCTTTCTCCATATTCTCAGGAATTCGCTTTCCATTCTATCTTACATCCGCCTTTAAGACCGTGAATGTCCGAAAATTGAGACCCATGTTTGCTTATGTGTTCTTTTTTGTTGTTTTTTAAATTTCTAGCACGATATTTGTGTTAATGTATGAATTTATTTAGTAATAATTAATCAGAACCAGAAGACAAAATACACTAAAATGTTATCGGTAATTCGAAACGTTGAATACATTTTAAATTTTGTTTAAAAATTTTCTTCTGAAATTAATAGTTTAATTAATAAACAATGTTAAACTTGTTGGGAGTTTGTCAGTGAAGTAATATACACAGGATTGTTAGTATTGCCTATTTGACAATGATCGTTTACATCCGATGTTGATAGATTTCTCTACCGTAAATCCAACATTTAGAACATCAATCACATTCAATAATTCAATTTCCTTTTAAACATGTTCCAAAGCCCTTTAAAACTCACCTCCTATGTAACTCGACTCAAACACTTTTTCCGCCAACGTATATATGAACCTATGGAATCTACTAACAATGAACCAGTCACTACATTCCTTCAAATATTCCTTACCCTTTTTTTCTGAGTATCTGAAATCTTTCAATATTAAAGGACTTTAAATAATTTCAAGGACATTTCTTCTTTGTTCATTTTAACGTTTTACTCTATTTTAACGGTTTACTCTACCACAAACACACATACATGTATATGTGGGAGCTTAGTTCACAAAACTTTGTCCACTCATAGTCTATGAATTAATATCAATTTGGAGATCTTTTGTTCATATGTGCCTTGTGTGCAAAAATGTGTAGGCACATAAGGATCCTGTTTTTGTTTTTTTCTAGGGAGCAAAATATTTTCCCTCTGTACTAAGTAAACACCGCCTTTACAAACTTTTGAAGCTTGGTTTTCTCGAACTATAAGTTCTAGACACGTGGTAAACCACGTGTTAGAGGAAGTAATTTACTACAAGTAGGAACACGCCTTATCCACTCTTTCGTTTCCAGGGTTCGACAATACGTTTTTCTGTTTCTGCTTAAGTTGTAAGGCGAGAAAGAAAAAGTAAGGTATGCAAGAGAATGAAGTTTGATATTTCTATGATGCATAGCTTACAGTCATTTCCTGAAGCAAATCAGTCGTTCTTTCTGAATGAATGAGTCCAAACAGTGAAGCATAGTTTAAAAATGTGAATCAGGGTGAACCAGCAGGTCAGCTGTTAATGAAATCAAAACAATTATCCACATTTTCTGCATCTCTGCAACACCACAATGAACTCTTCTTGTGCCTTGCTAAGATGCATGTTCTTGCGTACGTAAGAATTTTCTTGGTATAGAAAAAATTGTTCATTTCTTAAATGTTTCATATGACAACAGCTCTCAGTATTTATACGAAGAATAGGCCGAATAGCAACATGCTCTATTATAGAACTATTATAATTATGTTGTTATTATTATCATTGTTGTTGGCTTTCATGACCGATCTGTCTCGTTAAATACCAATGTTTACGTACTGCTCTATAAATACCATTGCACTACGTACTGCTTATTACTCGTAAATCAGCAGTACGTAATTCCGTAGTCCGGCGTTCTAAAACGAATCTTTCATACGACCATATTACGAATTAGGAGTCCTTCCTTACGTAGCTTGGACTCTGGTAGCTCTGAGTCTAGTGCGGGAAGATGGTAGAAGGGCAGAGAATTGGCGAGAACTGCACCCGGAGCAGTTGCAACGGCGCGGCGCGCGGAGGCAGGCTCTGTGAAGGGGCGGGGCGGGGCAGCGGTCGCTTGATGCATGGCGCCTGGAGTTGGCGCCGGAAGCTACGCTCTTCTCTCTCCGCGATCGTTCCCATCGCACGCCGCCCCCTCTCCCCTTCGGACCCTTCCACTGCCCCGCCCCCCGCCCTTCCCCCGGCCTTGCCCTCGCCCTTTTGCCTCGTTTCTCCGAACTGTCCCCCCACAACATGGCGCTGCGAGTGGTGTTCCTCGAAGCACTACCTCCACTCTAAGAGAATTCCATCCGCAGGGAAACTTCTTTGGTGGTGGAAAAGTTCGATTAATTACCTGTTGAAATATTTTAAGGTAATTAACTTTCCTCTGATATACTTCATTTCAAATTTAATGATTAATATTATATATGTCGTTAGTAAATGTTAAGAATTGTGGACTCCCAGATCAAACTCCATAGATCGCCGTATATCAAACAATTCAACTGAAACATTGAATACTTGTATCCTCCTATATGATATCAATAGTACAGAAGACGTTTCCGTTTGAAACTCTCACATACAACCAACCCTTATAAGTGAAGAATCTAAAGAAAGATAATTTTAGTGAGACTCGACGAATTGCTCTTTAAATTGATCAGTAAGAAGGATATGTTGGGAAAAAAAGCAAAATGTTCGTGTTAAATGCAACCCGCAACATGGCATCATCAGAGTTAAAATCTAATATACAGTTATAATTTCACCAAAACGAAGACTTATAGAGCTTAAAACCTATAATTTTGAGACCAACGGCTTCAAAGAAACGTAATCTACATGATGAAGTCTTCTTGGACATTCTATTGCATTTTTGATAGTTAGGCGTTCTCAATACTTGTTTGCTCTGCAATTTCAATTTCAAACATAGCAAAGAGGGTTGAACTTGCCCGAAAGGTTACTTCCGAATGGACAACTCAACAAAGCTCTCTTTAGAGTAAAAATCTTTTTTAATGTCTTATAACTATGAAGGAAAGCGAAAAGCAAACTGTCGGAGGAAGATTGTGTAACTACTTTAGATGTTTTTTATTGTGAATTATTCGTAGAACATCTGTATATAATACTGAATAAACGTTTATTGAAAATGTTTTTTCAAATATCAATTGCATTGTTTTCCGATTTTATTTGATATTCTGTAATTACATTGGAAGTTACTTTTATTATTTTTAAGCAAATAAACACGTTTCCTTTCCTTCCTTATGGATATGGAAGAGGGTGGGGTTTCACATGCGAGAGTTTCCGCACGGGTACGCCAATATAATTATATTTTAAATAATTGAAGCAAAAAATTGCTTGAGGAGGCATTTGGGCCGTTATGTCGAACATTGCTGGATATCTGTTTCCGATATCTCAGCATGGGTTAATTTCCACGCTTGGGGCTTAAGAGACATATGGCGAGCATGGCGCATTCCATTCACCGTATCTAACAAACGCCGCCTCTCTGACCTTTTCTTCGTCACGAAGCTATTGAAACTGACACGATTTTATTGGAACGCTACAGCTCTATTTTTGCCCCGACCGAGAATCGCATTCGGGATTGCACCACAAGAAGCTAGAACGCTGTCCGTGAGAGAACTGAGGGGCTGAAACAAAATTGATTGAATAATTCCATCAAATCAGAATTTGTCACTGTTTCCTCTACAGCGCGAACGCTAAGAATTGTGGTAGGTTTAGCTCTTCAATGAGCATGTTTGTTCTCTCCTACCTTAAGTACTACATACTTGACCGTTATTCACAGTATATGACATAATTCTTTAAAAAATAATATTGCACTATGAATGCTATAGGGTAGGTATGAACCCTTAACTACTTGCGTAATATCAATAATACACTGGCGTCGGGTCACACAGACCCGATCATTGTGATTCAAGAAAATAATGTCGTTTGTATGATTTTGGGGAGACTTATGTGTTTAATAGTAAATGTAATTTAAAAATACATGTCACCCCATCCCTCCCTGCACCGCCTCTCCCCGCCCAGCCCTTCCCACCCACCCCGCTCCCGCCCCTCCCGACACCTCCCCGTCCCTCCCCCACCCCGCCCCTCCCCATCACTCCCTGCCCCGCCCACCCCTCCCCCGCTCCTCCCCATCCCGCCCCGCCCCTCCCCATCCCACCCCACCCTGCTTCGCCCCACCCCGACCTGCTCCGCCCCACCCCGCCCTGCTGCGCCCTCTCCGCCCCTCTCCCTCATTCCGCCTTAACGTGCTCTTTCCACTCTCCATAAGCCTACCGCCCGGCTACAGCTACGATATTGATCATACCACAATTTTTTGCCCAGCGCGCGAAACTCTAAAGTTTTGATACATGAGGATTGCATTGAACCAAAAATTGCACAAAAAAACTGTTTTGTCTTGTCAGAGGATAAATTTCTCTGCCCCTTGCTCCGCTCCAAAGACCTAGTTCTGTCCTGCACTTGCTCTTCTCCCTTTGTCCCACCCTACCCCATCTTCTCCTCCTGCCCCTGTGAACCACTACCCTGCCATGTGCCAGCCCGTTCTTGCCTTGTCGCTTCAATCATCGTTGCAGCTGCAAACATTTCATGCATTGTCGGATATTCCCGGCAAAAACAGACCAATAAAACCCTATTTCGCCCCTTCAGAGGGTGAAGTCTTTTAAAACTCTAAGTGGTCAAATATGTCGTCACCCACATTCCAAATTTCGTTTCTGGCTTTAGTAGGGTACGTGCCCTAGGCCCCGACCTAAATAGAGCGCCGAATTTGTTTCATTTAAAAGAAATGAAAAATAAATTTATCCTCTAAACCAAATTTAACGCTATAAGTTATTTCTGTTACATGGAGAAATTAATTCTGTTTATTAATTAGGGGAGGAGGAATTTTTGGAATGAAATAAGGATTCACCTTGGAACCACTGACCCAGGATCCCGGTTTTTGTTGGCCGTCCCTCTTCAGTAGTTTGTAGGTTATTGCTGTGGTGTGTTCGTTCTGACGCAACTCGTTTGATGTAATTATAGAAATGATAAGGCGGAGAATCTAGCTTGTGCATATCGGTAGTGTCCCTGCTACGTCATTCGCAGCCACCTCCCCAGAGACCAGAGGCAGGGGCTTCTCTCTCTCTGCTCGTCCCTGTGCTCGGGTTCGCGGAACCAGACCCTTGCCCGCGCTCTCTCGAGCCGCCCCTCGCGCGCGACACACGCCCCTTGTGCGCCGTGGCACTTGAGCGCTGCTCCTCAGCCGCCGACATTTGCCCTTTCGAAGGGCAATCGAACGGTCAGAAACGTATATTCACTCAGACATCGCACGTCGCCTTAGATGATTTATTCAATGAATCTTTTCATTAGACGCATAAAGAAATTGTTTATTAGAATTATCTTCAATGTTTAACTAGTCGTAAATGTAGAAGTACATTTCATTTTGAAGTGGTGTTATTTATACAATTTTATTAATGTGGCGGAAGACGTGAATATATTTTCGAAGAGAAATTAAATGCTTTATTATTTTCGGTTCTTTCATAATTCAGTCTTTAATATAAATCAATCTTAACTTAATTCAATCTAAACAATAAATGATCAGGAGATTTACAGTAGTGAATTCATGCTTTGTGTACATCACTTTCAAGATAAGATAAATTCCTATGCCATTGGCATTCAACAAGTGAATCGAATGTGGTGACAATTCATTCTTAATATCTTCGTTGAAATACCTGTTAGTGCATATTTTTGTTCGGAGCGATCCTTTGCTAAGTAACAATCAAAATCAGCATTCGTCGTGAAATATATACACGATGGCGACAACAGAAAATGGAAAATTTCAATTCGGTTGAAGTATCTGATACGAAACATTAAATATAGAAGTTATGTGTATTGATTTTTTCTCTTAATTTTGAACCCTGTGTTATTTTTTTAGATAAGCTCTTGCAGCATACCTTCCACTTCTTGTCTTCTCCTCTCCTCTTTTACGCATACCTACACACTACATTCACTACACTGCAACACATGCCGGGAGATCAGTCCGAAGTTTCGAGTTTGTCCCGGGTGGGGCGGGGCCCCGTTGGTGAGAGATACTTGTTGGAGGTGATGTAAATTGTAAAAATTTTCCAAAAAGGATGTTTTTGTAACCTTATTTCAGTTAATTTGTTTTCAATGCATTGGAGTTTCGTTGGTTTCTCAAATCTGAATCTAAGAAAGGGCTAATGCGTACTTCTTAAATATAATTAGCATATTATCCTATTATTCCAGCTGTGACACGCATAGTTAGGATACCTTGGCACCTTGAATGAATCTAATTAGTCTGAATTATAAGGGAAAAGGATACGAGTCGACGAACATGGGTGAATATGTCTAAATGAGAAGACCATTTATTATTGAAAACCACTGATAATGAAGTATTATCTGATGTAAAAGTTCCAGTTGAAAAGAACCTCAGAATAATCCGAAATACATGGCATATAACTTAAAGAAAATTTCTGAATATCTAATCAGTTGTCTCATACTCTTCTTTTGAGAAACGTATTTCTTGAAAGAAAGTGTTCGGCTCCAAACTACTTTAGAATGAGAGTGGCATATAGAAAGCAATCTCATATTTTATCCCCGAATATTTAATTTAAGGTGTAAATATGATATTACGGCAATTATAATATGAACATTAGCGTTCTCGGCTTAAAAATCAAGATACATTGTAAGAAACCTATTATTTTTTCCCCACTACAGTAAAGCACGCTTATTGATAAATCTTCTTATAAACGAATGATGTCCTTGATTATGTCGTGGCTTATACATTCGATCACAAACATGAAATATACTTCGCCTTGTACAATCCAGTCGAAGGCCATTATAGGGGCAATGACGCAACGCCCCATTTACCGCGACCTCAGACTGGGTAACCCTTTCGGGTGGCGGTGGGCGTTGTCCATGCGTCTTGGACCGCAGCGGCGCAGGTCGAACTGGGGATCGGGAGGGTATGGAGCGCCGGCTCACCAGGGTGGCGATGGTCTCGGCGGTTGCGGCGGCGAGGGCGGGGCGGGAAAGGGAGCGGCGGCGGGGGCGGGGCATGGGGGCGGCGGAGGGCTGCGCGCGTGGTTGCGCTCATCTGAGCTCTGTGGCGGCGGTGGCGGCGGAACAGGAGGGGAGCTGGACGCATACCCGACGCGACCGCCGCCCTGCAGCGCCTCTGTGGCAGGGGGAGACGCCCACCAGACACCGCACCGCACCGCACCGCACCCCACCGCACCACTGCTGCCCCAGCGGGCACTGGCACCTTAGATCACGCCAGTGCGCCTCCATATAATCACCCACTAACAATGTCGTCGTATCGTTGCCATCACTGCCACCATCTCCACCACTGCCTGAACATGTGTTCATGCGACCACCCACTCTGAAGAACGTCAGTGTTACGGGGACACCTCGAATCTCGAGACACTGCTCCGCACCACTACTAATCACAGCACCCTCCCCTTATACCTCGCCGGTGGTATAAGGGCTAGCATATGGACCTTCAAAACCCAACTTCGATCCCGACAAAAGGCAATGGATTTTCGAAAAGTAGTAAATCATCATGCTGATTTATGTCTCCGGGCACGTCAACTGTTATGGTCAATAGTCCCATTAATGTAGTGATGTTTTATTCCCTGAGGTGGCGGTGATTCCTTCCTCTTGTGATGGTGAGGTGCGGAGCCGGCCTAGACGTTAGCTTGTGGGCCATTTCCCATTCCAGGTACCTCTTACAGAATGGAACACCCTCAGCCGGGGCAAGCTCTAAGCTCCCAACTGGTGGCTGATTGATTGATTAATGATTCCCGGCGTGTCAACTGCTAAAGTTATTATTCCCGTAAGTGAAGCCTGTTTTGTAGCGGGAGATAGCGGTGATCTTCCCCGCTGAATAGTGAAATCCAACGCTGATCTACCCGTAGGCAAGCGAGATTTCCGCAACCAGATATCTCCCACCAACGGGGCCTCGCACCAGTCGGGCAAGCTATAAGCTCCCAACTGGTCTCCCGGCATGTGTTATAATGTAGTGAATTTAGTGTGTAAGAGTGTGTGTGTGTGTGTGTGTATGTGTGTGTGTGTGTAAGGGGAAAGAAGAGGAACGAAAATTGGTGTGCTGTTCCTGGCCCGTTTGTAAGGGCATTGATCCAGCATTCGCCTGGTATTGACCGGACGATTCTTGGAAAAAAATCAATCAGAGAAGATGGTCATTTTCACCTACCTGACAAGTTAATGTCGAAAATCCACCACCGACGAAACTCGAACCCTAGAATTTTCCTGTCAGAGGCGCTGCAGTGTTAATGGAAATTCTGTCTCTGAGCTAATCAGTGGAAAATTTCTCAGTGTACCAACTGTAACCTGGTAATCAATTATCGGCATAACGCTGCCTTTAATCATCATCATTACTGTTAACGAAAAAGTGACACTACTACTAAAACAGCTAATAACATTGTCATTCTACCATTAGGCCATGCTTCTTAGAGAACTATTGTGGCGGAGGTGACATGTAGCAGTAGACTGAGAATTGGTTAGGGCATGACCCATCGCATGTTGACAACTCCGCCATTCCTCTGGAAACTTCACTTACCTGGGAGGACCACCAATAGATTTAATTGGGCGAACTCTTGGTCTCGCGTTTTCCTGAAAATAGATTATTCAGGTTCTGTCACCATCACTTAGAAATTAACAAACACATGTGAAGTTAATAATAATATTAATAATATAATAGAATGACTGAATAATTTACAAGAGGTAATTTACAATAGCACAAATCAATTATTTTAAACATAATATGAGGAGTGTAAAACACTATAGTGACTGATGATCACTTAAATTGTGATTGCATTATTGCCCCAGTTCAAAACTGTTAAGATGGAATCTGAAAGAAAAGAACAATACAAAAGAATGCAAATTGTTACATTTACATTATGTCTACAACATGTAGGGGACGATGTGGAAAGTGCTGACACTAGTTTACAATCGCTCCAAAGATATTACAGCAGAGGTTGACAGTGTTGCCACTCGTACAGAACTGAACACGTAACTCGAGTGAAATGATTGCACCATATAAATGGTGTGTAGTTGGTATCACTTGTTCACAGTTTACGAGCCACAAAGAGAACTCGTCAGTATTGCACACTTGATGTAACAAATAAACACAGTTATTGTAACTTAAGATCACTGGTCCTGAATATAAGTACGCTCGCGTAATACGAGACTGTACTTGGGAGTTGTTGCGCGACAGTGCGTGTTGCAACTTGTTCATGGTTAAGAGAGTGATTACTGTCTACGTGAGTAATCATATTAAAAGAATGAATTAAAGTTAAATCTGCACACATACACTTAAGCTCAGTAGCGAGATGTGGCTCAGAGGCAGCAAGCATAGCGATACCAAGCAGTTTACAGGATTTACTAAAGATAACTTTTGAAAAACATTGTATTCCAAGTAAAAACCAGTCAGTCGCCGGTCGTCGTAGCAGTCGGGACGTGCATTAGCGGAGCTCCTCGCAAGACAATGGGTTGCTACCTGCAGGAGTATCGGGCTCCCATTGGGGCATGGGCTTTTCCTCGTGCTCAGCGCTGGTCCCCTCGGCATCGTTTTGCGGAAAACGGGGCAGCTGCTGGAGCAGCATAGTTGTGTGCGACCACGATATCGGTACTACTGCTAATTGGAGGTGTCGAACCTAACCCGGGACCTGCAGACGAAGTGAATGAAATACGCATCATGTGCAGTGGTTGCAATAGTAACTTAAAATCCCGCAAGCAGTGAGAATTATGTGGACTCTGGTACCATGCGAGTTGTAAAAATGGGGACATGGATAACGGCAAATGGTTTTGCAGTAAGAGCGAAGAAAACAGACTGCGTCAACTGGAAGAGAAAGTGGAAGCTGGGCACAGAGAAGGAACGTGTTTTTTGTGGACCCTAATTCGTGGTTGCAGGACAGCGATTCCGGTCGTGACGGTTTGCCCCTAAATCGCTCGTGGTCCACAAAGCTATGTCGTCTTTTCTCGCGTATAGGAGTCCCGAAACATCCCGCGACAGGTTCGTGAGGTGGTAAGGAATGTCAAATCCCTTATGATGGTCTGTGCGGGGATGTTAGCGACGGACGACAACGCAGCGAGGGATGGCGACTTAGCGGCGATGTTCAGTGACGCGGTGACGGCGACGAAGCGCCGACGTGCAGCGATACGGTGATGGCGGCGCGGCAGCGACGCAACCGGTAGCGGCGTGCAAACGCAGCGTGAACCGGTAACGGCGGCGAGGAATGTTTTTTTTAATATATTTATTTATACTTGTTCGACAAAAATTTGTCTTTCAAGTGTGTGAATTTTACATTAACATCGAATACAATTTGAGGAGAAACTTAAAAAGTAACCTCTGACATACTACTTATGTATAGGTATTATTGATTTTGAACACACAATGATCTTAAAAATAAACAGTGGTTATAAATAGTACAAAATGCATATAAATTGTTTTACAATAAATAATAGATATATGGAGTAAGTTAACTATGGAGGATGTAAGAGGTCTTTTGAATAGCGTGATTTAATTCGCGGGAAAGGATTAGCTGTTTTTCCAAGTTGAAAAGATGTATAAGCAGGACAAGAAGTAAGGGAAGAATAGAATTTATCTGAGAGACAAAGGATCCAGGATTTTAGAGACAGAATGCTTAGTTCGTGTAATATTTGATCGTTTCTTATAAACCAGGTTTCAATGCTTTTCTTAGATATTTATTTTGTATAGCCTCTAGTTTTTGTATATGTGATTTCGCTGCACCACCCCAAATGGGACACGGATACGTCAAAGATAGGCGAATTATATATTTAAATATAGATAACGCTGAATCTATAGAAAGGTGAGAATTTTTCTATAAAAATGGGTATAATTTTAAAAGCTTCACATTCGTTTTATTTATTATTGATGTAATGTGTGGTTCCCACGTTAATTTAGTATCCAGTTTTAATCCAAGATATGTAATTGGGGTCTTGTTAGAAATCCAAGGAATTGCTTTATAGTTGATAATAAGTGGATAAGTAGGAGAGATTCGTTTTAAAGAAAATATTTTGCTTGAGATTTTTTTACTATTAATCTTGATTTGCCAATTATTGTACCACGTAACAAGAGTATTTAAATCATCTTGTAAATTATCACGACCAGTTATAATGTCTGCATGAGAAGTGAATAGGGATGTGTCATCGGCAGAAAAGGCTACTTGTGAGTTAATTAAAATGTGGAATATCTGAAACGTAAATATTAAAGAGGGATGGTGAAATGGCGGCAACGGTTGGCGAAGCAGTGACGGCGGTGAGGAATGGCGATGCGGTGGCGGCGATGACGAAAGGCGACATATCGGCGGACAGTGACGCGGGAGCGATGGCGAGAGACGGCGGCATTATATTAATGAATTACACTGAAGGTGAATTCTCTGGTTATTTTGCAGGTGAATTGCAGGAGTATTTACAATAAAACTGTTCATTTCTGGAACACGGTAGAATCTTATCATGTATACTGCGATTTTTATAGGAAGAGCTCTCAAGATAACTCAAATCCCATCTTCGCGATGGAATATGTCACGGCATTTCGCGTCTTTTCTCGGTCTTGCCGGTAGAAGTCGCATGATCGCAAGCACTGCTTCATACGGTCGCGATCGTGCGAAATCTAGCGGAACGACTGTGAATGATACGAAATGCCGTGACATATTCCATCGCGAAGATGGGATTTGAGTGTCTTGAGAGCTCTTCCTACAAAAATCGCAGTATAGATGTCGTGATAGGTAAGGAGTAATGGCTCAATGCGGAAATATTAAACTCTGAAATCTACAGACAACATTTTTTTAAAATTCAGACGTGATTGAGTAGTTCGCATTTGTGGGGTGTTTTTATATGTATAAAAGACAAATTGGAAGCAATAGAGGTATGAGTGGATGACAAATTTGAAATCATAGGTGTAAACATTCGAGATAAAATTCAAAAAATCAATGGTAAATTGTAGGCGCATATAGATCACATTACGGTGGACGTGAACTATTGGCAAGACTTATAGAGAGAAACCGCGTAATCAGGAAAAGTGGGAAAAAACGTCATTATTGGAGGAGATCTAAATTTACCGCACGCTACCTGGGAGGGAGATGTGGGGGCTGAAGGCGCCGTCCAATGCCTCATTAACGAGCTGGTTTTCGAGAACGTCTTAACACAGGTTGTGACCAAATCGATCCGCGATAACGCTTTACTGGACGTTTTCCTTATGAGACCGGTGGACAAACTTCTTGCCTGTGAAGTAATTTCTTTGATTAGCGATCACAAAGGAATCCTAAAAAACATAGATTGTATACCAAATGATCTTGTAAAAGAAAGACATTTTTTTCAGTTCTCTAGAACAAATGTCACAAGTATGCAATTGTATTTGAAAAACAGTTTTCCAACTTGGGCTTCTAGCGGATGTACAGTATAACAAATATGGACAAATTTTAAGAACATCATTTCAGAATGCTTAGCAAATTTGTGCCTACCCGGAAACACGGTGCCATTCCGATCCGAGTACAACAAAGAAGTGAGGTGACTGAAAAGGCAGGTTAGGAAAGCGTATAGTAAACGTAAAATAAATAACAGAAAAATAAAGTTCAACAATTATCAAAAGACTTATTATCATTAAAGTTACATACCCAAGAAAGTTACTTTAAATCAGCTCTAAACGACTGATTGACCTATTGGCAAAATTTCTGCATGTAAGTGAGACATAAGAAAAGGAACAAAGAAAATATTCCAGCGAACTGCGGGGGACGGTTCGTCAATTACAAATGACAGTGCAAGGGGGCTTATTTAAACAGACATTACGCTTCCGTTTTCAAGCCGAAGGATCAAACCCCATAAGTAAAACAACACCCATAATAGAAACCTTTCGAGTCGATGCAGGAATTATTAGAAAAGAATTGAAAAAATTAGGAGAAATAAATCTGTAGATCCTGATGGAATACCAGGAGAAATACTAAAACTGGGAGGGGAAGTCATGATTCCGTACCTTACGTTGTCAATGGACGTTACTATAAATAATATTAAAATTCCTCAAAATTGGAAGGAGGCAATTGTAGTACCGATTCATAAGGAAGGAGACAGAAGAGTTGTTAACTACAGGCCTGTAAGTTTGACATCAGTCGTATGCAAGCAGATGGAACACTTAATTGCAGAATATATTAGAAAAGGTTGGAATAAAACCGTCTATTCCAAAATCAACACAGTTTTTGTCCTGGATATTTGTGTGACAGCCAGACTATTTCTTTATGTCAGGACATAGCAGATTCACTAAACGAAGGAAGTAGGGTCGATGCAATAATAATCGCTTTTTCTAAGGCATTTGATTTTGTTACACATGGTCTTTTAAATGCGATATTATCAGAAGCTGGATTAGATCATCGAATACTCTTGTGAATAAAAGAATTTCTTACGTGGCGCACTCAGTCAGGATAGGTGACATATATTCATCAAAAAAGTCGATGTAACCCCTGGGGTTCCCAGGGAAGTGTGTTAGAGCCATTACTATTTTTAACGTTTCATTAATGACATTGCAACTGGAATAAAATCAAAAGTTAGACTTTTCGCACATGATTGCATAATATAAACATAAATGATCACTGTAAGCTGTTATTCTGCGTTATTCTTTAATGCTAATATAATATCATAATCTATTAGTTCGGAAAATTCTGATGCAGTCTTCTGCTAGTAAATTTGATTTCCCTGAGTTGCTTAACACTTCCATATTTTTGTCCCCTATTTTAAGATGTTAAAACTCCACAAACTTGCTCTGATTTTTGTTCTGAAAGCGAATATATATGATCATTAAAAGCTATCATTAAGCGATCATAAAATAAGCGATCATTAAAAGATTACTACTTGGTATGTTTATGTGTATAAGTTGTAAGTCACATGAAATCGAAAATCGATTTTTGCATGCTTAAGAAATGTATTGTTTAGTATTTACAGTTCTTGTTTCCTTCGTAATCACTTCACGTTCTTCAAATTTAATGTTCCAAGGCAAGTTGCAAATTCTTTATACAAAATACGCATGAAATACTTCACACTTCACAACTGAAATACTTCAGAATTTACGACACATTCTGCCGGGTGATATTCATTTAGTTTCTTTCTCGTTTGTCAAAAATCAGTGTTGCCGTCGTCGTGGAACAAAATTATGGTGTCGTGGACTGAAAATAACTACGGAATAAAGGGACTTAATCAACACTACCTGCCTAGATCTATTTAGGTGGCGTTGGTTTAATTCTTGTCATACGAAGATCGTAGATCCAAAACACGAAAAAACACATTTTTGACAATTTCTTGGAATCTTATGACCGGATCGGAAAATAAATTATGAGTTCCGCAACAGGGGATCGAGATGCGAATAATTACACCTCATACGTCTCGACTGGTGCTCAAACACTATATAGGGATTATTACTATTTTCACCTTTTATTTCACCCAATGAAGGCCAACATCTTACTCCGGGACTGTGTAGCCAAAGGACGTAAGATTTATGCATAACATCTTGCCCATCTACTCTCCCAGTATTCGTCAGACAATACTGCAGGTGTCCAAGTTTATGAACTTCTGGATGGATACGAACACATCACGGTGCAAGTCTAAGATGTCAAAACTGCTGTTCAATGTGTTGGGAATTTCACCTGTAGCGCCAACAACTACTGGTACCACTGTGACGTTTGCCATACCGCACATAGATTTGATTTCATCTGCCAATGGCAGGTATTTATTACTTTTTTCCGTGTGTTTTCTTCAGATTGGCTGGTAGAGGGACTGCAATATCAATGATGAATTACTATTGAAATGTACTGACAATGTCTCGTCAAAAACTGTTACGAGATCGTTGACATCATTCACCTTGGGACGGTTATAATCGTGACCCGTTCCGAATTTATAGTAAATTTTTGGGCGCCAGGAACAGGTTACGTTAATTAAAACCAATGCTTCCACAAATGTATAAATAAATGTATAAACAAATGTATAAAT
>JAHLJT010009499.1:0-29045 GCA_031308135.1 Acheta domesticus | reverse complement strand
TTCTTTTTAGTTCATTCTTTTCCACATTCACATTACTTGGACATTTTTACAAGCAAAATATATTAATAATGAAAGAAGAAAAAGTATCAGGAGCAAACCACAAAAGAATATACGGGGATACGAATTTAACACTCTGCCATTTCAGCACCCAGGTATGCTTGTGTAAAATTAGATGGTTGCCATATTACAAAACAGATTAGAGAAGATGAATATAAATCATCAGAACTTAGGACCGGTATTGTACATGACCAGGTCTTGTTTGAACTTCTTCCAATTGCTCGTGTGTAACGAAAATATTTTCCTTAATAAATTATAAATTCTGTGACCACTGGGAAAAAAGTACAAAGTTCTTACATAAAACTATCTACTTCAGAACTTCTACCCTGCGACCAGAATTCACTCATTAATTTTTACTTATTTAATATCAAAAACTTATTTGTGGTCTCACCTGCAATGTCATTAAAATCTTGCTCGCGTAGAACCTTCAGAAGATGACCCAAAGTTGCTTTTTTTGAAACAGCACCAAACCATTCTGAAGAAGGTATAGAATGCACATGCTATTTGCTTCACCATACATGTTAACTCTAATTCTTATGTCCATTACATGCCGACTTAAACCAAGAGAATGAGCTAGAACAGTCCACCTGTCAGCAACTCTATGATTCTTCTGGACTAGTTGCATCATCTCATTAGTTACACCTAAAATATCAAAATTATTAACTTCATGTTTTTTCACTTGCAATCCAAGATTCCTTTACTACACTCAACACTAAGAACAGGTGTAAAAAAAAAAAAGTAATGAAAAATGCAACAGTAGTTATGTAAAAATAACATATTCCATAACCGTCCCAGCAATTAGAGAGAAAAGTTTAATTTCATACAAATAAAGAGGTTTCAATAAATAAAGTTAATGAAAGAGGCAAAAATTTCTATTATCATGATGTTAATCATTAAAGAAGTCCACAAGAAATTATAGAAGTGTTATAATTATAAAAAGGTTTGAATACTACTAACCCTATAAAATATTCTGCAACAAAAGAATCATCTACCTTATTCAAAAAGAAAAAATTCCATTCAAATTTAAATTAGAATGGAAAATTAGCAAAAAGAGAAGAGAGAAAAAAAAAACACTATTGGAACTTGGATGTTTTCTTCTATACACCCTCACATCTTTTGTTTAAAATTTATTGCATTTTATTCAATGTAAATTGCCTCAGCCCCTGCCACCCCATTTCTTCTAAATCTATCTGAATAATTAAACAATTTAATTTCACATTCAACACATGTTACAATTAAATAATAAAGAAAAAATCATTTCTTACCTGTAGAAAAAAGTGACTGTTTCGATATAATTTTAAAAAAATCAATGCTGTTATTATCCAATTCATCAGCTATCCATTTGTAATCTGCCTTAAGAATTTCCACAAAATTTCTGAAATTCTGTGGATTTTTCCCTTTGAGAATATCTAATAACGCAGACATTTGCTGTGAATCTGTAATATTTGCTTTAACTTTTTGATATTCTTCACTATTGATGATCTCTTGTGCAGCAACTTGAAGAGATGTGATCAAAAACTACATCTGAAGTAATGCTGGAGTATAATGCTTCATGTTTCTTTTCTTGTGAAGGTCCCATTGCCTTTGTAAATATTTAGGAACCTAAAAAATTAAATTTCATAAAATAAAATGTTTACCAGCTGACTTTTCTGCAAGAAAATAAACACTCTAATTTGAAAATACAAGTTTATCTTATTATCATGAATCTGTTTTTCATCATATTGTGGGCTCGTGTTTTGAATATATAAAATGGCAATTGGTAAAAACACTTTTGAATTCAACAAAGAATGATAAAGGCTCATGTAAATTTATGCCAAAGAAAACAAAATATGGAAAAAAATCACGGAGGTGTCACCTAGCGATTGTTATATGTGCGTTTTAATAAAATGTTTATTCAACTAGTCAGTTCCCCGAAAATAAAGGGAAAAAAACATTAGTTTAGTAACGAAGTAGTTGAAGACTACCTCGTGGTGCTAACCATGTGATTTGGCATTCCCCCAGACCCTCTTGAGGCTGACAGGTGCTATGTTCTAAAAACATCAACTAGCCGGCAAAGCAAACACATACGTGCCACACGTATGAGTTAAACGTAATATATTTCTAACATGTATGAATGGCAGCTCACCTGTTAGTTGAAGATAATTACCATCCACCTTCCACAGTAACCTTTCAGCACGTACGACCACCAAACTCGCCCTAGCGCTTCACAAAAAGACCCTTCGCTTCGACCTGCCCTTCTGACGCTTTCAAAGTGACGCTCGCGGCATACACACCAGTGAACAAAAAAAGACAAGGTCGTTTCAGGGCGGCCAACCAGCACGAAGTGAAAAGCCCCAAACTTTAGAAACCTGTTATGGCTGTGAGATTGTTATCGACGGCACTCACATAAGGGTTTAATTAGTCTAAGTATGTGGTCGGTGAGTCACTGGGAAGAATCATATCGCGTGATTCAAGGCTGTATGCTAGAAGGTGGGGAGAAATAGTAGGCTTAGATATTCGTTTCCGTAAGAATCGAGGTACATGCAGCAGGTGACCAAAGTAGAAATGAAACGTGTTGCGTAGTATAGTCTTCAACTGGAGAATTGAGAACGGTGAAACACTGCCATATGTCGAGTTAGTTCCATATCCTCTTCCTAAACGTCTGACTTCGAGAAGGGGAAAATAATGCGTTGTCTTAATAGCAACAATTTGGAAAAAACTGTCGAAGTTGTACATAATTAACAAATAGTACGTAGCATACTTTATCTTTATTTTTACGAGAAGTCTGAAAAGAATACATCTGTTTAATCTTTGTTTACAGCAGAGAAATGCATATGTTTAGTGCATATGTTTCCTACTTCCGGTGAATTGTAGAAATGAATTGGTATTATTTATGGAGATATAGGTATAGTTCTCTGACAATAAAATAAAATGACATGAATACTTGCAAAGAAACCTAACATTTTGACACAGTTCATTCTAAAGAAAAAAAAATCGTAATGAAATTTACAACACTACTTCATTGGTCATTAATTTCATGTCGAAAATAAATAATTTATAAACTAGAAATTGTTAACAATTTTAAAATCGAATCACTGTGTTAGTATATATTCATTTTGTCTTCCGGGGAACATGTTCATTTGTCATTTTCAAGTATTCTACTTTTAGAATGAGGGAGCTTTTTTTATTTTTTTTTTTAATTTAAATTTTTGTTACTTCATGGTTCCGAAACAAGATTTTAGTTCCACAACAGTTATTTTAATTTTCGACATTTTTTTAAAATTTCGTGTTTATCAAGACATAGAAAAAACACATTAATAAAAATTTGCCAACTAGTAACCACGCGAGGTAGGCGACATCCACCAAGGCCAACGACCGCGAGGACCAACGCGCGCCGAACGCCTGCACCGCAAACAAGCGGACGCCGCCGTGTTTTTAAATTGCATGGCGTCGCATCGCCTCGCCTCGCCTCGCCTCCGACTGGTGCTAAGATGTCGCCGAGAGGACGCTCTGCGGAAGGATCGGAGAGGAGAGGGCTGCGCCAGGCCGCGCCAAGAGGCGAGCCGCAGGACCGCTTCTCAAGGACGTCGCGCCGCGCCACGCCGTGCACCGCGTGCCCGCCCGGACGGAGGAGTGGGGGGCGCGGTGCCAACTGCTGGCGACCGCCCCCGTGCACCTGGCGCCGCACGGCGTCCCTCGCCCCCGCACTGCACCGCACCGCACCGCGACGCACAGTGGGGTTGAAGGGACGGAAATGCGGGCGAGGATCTATCGAAATAAGGCCTACAAAAGGACGATGCGGGTCACAGATATTTAATATATGGCCTAAAATATGTTTTAACTGCACACACACACACACACACGCGCACACACACGCGCGCGCGCGCGCACGCACACACACACACACACACACACACACACACACACACACACACACACACACACACACACACACATATATATATATATATATATATATATATATATATATATATATATATATATAAAATGAATTCCAGATGCCGCGATCCTCATTTAATTACTTTGATTATAATGAGTTTCGTGCGGTTTGATGGGCGGATAGGAATTTCTAAGTAATGGTGTGCTTTTCTCCCTGATCAAATTATGTAAAAAAATATCTAGCTAAAATCACTGTCACGTTTCGTCATTGAGTCTGGTTCTTCTATTGCATGCATTTCAGCCCACTGTGTGGCGCAGGTCGCTGGACGATGACGGAGGGCTGGGGCGGACACGCGGGGCAGGGCTCCGGGCCCTGCCTACCTGCTACGCACTGCCCACAGAGTATTATACGGCACTGCCTGTGCGAACGCCCCCGCGCCGCGCCGAACAATGCTGGCGCGCGGAACAATAAAGGAAGCTGTTCGGAAAGGTTCCATTATGCGGATCTGGGCGCGGTTCGCTGGTGTAAGATGGCCGCTATTTACCGTTGTTTTCGGGATAGTTATCCAGATTTGGAGGCTTGGAAGAGTGCCAAATACGCTGGTGAAGTTCGCACTGCCATGCAAGGAAAGTAGCTCATAGGTGACAAAGGAAATTAAATCGTGCATATCAGAGAACTCAGTGACATGATTGGCGAGTAATTGAAATCCAATACCGAGTAACGCAATTACTCGACTTCAGAGTGTATTTTTGATAATGAACATGAACAAACACTTATAATCGCAAAACTATTATTTCTGATATCAATGATACAATTACTGTAGAGAGAAGATTTGAAGCATGTAATGGGTATGGTATACAATACCTAGCTGACGAGGAAGGCATTTGGAAGATACAATCCTTTGGATAAAACAGGGCTTTCCAACTGGTGGCCCGCCGGATCTTTTTGTGCGCCCCGCGACTGCTTTGAAATATATTATTATACCAACCAAATACAACGTTTTTTTAGTTATTCTGTTATGCACTTTTACAATTACAAAGCAGTAATTATAAATGTGAATTAATCATTAAGTATGTTGAATAAAAGTCGTATCTCATATATTTGTTTCATTATAATCTCAGTAATTAGGGTAAAAATCAGGGGCGGCTCGTCCTAAGGGGCCACTGGGGCCGACTGGTGGGGCACTATATTTAATAAAGCACAAAAATGTTTATTTATCTTTACAGCAATCCCTTTGCCCTAAATCATAAATTAGTTTTGCGGTAATACATTAGTAATAAAATAGTTAAAAATTATGGCACTAGTTTGGTTTGATTCTATGGTGGGCGGACCAGCTCGATATCAAGCTGGCCCGCCACCCGTTTTGGGGGTGATGAGTGATAAAAAAATCGGGTTTGCGGTAATAAATTAGTAATAAAATAGTTAAAAATTCTGGTACTAGTTTGGTTTGATTCTGCTATAGTGGGCGGGCCAGCTTGATGGACCTACATTTTCTTTATATCTGAAATTTCTTGGTTCTCTTGAGATTCCTTTGTTAACTTGACGTAACGTGAGAAAGGCGTTTGCGAAAAATTCCATTTCTGCAATTGTCCAAAGAGAAACAAAATTAATTTTTTGGTAAGTTGACTGCGACAAAAAGCGACAAACTACCATGTAATTATTTATTATTTACTAAAGTAATTTTTTGGTTTTCCTGTCACTGTGGTGCAGAAGCGCTGCTTTCGGAAATTACATTCCCGGTTTTGTTTAAAGCGTAGCAAAACTTGTTTTATGATAGGTTTCGAGTGACAAATTAGCGACAAATTCCCGTGTAAAAAGTTTTTGTGTATTGAGATTATTTCTCGGTTTTCTTGAGATGGCGATTCTTACTTGACGACACATCAGATCCCGTTTGGCGAAAAATTCCATTTCTGGCATATTGTTTAAAGAGTAACAAAATTTCTTTTACGGTAAGTTTGGAGCGACAAAAAAGCGACAAATTCTCATGTAATTATTTTTTACTTATTACTGTTATTTCTTGGTTTTCTTGAAATTGCGATTGTAAGTTGATATCAACTTAGCATCGCGATTGGGAAAAATTCCATTTTTAGCATATTGTTTAAAGAGTAAAAGAATTTCTTTTACGGTAGGTTTCGAGCGACAAATTAGCGACAAATTCCCATGTAAATATTTTTTACTTATTGTTATTTCTTGATTTTCCTGACATTGCGTTGGAAAACAGCGTTTTTTGGGAAATTACATTTCTGGCTTTGTTTGATGAGTAACAAAATTTGTTTTATGGTAAGTTTTGAGCGACAAAAAAGCGACAAATTCCCATGTAATTAATTTTTACTTTATCTGTATAGTTTCTTGGTTTTCTTGTTTTTGCTATGCTAACTTGATATCAAGTTAGCAGCATTTGTTATAGCAGTGTCAAATGAAGAGCGACAAATTTTTGTTTTGCGTAACAAATTAGCAACAAAAAAGCGACAAATTTGGAGATTAGTTTCAAATGTTTTTGACAACTTTGCGATTGTAACTTTACGGAGCTCCCTTCGCAGAGAAACGGCAGTCTGAGCGCGCCGTTTTCAAAGTGCACGTGAAGTTCTTGCCGCTGTAAGATGAACACAGTATTTTCCGTTTTCTTCACTGGGAATTGAAGAAAAAAATGATATTAAACGGTTAGGAGCACATCAACTGTGTGACTTATCATTTACACAAGTTGATAGAAAGAAGAAACGAACATTCTGTAATCCGAGGTTTCAAATAAAATCATGGTTGGCTGTGAGTGAAGAAAACCAAAGCTAATTTTGCTTTTATTGTTTATTATTTGGTGAGGGATTGTGGACGACAGTGGGCTGTAAGGATCTGAAACATTTGAGCGAAAGGAAAGTAACACGAAGAAAGTGGATTGCCTTTAGAAAATGCTTACAAATTTAAAACTTTTGGAACTGGGAATATTGTTGTTCAGATTGATTCGGTGATCAAAATTTCAATCCAGAAACATGAACAATTCGCAAAAAATAGACATATTTTAGGTAGAATGATTGAGTGTTTAGGATAATACTATGGCACTCATCATTCATGAACTAGCATTGAGAGAGCATGATGAATCTGAAGATTCAAAAGACCGTGGCAGTTTTGTAGACTTGTCGTTACTCGGCAATCTATCAGGGGCGTAGCGTCCATGGATGTGTATGATGTGTTACATACCCTGACAATATCAGCTAATTTTATTTTAAAATGATTAAAAATTGTCCATTTGTTATTTTCTTGTTCTACTACAAAATATTTCATTATATTTTAAACATAGCGCCGTTGAGAATTCGATTCTTCACAAGGATGAACGAATTTGTCTGAAATGCCGCCTAGCCTGCGCTGTGAATCAGATGCACAATGACCCATTACATCCAAGGTGCCCACGAAAAACTGTCGTTTTATGAAATTTCATTGTTCTCTCCGGTGTTTGTACGAGAATGAGATGAATTGTCGTTTGATTTAAGTTTTATTACCTTGTTTTAATGCATTTAGCAACAATATATTTGTAGCCAATTTAGGTTAGGGATTGTGTTGGTTGAATGCACGAGGGTATCTGACTGTGCAATACACATCTGTGCCCTGGAATGGCGAGCACAACGCGATCCAAAGTGCCTACATAATTATGGAGTAGTGTTTTTTGTTTCGTGGACAAATTATATCACGTGAGAAACAGTTAAAAATATTTGAAAAAAATATGAGAGGTTATAATTTTATTTAAACAGCCAACGCAGGATCGATGGTGCACAACGCAACAACGCAACATCGGATTCGATGGTGTGACGGTTAGCGTGCCGGACTGTCATACCGAAGTTCGCGGGTTCAAACCCGATCGAAACCGTGGATTTTTAAGGGCGAAAAAATCCTTCGTACGCCTTCTGCGGAGGGGAAGTAAAGCCGGCTGGCCCATGTAAAATATCCTCAAGCCTAAATGACGCCTCTGAGCTAAATTCAAATCGCCTGTTTCGTCGCCCGAGATAATACCTTCTTTCTCCGCTAGGTGAAAGGAGCGTAGCGAAATTTGCGTGGTCAGACGGAAGAGCGGGCCTAATGGCCCGAGTCTCGCCACGTAAACTAAACGCAGGCTATTTTGAGCAATGCAACACTGATAAGAGAAAATAGGGAAGTTCTGTCACACTTCATTCGAGTTATATGCTTTTTTGGGAGACAAGGCTCGTATTTTCTACCCATAATGAAAATAGGGGATCATCAAATAGAGAAAATTTCGTGGAATATATAAGTGTAAAAATGAAATATGATAAAACAGCAAGGATGATATGGAAAATTGCAGTATTTCATGCAATCTCGCCAGAAATTCAGATTCATTGGATTTTAAGTGTGAGCATGGTAATATCCAATGAAATTAAAAATGAATTTTCTAAAGCCTTTTTTGTCTCCTCGATACTGGATGAAACCCTTGATGTAAGCAGCAAAGGACACCTGTCATCTGTTTTTCATTACGTGTCTGTAAATTGATTGATTTTCTCTTTCGTATTATATTTTTATAATAGATCATTACTTTCCATTTTATAAATTATGTCAATTCTAATAGGTTCCAAATGATATGAATTGGACAATTTTGAAAATCATTGGGTTTGATTGTGCTCTTATTATTAAAGTATGAGGAGACACATTTATATTTTGCTAGGTCGTGAACTTAAGTCAACTTTTTCTAACTTTCAACCAGTAAACTACATGAAGTACGTGAGGTATTTTTACTTTTACTGGACCTGTTTTATTTTAAATATACAAATTATTTGACCAATGTGACAGAAATGGTATTGGTGAATGAGGAATATTTAGGAGTTTTAAATTATTTTCTCATTTCTCGAGTTACATACCCTAAGCCAAAACTCAGGCTACGCCACTGCAATCTATATAGTATGTAAGATGATCATTTAAACAATTCTTCTATTTATAAATATAACTCAAACATGACAAAGGAAGAGCTGCTAGATTGTATATATGAAGTGTATTTGGAGGAAGTGAAGAAAGAAATAGATGTAGCTGATTTTATTTCTCTGCAAACCGATTAAACAACTAGCATAACAAGTCGAAGTCATCTTGTCTTAATTTTACGATATGTCCCCCCTTTCAAAATCTTAGCTCATTCCAAAAGATAAGCTATGGCATTAGCGTATTTTTTGTAAAAATATTGATTCCAATATTTGGTGAAATGACTTAATTAAAATTCCTACTTCTGTTTTATGTGGAAAAATTACAAATTTAAAGGTTTAATTAACTGATAATATTAATTAAACGATACATTACTTAACTACACTTTAATTAAATAAGTTATTGATTCTGAGATGACATTCGTGCTTTTACACCTGGCCCCACCAGGAAAAAATGTCACGAGCCGCCACTGGTAAAAACCATCTTAAATTACGGTGCGGCCCACGGCCCAACTACAATTTGCTGTGTGGGTCACAAGCCCTTTTAAGTTGGACAGCCCTGGGATAAAAATAATGGGTATAAACGACTAAATAAAGATAGTTAATAGAAATTTTTGCCTCAAACAAGACATTGTTTTTATAGGTTTTATACGTCAAATTTAAATAAGCAAACGATTAATGTTTCTATTCGTGCAATTAGAGGAATTAATTACAAATATCACAATATTATTGCACGATATTATTGCAGAAAAATTGTGCTAGTCTCATTTTCGGCAAATTCTTTGTATTTTCGAGAATTGCAAACTTTTACCATTTAAAAACTACAAAATTGAAGATAGAGATTTTTGATTTAAACAAAATCTGTTCTAAAACATCAGCTTTTTAAAAAAGTAATGTACAATGTTTTAAAAAACAAATAGTTTTTGTGCAATTGGTGCTTGAAATTTATTTATTTATTTCCATAAACGGGCTGAATCCCCTACAAAAAGAAAAAACACATGTAAAGACAGAAATTAAAACAACTTATAAAAAACTATTTCCTCAAAAACCGCTTCAATTTTTCCCCACGGATAGAAAGAACGTTCATAATGGCTCAGGTCTCATTTCCATTGAACTCTCTGAATTTCCGAATATTGCAAATTTAGAAATAATCCGAGAACGTATGTGCTTTAGAGCACCAATTTTAAGATGAGTTCTAGTGTGGAGCTCTTTTCCCGTTTAAAACAAATATTTAAAAAGTGGATCTAGGGCTTTTTTTTAGTTCAGCAATTCTGGATACTCTAGGTCAGACATGCACAGCATTTTGCACTTGGACCTGGAGAGCCGCGCGCGAGCAACGTGAGTGCAAAGCAACTTGTGTGTGGATGGGTGTGGCTAAGACTCATTCTATGAGAGGGAACCGCTAATGAGAACGAGCAATTCGAACCGTAGCGCGTAAATTGAAAGAGCAATTGCGAGAATTGACGGACTATTACATACAATTCAAGTATTATTATCTTTTATTTTGGAAATGTTGGTTGTCGATGTGTGACAATGTGAACGTAAAACGAATTAAACATACGTATTTTATTTGGATACCAGTATGTAGGTTTGCTTGTAGTATTGCTTGTAGGGCGGATACTGTAATATGCTCTGATACGATGTAATCGTACGATAAGCGTGCTGTTAAATACAAAATTGTAATATTGAATCATTTTTGTTTGAAGATTACAGTAACACAGAGAGACAGAAAGAGAGATAAACTGAGACTGCATATTGAGGCAGATAGAGACAGAGGCAGAGATGCAGAGAGAGAAACAGAGAAAGACAGAGAAACAGACACACAGAGATGGAGAGACAAACAAAGAGGGTCAGAGAGAGTCAGACAGAAAGAGACAGAGAGAGGCAGATACAGATAGAGACACGGAGACGTTTTCTTTTTCACAATGATTGAATAAGAAAAAATCCGGACAGCGCTGGGTATTTTGCTAGTACGAACTTAAAAATGCAAATATTTTGAAATCAAAGACCCTTCAATAAGATCACCAATTGCACTAAATAAGATTAGGGACAGTTTTAGGTATCTATTCTTAATATTGCTCAGAGGATCAATGTTTGTGAATCGATCGAAAAGAAAAATACTTCGTCCCATTAAAACAGACACGTAACTTTCAGTACGAATCATTCATTTACCGAATAATCAAAATGCACATTATCCAGAAAATGTCTGTGCTTAACTGAAAGCAGCTGCGCTGAACTTAAAGCAGATGACTTCTCGACTACCAAAATAAATCAAGACAGGATGTTTGACGGTTCATAAGGTGCAATTTTACCAGAAGGCGAACCTCCAAGCACAATGCGATGAGTCATTTCGCTCAAGGTGAAGCTGCGGTCGAGTCGCGGTACAGAGAAGTTCCTGCAATTCTATCATCAACCGGTCAGAGAACGAGCAAGGTAAAGGAGGCGAGATTCTTTTCAGATGTCTGCACTTCGTGGTTTGCATTTCTCCCCATAGTACGATACACAGTTTTAACTGTTTTTTATGCGTTAAATAAATAAGTTCAGATATTTCACGTGAATCGATCGTAGCCTTCTCCGAGAAAAATGTAAATCAAGCGATTACAAAATGTTGAATTAACGAAGATTAATACTATTATTGAATGTTAAACACTGGGAGGACGGCGATCTTCTTTCTACCTAGTAGGACGAACCCGTCATTTTGACGGGTACGAATTTTTATTGCTCGGGTTTTAACTTCAACTCCTGAATTGTTAAAGAAGATTATTGTTGTGCTAGTCTTTTCTAACATATGTAACAATGTTAAAAAACTGTTAAAGTTAAAAACTGTGTAAAGAGAAATCTATCGTATCAACCTTAAAATACAATGGCTCAAACCTACTGACCGACTCCGACAAAGCCAAGGCCATAGCTGAACATTTCAAAAACACATTCACACCTAATCCTATTTCAGATATAAACTCATTCAATCATATAATTAACAATTTTCAGCAAAAAAGTACAAACAGTACCAATAGCAACTTCATTTATTTCCCCCTCAGAAACCTCCAAAAATATCACTCAGATTAAAACAAAAAAATCAACCGGTTATGACAATTTCTCCAACAAAGCACTTAAAGAATTAAGCAAAAAATCAGTAGCCGCACTAACTGAACTATTTAATGCGTCTCTAAGACTACAATATTTTCCTCAAAGTTGGAAAACAGCTATAATTTTACCCTTCTGCAAACCAGGAAAAGATGCAAGAAACCCGTCAAATTACAGACCAATTAGCCTTCTTCCATCCATCGCTAAACTTTTCGAAAACTTACTGCTAAGTAGACTAATTAATTTTTTTCAAAATAGCAACACATTACCTGACTTTCAATTTGGCTTCCGATCCAAATATTCAACTAACCACCAACTACTGCGCCTAACCGAATCTATAGCCACAGCATTCCATCAACGAAAAACACACACTAGCCATTTTCTTAGATATAGAAAAGGCCTCCGACACTGTTTAGCATACTGGTCTCCTGTACAAATTACAAAAATATCTATTCAATATCATTCTTAGCTTTCTGACGATAACGGCCCTGATAACGAAAAAGTGGATAAAACCAGTTGCTAAATTAATAAAAAAATCCCATAACACGTGGTGTAGCCAGAATCCCTATTTTATAACTCCTTGATACTGATAAACCAATTGAAAGCAAAACGTCCATCCGTCCGTCCGTCCGTCCGACCGTCTGTCTGTTCGTCAGAGGGACACACACACATACACACGCAGAAACAGAAACAGATAGAGTGAGACAGACCGAGAGAGACAGAGACTGAGTATGAGAGAGACAAGGGACAAAGACAAGGTTTTTGTTTTCTTTACTATTCTAAAATTAATCTTTTCATTCAACCATTAGGAAAACGAAAAATTGAGAAAATGTCAAAAAAATGTACTTTGGGCGGCGATAGATGGTAGCTGGTTTTCTCAGTGAAATGTATTTGTCAAAACTACGTGTTCAAATAAGGTCATGCTTAATTTTTTGAAAATACGAGTAGTTTTTCTATAATTTCGTGACAAACATAATAGCTCCCTGCAAATTTACTGCGTTTCAGACAGCCGGATGCGTCGTAAATTAGAATTTGCAAATTTGTATATTATTTCTTTGTTCGTTTCTTACATTCGACCTTTTGTTATACATTTACACATTAATATTTTAGGAATTATTTATTTTGAAATATTTGAAATAAAAATTGCTAGCTCTTTAAGGGAGTATCGACAATGCAGGGAATGCAACAATGGAATTCCATTTCGCTGTCGGGAATTTCTGTGAATTATGTGTTATTATTGTGAATTGATATAGATGTATGGTATCAGGCTTCTTTTTCCAATACAAGTTTACAAACCTTGCGTATTATATTTTTATGCAGTAGTAGAATTCACATAATTTTTATAACATTGCGACGGAAACAGTGAGTTCTCTTCTTGTGTGAATTGGACGTTTTCAAATAATAGCTAAGATGTTAGTAGCGCCTAAAGTGCAATATTTCAATTGTACGTAGCTGTTTCCAATAACACGGGAAAGTAAGTGTTGTTGTAGCACCACTAATATACCGCATGCACTATGTTCACTTCAATAAATTAATAACAATGTCGCCGCAACTTTAACTAGAATAGCAGGGAGGTTCACATTTATTTAACTAACCGCTATTCCTATTTAGCTAACCCCTCCCAATTTTACGTGACAGAGAAGCCCACAAGAAATGCTATTTTAAAGGTAAAAATTACTTACCAACTATCTGATACCACAGGAAAATAAACCCTATGTGTAATAATTCAGAATCCTTATTATATCTAAAGAGTACAGTATTCTGAGCTTCGAGTGTTGTTTGTCAACACTGTTAACAGTTTAAACTTACAACACGAACTACGCGTCGTCCGCAATAAACCGGACGTTTAGTATGATACGTAGCCACCGGTTGCGATAAGACTTATGTAAGAACTAGCTGGTACCCGACGCGTAGCTGTCGCAGAAGAAATAATTGAGGAAATATTCCTCTCCCTCCTCTCTTTCCCCTCTCTCTTTTTTCTCCTCTCCGCCTGTCCCTGTCTTTTTCCTCCTCTCTCTTTTCCGTCTCTCTTTTTCCATCTGTGTATCTTTTCTCCTGTGTCTTCTTTCTCCCTCTCTGTGTCTCTTCTTCCCTTCTGTGCCTCTTCTTCCCCTCTGTCTCTTTTTCCCCTTTGTGTATCTTTTCCCCCACTCCCTGACTCTGCTTTCCCGCTCCCTGTTTTCCCTCTCATTTCTCCCCTCCCTCCATTTCCCCCTCTCTCTATTTCCCGTCTCTCTATTTCCCCTCTCTATATTTTACCTCTATTTTCCCTCTCTCTATTTCTCTCTCTTTATTTTCCCTCTCTCTTTTTCCCTCTCATCAAGTACACGTGCCTGCTCCTCGTGTTCTCCTCGACCTCAGCCCACGGCACACGGCAACCCCCATTAACACTGAAGATCACGTGAATTGGGAATTGCATTGAACTGAAGCGCCTTCATGTGCTCTAGCGCCATCTAGTGGAGTTACAATAATTGTACTATGCCTATGTTCTTCCCGCAAGTGCAAGCAATAAGTTGACACATTTTTATCGCAATAGGATGCCTGGTACGGCAACGCATTAAGCATGAACCAACAAACATTGATTTTTACATATTAGATTAATTTTCTGTACAATTATTTTTCGTGAATTTTTTCCGAAATTTTAATAGTTATTCTGCTATTCGGGGCGGAGATAATTCCAACAAATCTGAGATAGTTAAAATTGGCCCAATCGTTCTTGAGTTATAAATGGTTTAATTAACCCGACTTTGTTTTATTTTCTTAGATTCTGCACATCTTTTAGTAGGTGGGGTAATATTGAGAAGCGCCAGACCAGCAAAAATGTAATAGAATGTTTAAAAAGATTTCATCCTGTAGAATACGGTGTGAGGAATGTTTCTTTGAGGCCTTTGGCCTCAAAAGTTTAGTTTTTAAGGTCGAACGTTTTGTTTACGAGTTATTTAACGATATACATTCGAACAGTGTAGTGGGTTGCGTTTGCATGAACATCTAGTTTTTTATTCTTCAGCGCCATGTAGTGCCATTTTTTCGATATTTTATTAGTTATTCTGTTATTCGGGACGGTGATGAATCCAATAAAATAGAGATAATTAAAATTGATTCAGTCGTTCTTGAGTTATAAATGGTGTAACTAAAACAACTTTGTTTAAAATATATAGAAGATTGTGCTCGGTATGTTTCCAGAAGCCGTGATGTATCGGTATGTATCCGAAAACGTGTAGAGTATCTTTGGAACAGTAGGGTAACTATATCTACTATATTAACTTCTTTTGAAGATCCTTAAGGATCTTTTGAAGATTCTTCTTTTGAAGATACACACTAGAACGATTTAGTTATGGAAGTATTTAAAAACTGAATGTGTTTTATATGCCTTTGACAGGAAACAGTGGCGGCTCGTGCTAATTACAGTATGTTTTCGTACAACCATAGATATTTGTCATTTAAATAATTTAGTTGGGTACATGTAACACGTATTTTAGTTTCAAGTCGTAATTCCTCTCGATATTTATAACTGCATCCCAATTTTCTTGTAACAACTGCAAATCAGATACTAGAGACTGATTCATACATGCATTGCAGGCGTGGTGGTGTACTCATTTTTTCGCTAAAACGCATTTAAAATGCCATGATGTCCTCGCCCCAACATGTGGCTGATACATGTTAATACCGGATTAGAAGGGCGACCAGTCCAGTACTACCCCTCTGGGATCCATCCGTCCACTCTCTGAATGGTTTGATTAGTCCCTGTTTCCGGGCGCCACCACTGCTGTGGCCTTTAGTCTCGTGGTTGTAATGCATGTTATTTCTCGGAAGAGGGCGATGTTCCGGCGCTGCAAGAGCGTGAGATCCGCCGCCGACTTACACTTGGGTTGCCAGGGTTTACTCCTTCCGGGCAGCTCCGCAAAAGAGGCACAACCCCATTCGGGACAAGCTAAGTTTCCGCCGTGCATACGGGTTATTGAGAGGCGTCACAAAACTGAAGTCATGGGCATAAATAGGGAAAAAATCTAGTGTATGTAAGTTCGTGAAGGGTAGTGTTTTTACTTCCTCGCACTTATTTTCTCGCACAAGAAAAAGTATTATTATCGGGCGCGGGAAAATGGCGAATTTTCGTCATAAACATTGTTATTACCGGGCCCTGGTACAGAAAAAGTGGATAATTTCTTTTTGTGTATAGAGTAAATTGCTTCCTCTCATATATTATGCTGTTTAGATTCCATGTTCCTTGATACCGAAAAATCAATTTACGACAAAACGTCTGTCTGTTCATCCGTCTGTCGTAAATGCTAGCGCCAAAGCCGTTCAGACGATTTTCTCCAAAATTAATATTTTTCGCTTGATTTACGGAGGTACTTCACATGAAGCCTAGACAATCTTTTCAATTTTTTTTTGAAGAATGGCTTCACATTTTTTAACCTTTTTCTTAGGTAGCGTAAAGAACACTTAAAAATGGCGCGAGACTAATATTAGTTGAAATTACTGATTTTTCGAAAATGACTGAAGTTCACGATTTTTTTCGGCGTCTTCCATCTTATACAATATTGAAGATATATATTTTTTCTTTAATAAAACCTGTTCTTCAAAGACAGATCTTGAGATAAGACCAGGTGCAATTTTTCAAAAATATGGGCAATTTTTGAGTAATTTTGAATGAAATACAGGAATTTTTAAACAATTATTTTCTCAAAATTGCTCCAAATATTTTATTTAATTTATCTCCTAGTTTATACCAAAGGACAGGGAAAAAATGGTGCAGGTTCCATTTTCGGCGAATATTGTACCTTGGAAAATTGCAAAAAATAAACAATTACAAAAATTAACAATGCAAAAGTACAATAATTAAGTATACATTTTTATCTTAAAGAAAATCCGCTCTCAAAAATCAGATGTTTAGAGAAGGTCAAGCGCAATATTTTGAGTAGTTTTCACGGAATCTCAGATTCATGTTAATGTAATTTAATTAAAAAAAAACTTTTTCTTCAAAACGGCTTCAAATTTGTTCTCAAATTTTTTACACGGATTGAAAAAAGTACGCTTAAAAATGGCGAGAATTCAATTTTCGTTGAACACACTGAATTTTCGAAAATTGCAATAGTTAAAAATAATGCGAAAAAGTATGTGTTGTTGTAACACTAGTTTCATTGTTTTTCTTTCTCTTTTCTGAGGTAGTGCGTTCTTTGTGAGAAAGTAAGGGGTGTATTAAATTCATCACCAAAACGTTGGTGTGAAGGGCGCGCTTTAATGTTAATAATGCGCTGATGCCAATTGCAAAATATTAAAAAACTCTCAGCGGACATTCGTTTATTATACAGCACAATTTGCAATATTCTTAGTAGATTTAAGGACGCAATATTTGCAATACTATAAATATTAAAGAACTTGTAAAATCACACTTTAAAATACAATGAGCGTTCAGTGACATTGATTTACACATAAAATTAACAAATTCATTAATTCCATTAACATAATTTCCAGTGTTGAGACCTCTTTCCTCTCTGATTGAACGCACTCTTCAATGATCGTAATCAATCCATCAATGATGCCTTATTTTACGCGGCCATTTAGTAAAGAAAGAACGTATCACTTGGGCAACGAAGTAGGCGATTTGCATTTTGTTCCGAGGGGTCTTCCAAGCTTAAAGACCTTTTACATGCAATAAATCTACAACATGAGATAGCAGGTTTACTCCCCTTCCGAAGGAAGGTTTTTTTCGCCCTTAAACATCCTCGGCTTAGATCGGGTTTGAACACGTGCATTTGTGCATTACAGCCTGCAACACTGTTACACCACCGAAGACGCAACGCGCCATTATGACTGAATAAATATCATTGCACAGTGTTGTTTTGTGTATCAGCGTTCTGATGTCCGTGGTCTTAAAGCGCCTTCTTTCCTGGAAGGATCCATTTTGGGGGACAACGGAGGAAATACGTTTATGGTTATAATTTTTCTGATTATTGTGATGTACTGGAGTGAATAACACAGTCACTGCGATGATGATAACAATATTTACATTTATTTACAAGAACTTGACAATTAACGAAATTTTACAAATACTAATTAAACTCTGGCAAACTTTTTCTTCCCCTTAGCCCTTTAATTCCCCTACCGTCCCTAGGCCCCCAGTGCCACTGCTCGAAAGCAGGTATAACGCGTGATGCGATGCTATCGGACGTTAAGTCCCAGGTAACCACGTACCTACATGGCCTGGTGCCACCGGTCTCCGCCCCGAAAACCACGTGCTGGAGTGCACTGGAAATCACACCCAGCCTGTCGGCTAACGACAAGCTCTATGAATCTATCTGAATCTCCGCGAGCGCAGAAAGCGCCTGTCTTGTATACACCACCGTCTCCCCCACCCGGCGACATGCTGTCGGCGTCCCCAGGCTCGATGGCTAGCCAATTCCAGGTGTCTTGCACAATCGTCCCAGACTCGCCACTGACCTTTCTCAACACTTTGCGTGGGATGTTTCCTGGAGCAGCTACATCCTGTCGCCCTTTTTATTTTTGGCTCAGGTGCGCCCTTTTCGCTACAGCTTGCGGCTCATGCTTGCCGCCCGCTTGGAAACGTTGCCACAACGCCACATTATTAAGAACCAATACCACGTACTGATTGCATCGAAAAGAATAGCATTTCCATGTCCCTGGTCAACACACATTTTCTTGCCAAACAATTTAAAGCCATTTTAGGGTATGTTTGATGCACAGATTCCAGATATGGTATTGGTTTTGGAAGAATGGCTCTAGTGTTTGAGATAATGAAAGTCGCATCGAAAAATATTATATTATTTTATCGAGTAAAAGCAATTTGTAAACTGCATGAAACTTAATGTAAATAGATATGCATATTCATAAAAAATACAACTTCTGAAATACGTAATATTAATATATTCATATTTACAGTTCGAAACGAATCACAAATAATTGTTTGCAAAACATTGTATGATATCCTTTTATGAAGAAAATCAAGAAAATCATGTGGTAGGCTCCAGTAGTAGTCTGCCATTACGTGTCTATCCCATCTGCCCTGATGCCTACCTTCCATTACCTTCCACTACCCACACATACTGCTTAGATACTGGCAAACTGAGGTCACATATTAAATCACTAATCTTATCTTAGGAGAAGTGCTCTTTTGTAACAACACTTCCATCTTATTCACTGTCACTGCTAACTACTGCATTACACTGTAGAATCTGTATATCCTCACTATCGGGCACAGGAATTCCAGGGAATGTGGTGAAAAATGGTATGGGAAATATTAGGTCCATGTGGCACAGGTCGCCTTTCTTATGCCCTCCTTCAGGGCACTCCATGTTCTTTTTCTTGTAACAATAATTGAAGCCTTTTACTTTTGCAGATTAAAAATAACAACCATCATGATAATTTTAGGGCTCTCGCTATGCCATTGGTACATCAAATTGTAAACTCTTCAATTTTCCAGTTTTTCACTGACGAAGATACTTCACATAAGTTTTTCATACCATATGGGGACCCCACGACTTATCTTGATCGACCAGTTTTATACCAAATATGTGTCATATCTTTTTATCAATAAAGTTTCTAATATTTCTTTTCTATTTCTGCACCGTAAATTCCCCACAAATGTAGTAAAATACATTAGAGTCATCCAAACAACGTTTTCCAGAAGAATCATTGATTTGTAACAAAAGATGTATTAATAAAACGAAGTTCAATTAAAGTATCCTGAAAATAATGCGTTATTCAATGTTTAAAATAAAAAACAGTGTTTGTATAAAGATAGATATTTGCATTAAATGCTGTTTCAATCATTTTACCTGCGTCATAGGAGGAGAAAATTTAAAGAAAAAATTTGGGACATTGTTTGAAAAATATTTATAAAATAATTTAAAATTGTATATATATTTCGCGAAAAATTACACGAAAACCATTCGTATTTTCGGAAAATTGAACATGACATTATTTCAAGATCTGTCTTTAAAGAACAGATGTCATTAAGGAAAAAAATCTCTCTTCAAAATTATAGATGCCCGAAAGATTGCACTTTTGCAATTTTCGAAAAATCTGGAATTGCAACGAACATCGAAGAAAATTTGAAGCCTTTTTTGAGAAATGTTTGAAAATGTTTTTGAGGTTTCATGTTAAGTACCTTCAAAAATCAAAATAGCCTTTTGAAACTCCCGATGCCTCGAATTCACTCAGATAGATCAGGAAATAACTATTTTGAAAAAAATCGGCCCAAGCGTTGACCATAGACGGACAGACAGGCAGACAGGCTGACGTTTTCCCGTCAATCGGTTTTTCTGTTACACCACGTGTTAGAGGAAGTAATTTACTATATAAGGCAACAGGATTTATCCACTTTTTCGTTACCAAGTTCCGGCAATAACGGTTTTCTTCTAAAAATTCGCCGTTTTTCCGCCTTACGATTACACAAATTTCTCTTCTTATGAAGTAAATGCGAGAAAGTAAAAAAAAATGTGCATAACCCCATTTAAATGTCTAATATTGAAGAACAGATTTCATTAAGAAAAGTATATCTTCAATGTTGTAGTAGTAGAAAGCCGAAAATATTTCAAACATTTAAAATTTTCGAAAATTCAGTGAATTCGGCGAAAATAGTACTTATACCATTTTTCAGTGTTCTCTGCTCTATTCCATAAACCTTTCACATTTGAAGTAATTTTTTCTGGAAATTTTGGAATTTCGCTGAGGTTTCATGTAATATATCCTCCATAGTAAAAAAAATCGGTTTCAAATTCAAAGGGCCGCGGCATCACTCAGATCGACCGGGGAAAGTAAATTCCGGTGAAAATCCTGCGTACAGTTTAGCCGCTAGCGAGTTTCACAAACGGACAAACAGGCACCTGGCGAGACATAAAATATTGTTATTCAATAAACTGCACTCTAGGATATTATTTATTTATTATAATGTTTTTGGTAAAAAAAATACCGAGGAGAAATAACACATCCTACGAGAAATAGAATATTCCCCTTGTGGTAAATTGGAGGAGTCAAAAACACATTTATTGATCAAATCACGATTTACTCTCAGACGCTTTGCACTATGTCACGCTCTTCATTGCATTTACTCCATTTACTCTTTAGTCCTTTGCTTGAACAAAGGACCTTCGGTGCGGCAACCATTCTTCCATGGGCTGAAGGCCTGGTCACTGAGAGCGGCGGCACTCAAGGGGAATACCGATTTTCTGTCTTCGTCTAACGTTAGCTGTAACTTAATTTTACGAATTTCAAGAGTTATTGAAAGTACACACGTCAATTATTGACGGTATTTAATGCATTATTTGTTATGTTTGAACAGTGGCGGCACGTGCTTAGGTTGAATGGTCGCCCAACCCCAGATAATCGAATAAGATTTCATAATATCTTAAGAATATCCATTTTCCTTTTAATGAAATTCAATATTCAAGATAGTGCAGAAATATCGATGTATATGAAATCATTTTGAAACCAAAGAGCGTCCCAACTGGCGCTCTCTCCGGCGCCTCGTGCCTTACAACGAATTGCACCATGCTCGTGGTTCTCGGCTGTGTTACTGGGTTCACTGCATTTACTCTTTGGCCCTTCGATTTAACAGGGCGAGCATGGGAGCTTTTGGTTGGGCAACCGGGGCGAGCGCGCGCTCTCGAGCGCTGCGCGGCGACTGAGGTAGTCTCAAGGGAATCCCAATATTCTGTCTTCGTCAGACTCGCTGCAATGTCATTTTATGAATTGCACTTGTTATTGGAAGTACAACAATTTCAGTCAATTATTGGCGGCATTAATGAATTATTTAATATATTTAGAGAATTTGTTTTATTTTATATTAGATTTATTGATTTAATATGTACTTTTGAAGAATTCTTTGTGTAAAGTTGGCCGTTCTAGAAGGAAGTCCCTTTCTCGATAGATGATATTTCGCATGCAGAAGCCTACAATTCGCTGCAGTGCAGTTACACATGGAGAGCGCTGGTGAGAGTACGAGTATGTATATACGTGTGGAAGGATCTTTATTACAAAATATACCAGAGTCATGGGCGTAGCCAGGGGGGGGCAGGGGGGGGCAGTTTGCCCCCCCCTAAAACTTCAGAAATTTATAAAATTTGTATAAAACATCAATCAAAAATTGTATGATTTTATTATATTTATATATGAAGAAAAAGATTTGGTTTACTTAAGTAAAATATGTTATATGATAGAATTTTAATATATATACAGTAAAGAAAAAATATCTAACTAAAAAGGTAATCATTTTTAATTAATCTTAATTTATTTTTAAGTTATTAGGTAAAAATGAAGCGTTGGAGCTTTCGTATTCAATTTTATCAGCCATTCAGCCCAGCATGAATCACACTCGCTCAAAATGTACAATGTTTTTGAATTCTACAGATTTTGAGATAAGATTAAATCAACACCGATCACCGTCCTATTGCAATAATTGTGTTAGTTTCTTAGTTTAGTCCCGATCGTCTGAAACAAGTGAACGTGACATAAATTGATATACCTTACGTATGAAAATACGGATTGTTTAATTATTGTGTTTAATTGAGAGTCAACAGCAGTACATATAAAGTGCTTTTTGAAATATTACATACGCTCCACGGTGAGTAAAACATTACATTATGAACTATCCTTCTAGAATAAACGTTAATAGTATTTCAGAAAATAATTTTCTTTTACGAGACATAAAAAATAATATTTATAATAATCAATGATTTTTCCATGACTACCAAAAACTACTCTTAGATAAGCATGATTCATGAAGAACGACGATTATGAAACAAATGCAAAATCTGTCTTGAATTTTCTGTTGCACATTTCATAAAATAGAATGAGCTTATGAAATGGTATGAATTGCTATGTGTATGGATTGAGGACATTATTGTAATTTTAATTGGAACAAATACCTGTTAATATTTTTTATTTCTTTTGAATTAAATTTCCTAAATTTAGACAAATAAATAATTCATAAAAAGAAAACTGCTAATAACTTTTTTGTTGTTTCGTAGAAAAAATTCTTTCGAAAAAAATGTGATTAATTTGTTATAATTACCTAAATCAATATTTAGAAATAAATCTAAAATCAATCTAAATCAATTTTTTTGTTACAAAAACCAGTTAATCATTGTGCACATTATATTTATACATTAAGTTACAGCAAAACCTTGTTTTAATCTGAGAAAATGAAACATTATGTCATATAATACATTCATATTTTTATAAAAGCGTAATTTTTGTAAAAATATTTTGAAAGAATATACTAATATAATTGTATTATATTAATATAATAATATTATTTTCGTAATTTTAATTTCTCTGGAATATTCTGTTTTAGAAGTTCCCGTCTAGGGTTTACTTTTTAGTGTTGGAGTTACGCTTGAACATTCTGCTATATTCTTCTTAATATAGATAAAAGTTTGTTATGGACATAAGAAAATTTTTGATCAGTAAGTATTGTGATATCTAAACACAAAGTATAAGTAATTTTAAGTATTTCTAAATCTAGAATAGCAGTTATTAAGAGCATAAAAATCTGTTTTCCTGTAGACATTTTTAATGTAGAATATTTTATATATTTATAGGTAATCAAAAAAGAAAACTAGAGGAAAGAAATGAATCCAAAAATGAAAGTGACGAAAAGAAAGCAAAATTTGTATCAACACTTAATCGTACAGAACCTCAACCAGGACCTTCATCCTCTTATCTAAGTAATGATGAATCACTTGAACCTCACATTGATGATCCTCTCCAAAATGATTTAGGTCTACAGATTGGACGATCTTTTCACATGACACCAAAAGAGAAAAGTATGTTTCTGAAATCTTGTTGGATTCTGCCTATACTAGTTATATTTTTGTTGTAATTATTAAGGACATTTAAAAATTGCTATTTGATCTTTCTGTACAAATTTCTAATGTCGAATATTTTATATATTTATAGGAAATCAAAAAAGAAAACCAGAGGATAAAAATGAAACCGAAAATGAAAGTGACGAAAATAAAGCTATATGTACATCAACACTTAATTGTACAGAACCTCAACCAGGACCTTCATCCACTTATCTGCCTAATGAATCAATTGAACCTCACATGGATGATCCTCTCGAAAATGATTTGGGTTTATGGATTGGACGTTCTTCTCAAATGACACCAGAAGAAAAAATTACACTTCTAAAATCTTGTTGGATTCCACCCATGAGTTATGATTTTAGTAAAGATGTAAAACCCTCCGAAAGAAAATTTAAGCATGCTTGGATACAAACATATTCACCCTGGCTTGTATATTCGAAAGCACTCAAAGGCGGTCTTTGTAAATTTTGTGTCCTCTTTCCTCCACCCATTGGTTCAGTTAAAGGTATTCTTGGATCATTTATGATAAAGCCTTTTACACGCTATAAAAATTTACATGAAGATTGTAAAAAACATTCTTCTAATCATTGGCACAAAACTGCAGTTACTGCGGCCAGAGATTTTACTGCTAATGCTCCAGTTGATGTGCAACTATTACACGGCCACAAAAAAATTATAGAAGAAAATAGTAAGATTTTAAAATCGATAATCTCCACAATTTTATTTTGTGGGACCCATGATCTGCCTTTAAGAGGAAAAGTTCAAACTGGAGGTGTGTTTCAGGATTTAATTAAATTTCGAATTGAAGCTGGTGATAAATACTTGAAGCAACATTTTGATGAATCTAACGCTAAAAAAATGCAACATATATGTCTCCTCAAATACAAAATGAAATTATTAGTTTGTGCGGGGCTGTCATTAAAGATGATATAATAGAAGACGCAAAAAAAGCATACGCATTTAGTGTACTAGCGGATGAGACAGCTGATATATCGGGGAAAGAGCAATTGTCAATTGGTTTAAGATTTTTTGATGAAAAACAGATGAAAATTCGGGAAGAATTTGTTGGCTTCGTTGAACTTAAAGCTCTCGATGCTCATACAATTGCAACAGCAATAGACACATTTTTGGAAAAGGAAGGACTTGATCCGGAAAAATGTGTAGGTCAAGGTTATGATGGATGTGCAGCTATGGCTGGCAATGAAACGGAGTACAAAGCATATTACAAAAAAAGTATAAACAAGCTAAGTTTTTTCATTGTGCATCGCACAAATTAAATCTTGTAGTTAATGACTTGAATAATGTACCAGAAATACGAAATACTATCTCTACAGTCAAAGACATTATTGCATTTTTTCGAGAGTCTGTATTAAGACGAAACTATATCCCGAATATTCCTATGTTTTGCGAAACTCGTTGGTCTCAAAAGTACAAAAGTATTTCTGTTTTTAACAATCATTTTACTGATATAATATCAGCTCTGCAAAAATTATCACTCATAGGAAACAATCAAACTAGGAAAACGGCATTCCAACTTCATGCAACTACAACTACAGGTAAGTTTGTTGTTGCTGTGGCTTTAATTGCAAAATATTCTGCGATATTGGAACCGGTGGTGAATGCTCTGCAGTCCAAAGCTTTGGACTTGTTGCAATGTTCAGAGCATATCCGAAGAATTCTTGGAGTAATAAAAAGTCATCGTAATGATCCTGAGCAGATTACAAGAGTACTCATGGAAAATGCAAAGAGCATAGCCGAAAAATGTGGACTGGAACTATTACTACCTAGAATTGTCGATAAACAAAAGCATCGTTCAAATCCTCCAGCATCCAATAAAGAAGAATACTGGAGAAGATCTTTAATAATTCCTTATTTAGATTCTCTCGTATCATCTTTGGAACGTCGTTTTTCAGAAGATCATTCAGCTGCGTTTTCATTGTTGATTCTTCATCCTCAAAATATGATGAAGATGACAATTGATGATTTCGAAAAAAAATCTAAAGAATTTGAATTATTCTACAATTTACAACGATTGAATTCCAAAACTGAATTATGGTATTCCACGTGGAGCAAAAGAAATTTGAGTGAAGAACAATTACAAGATATTAAAATGGCAGATTTAGTTAAAGAGGCCGACATTTTTTATCCCGAAACAAAAAAAGCGCTACTCATTTCTCTTGCTCTACCGTGCACCACTTGTACTGTAGAGCGATCATTCAGTACTTTACGCAGAGTAAAGTCTTGGTTAAGATCAACAATGACAGAAAATCGACTAAACGGTTTATGTTTAATGAGTGTACATAGGGAATTCGTAATAGGAAAAGAAGAGAAATATCTCAAAGAAATATTTGAGAGATTTGCAAAAAATCCACGCAAACTTGTTTTAGTTTGACAGTTCGTTAGTTGTTTTATATAGTCTTCCAATATATTTTATAATGTGTATTTTCTTTATATCATTAATAAACTAGTGTAATTGAATATATAATTTTTTTTTAAAAAAATGTCTTCATAGTTTATTAATATTGTCCTTAAATGATATTCCTAAGGCAACTCAATACGAAGTATACATCTATGGCAAGTCGATGTTACATCAATAGATGTACGAGTGTACATCTATATCGATATCGAATTGATATATTTTTAATATTATACATCGAATTACATAAATTATATATCGTATTGATATATAATTGATATATTTTCGTATTAATGTTGTTTGCCCCCCCCTAATGAAAAACCTGGCTACGCCCATGACCAGAGTAGTAAAATTTTCGAAATAAAATCATTTTATTTGTGTGAAATGTGTCGAAGCAATAGTGCTAGAGTCAAACGTACGTGCCCAGTGGAAATCAAAGACAGAAACCACTTGCGCGGGAGGTGTGACGGACACGACGCATAAAATTATGAAAGTAATGTTTCAATCTAGACTTTTATTTTACTAAGTTTTAATTAATTTGAATTGTTTATAATTTTATTTTATTATTGGTATTTGGAATTTTGGAAATTACATTTCCGTCATTCGATGGAGGTGCAACCTCCAATCTGTTGGGCAAGTAGCCGCCATTGTGTTTGAAAAATTTATTTTCATTTTATATTAGGTTTGTTGATTTAAAAAGTACACTTGATGACTCCTTTGTGTAACGTTGGCCTTTCTGAAAGGAAGTCCCTTTTTATCTTTGAGGGCGGGTGCATATTTCTGACTGCGGGTGCGTATTTCTGGCTGCAGTCTGCAAGCTTTATTGTGAATACGAGAGTGTGTGTGTGGATCATCTCACACTGTTACAATGTTTATCAGGGTAGTGACATTTTCAAAATAAAATAATTTTATTTGTGTAAAACGTGTCCAAACAATGGTGCTTGTTCCAAAGTGCTGGATTGCGATCATCATATTTTCAAAACCATTTTGTATGAATTCTATTACCGGCAATTGTCTCTACATATAACTAAAACAAAAACCAGACCCACGGGCGAGGGAAGTGAATATACCTGACACGGATCCGACACGTAAATTATGTTAGCAATGATTCAATATAGGCTTTTGTTAAACTTATTTCCGACATTCGAAGGAGCTGCAAAACAAGTTTGTTGGAGCACCAGCTGCCGCACAACGTGTGTAGTCTTGAGAAGCTTTTTTGAATGTCCACTCTTACTGTTAGTTGTTTGAAATCTCGCACATTATGGGTAAGTGCAGTTTATACGAGTTCACTTAAAAGTTACTTATAATAAGCTGTAAAAAATGTACTTTAGCAAGAAACCGTTTCCCAGTAGTTACATTCAGTAACGGTGGGTGAGTTAAATTTAAGGGTGTTGCATACGCAATGGAAGTAAGGTTGGTCTTTTCAATATTTCCCGATTAATGAGCACAATTATTGATTAACAGACACAATTATTATTTAAATTTTTTAAGAACATCTCACCTTAAATTTCAAATATATTTTAAAATATTTGGATTTTTGACGAATAATTTTAAATGAATGTAAAAACTAAAAACTACTATAAAGAAGGAATGACATGAAAAATTATCGCTTTCATTCCAAGAAACTGATTATAAACTGTTCTCGGACGCGCCCCCCACGTGTGTCAACGCGCCGTGAGCGCGTGGCCGCGCAGCCGCTCCGAAATCGAGCTGAGGTCAGCGTAACATCCGTCGCCGGCGACAAGTCGGCCCACGCAGAACGTCCGCGTATCGCATTCCTTTCAATACACACGACTGATATGTGGACTTTGGCTGCCTGCTTTTTTGCGGTCAAGGAGCACGCTGTCTACTATGCTATAGCAGTGACCTGACCAGCTTGTGAAAAAAATTACATTTATCATTAATTTGATCAATCTACCTAGAAATGTGGAAATTATAAACTTACCTTGTTTACTTGAATTGAAAATCCAATTGCCGATGCACAAATTTCTCCATCACTAATTCATTGAAGTTACTGGTTTCACGGATAAGTTGCTTCTCTATTGACAGCATTGTTAGGGCGCACAATCGCTCGGTTGTCATATTCCTAAGAAATGTTTTTATCCGCTTCATTGTTGAAAATGATCGCTCAGCTTATATGTCGAATAAATATTAGGGCTGAATCGTTGACGAAACTCGTTTTGCTGATTTCACAGTTGTTTCAATTTTCAGAACAGGCTGATTCGGACCAAGTGATCATTTCATTCGTGATTTCAAGAATATCATCGTAGCTAAATTTTTTTCCAATCAGATTAACAACTTTGTTCATTTTAGAGAAATAATTGAATACCAGGATGCACAGACACCATAACTACTATTTGAACCCGAGATGTAAAACACATTTTTAAACTGATTTTAAGACGGCCTTCACCATCCACATCAGAAGCAAAACTTGTGTTTCGGAGTAACGTATCGAGGACACTGTTTTACTGACAGCGCGCCGAAGACTTCGTCTCGAGTAGGATGGCGTGATGCCCGAGTGCTGCGCCAAGCAGAGTTCACGGCGTAAGTGTGAACATGATACGATGAAAGCGCCCTATGATAACACAGAAGCGAAGTCACGTGGTATCCATGATCCTCATGAAACGAAGTCTGAGCAAGGTGTTGTTTCGAGAACGTGAACAGCCATGTAGACAAATCGGTTCGTCAATGTAATACTGGTATGAAAATTATACAAAGAAGCAGAAAAAAGTCATACTATTAATGATATCGTAATAACGAAGTGTATATTCTCTTTTCTCTGAATTTTGGGTGTTGCGTGAACCTGTGAACCTTATAAAGAACCGCCTCTGGTTACATTTACAAGACGAAAATAGTATGTGGGGGAACAT
>JAHLJT010009497.1:0-27411 GCA_031308135.1 Acheta domesticus | reverse complement strand
ATCTATTTGGGTGCTCACTTTACACCTGAGGCAACATGTTGCCAAACTTACAACGTGCCGCCCAAAACACAAAACATTATTGTCTCGACTCTGACCTGGTACAAACAAACCAACACTGTGCAAAGAAATTAGACACAGAAACAAACAACTGAAACTGCATCTGAGCGGTACACATGTTAAACTATTTGAGCTAAAATTTCTCTCAGAAAAACACTTCACCCGGCATGACTTCACCTGAACGTTGTCGGAAAACGCGCTCGGAAGCGAGCTTACAAAACACCTTTAACAACCTCGGCAGTGTCTGCCCAAGACCCTCCCCACCCACATCTATTTCTCTTCCATACTCCGGGACCCCTTTGGACCAATTACCTTATCCCCTGAACCTAATCCTTGTATACTCCCAACTCTTCCCACTATTCCATTCCTATAGCGCTGTCGCCCCTCCTCCCTCACCTCCTGTCATTGCTGAGACAAAAAACTTCCTTCGACCACGCACTCAAGGTAAACATGTAATAAATAAATAAATACATAAATAAATAAGTTAATTAATTAATAGCAACAACAGTCAGATGCAGCAGAGAAACATCAGTGCAAGTACATGAAAAAGATTCGAATAAATGCATCATAATGTGCAATCTCTTTCAAATAAAATGAATTAATCAAGGCAGCATTAACATGTGATCTAAGTCAAATAGATGTTTTTTTCCTTTACGGAATATTGGTTGTCTCATAATAATATAAACACAAATTCCTAGTTTTTATTTTGCAGAATCGAATTGTAGAGCAAGGGAATTAATAAGGGCCCTGCTTACGGAGGTTCATGTATTTACGCAAGAAATTATTTTGATTCTACCATCTAGTCAGAATACAATTTATACGCAGTTAAAAAAGTTTTTGAAACAACAGTCGTACATCTTACTATGCTCAAATTATCTTACTTGCATTTACAGACCTCCAACAAGCGAGTTTTAGATTATTTTACATTCTTAGAAATCTAGAGATAAATCTGAACAAAATTAGTAATCTCTTTTTTAACTCCATTGTTGTGGAGATTTCATATTGATTTTCTGAGCGAATCCACGAAAAAGAGCAGTTTCTCAATTTACTTCATTCTTTTAATTTAGATATTACAGTGAGTGTACTTACCTACACGGAATACATTTAAATCACAAAAGCATTAGATCAATTTTAAATTAACAAAACCACAATTAAGTGATGAATTAATGACTAATTTAGGTTACAGTCACTACGATGCACTATTCTTACAATTACTAAGAACATAAACACTGACAAAATAATAATACACGCATGTGCAGAGCATTCACGAAAGTTCACATCAAATTATTTACGGACTTCTAGCTGAAGGCATCGTGAGACGCAGTTTATAACGCTGTTGACACAAACAAAAAGTATAATTTATTCTTCTCGAAGCTTTCATTTCACTTTAACGCATGCTTTCCTCTTAAAAAGAGAAAATTAAACATTTCAAGCAAAAGTAATACTTGGATCATACGAGGAATTAGAACATCGTGTAAAAACAAACGTGGGTCATTCCACGGAAAACAGAGGGGCATCAAAACTCGACCTCCCAAAATTAGGTAATTTTTTTTATATTTGTTTCTTCTTAGAGTAAATATGCTTTCTGTGAAATATTAATCAATTATCGCCCATTGTTACATCACAATGGAGGGTTTAAGTTTTACGCATTCGCATTGCACGTCTGTATTATTTATTTTTCCTGATTCTGTTAAAAGAAATAATTTGATTTTCAAAACGCTGTTTGTTAGAGTATAGATAAACGAATGTTTTCACTTCATATTGATATTTAGCGTACATTTGTTGTTAATAAATAAGCCCAAGACATTATTAATAAATTAATAACTCAAAATGCAATATTTTAATTCAAACGAAAAAAATCAGTGAACAACGATGGATATTTGTAGGCAATCCTAAAAATTTCAAGACGGAAACAATGAAAACTAAGACCGTTAAAAAATTAAAACTTACCGCGACATTAGCGCGCCGCCCCGTCGTTCAACACTGCAGCGCGCCGCATCACTTTTGCACGCTCGCTGATGAGTCCTCGTGCTGACATTTGCGTCGAATCACAACTTGTCTGGGAGATTCACATGAAGATGAAAAATGTTTCAGAGAAATGCAAGTTTCACTGACTGGTACAACACAATGAAAGCCTCGTGTTCCGGAATAGTCCGTAGTCCCGCAAACCTTTCCTCTAACATTTGGGCTTCCTCTTCATGTTCATCTTTTGTTGTGAAACGAAACACAACTCCTTGAATATGGCATTTTGCACATTCATAAAGTTCTTTTGGAGTGGAGATATGAGTCCCTTGGAGGCTAGCGTACGCAGCTAATCTCTTCACAGTACCACCTACGCCGTCACAAGGGCCTTTGCCATGGCTAGAAGCGAAAAAATGCCATTCTGCCAAGATGCCGAAATCTTTTTTGTGATTCGCTATGTTCGAGAAATTCTTTTGTTTTTATATTGCCCTGCGGCTCCATCACTGAAATAATACATTTTTTTAACTTCAGAAAAAATTTTTTGCAAGTACTCAATGAGTTTCTTTTGAAAAAGATGTACTCCTGCACTGTCATGAATTAAATAGTCTGATATTATTGACAAACAAAAATTTGATAAATCACCGTTTTCGGAATTTTTATAATAAATAAGAAATGGGTGAATTGTAGCCTGCACATTACTCCAGTGACAGCCCTGGATAGCATCTTGGGTAACAAAACTGAAATTTTCTGAATAATCACCAAGAATAATAAATTCTCCTTGTTGGATGACCGTTTTCAGATGCTGCAAATAGTTCCTCTGCGCCTTTGCTATAAAATTATGAGACTTGAATTTTTGAATATTGATGATGTAATTTTTCAGAAACAACTCTGATGAACGTTTTACTAAAATCATCTGGGCCCTGTCAGTTGTAGTCCACTTCTTGTAAATTATTTCTTCGATGAGATTCGTCTGTAAACATGACTTTAACATTTCACGAAGATTTGAAATATCTGGGCACTTCTCACAAGTGTTTACGTAGCAATTTGATGAAGGATTGCTACACACAATTTTCAAAAACAAGATCACTAATGCTGCCGATGATTGGTTGTACACTTGCATGCATTAATTTCGTGTTTTCTCAAATAACGCACACACAAACATTATGCGTACCTGGAGTTCCTGCAAGTACACAATTCTTTGGCCTTAGAGATGCGAAAGTTGAAAAACCTATTTTATTATTTGGATGCCTTTTCTTGAATTCTTTATGAAGTTCTCTCAATTAGCTAGAAGAAGTCTCTTTTGCTTTTTAACTTTTTTATTTCCTTCCTTTACACATTTCGTATCTTTCATACCAGCCATGATTCTGCTTATATCATCTTCGTGATAAAAATCTGTTACAAGTTTTATCACATTTTCTGAGAGATGCCGTTGATATTTTCTATCTGGAATTGCCATAATGCCCTTTTGCATTTGAGTTAATTTGGCAACACGTGCTACATGAGTAGAAACTCCGAATTCAGTCTTTATTTTGTCTTCACTCCAGCTTTTTGGTAAACAAGTTAGAATCATGTACTTTTCATTCGCTGTTTTGACATTTGAAAATTTATCTTTAAATTGGCAAATCATTTCTTCTCCATCATTTTTCTCCTCAACATTAAAAATTTCACTTACCACTTCACTAACAGCACTAGCTTTTCTTCTAGCATATGATTTTACCCTGAAAGTTTAAATTTTGAAACGGGGGAATGACCAAAAGGAGTTAAAAGTTGGTTTAAACTACGAACACTCTCATCTTGCTGATTTTCATGCAGATATTCGTCGTCACTTGTAGATTTGCTCACTTCGGTTTCTTCTTCATTTTCAACAGGAATGTTTACAGTCATTTTCGCTATTTTAAGACGACAACCATCACAAATTGAATCACCAACCACTAAGTGCGGAATCTTTTACGCATTTCCTCGGTCACCTTCCTTTTACCAATTGACTGGAATGCTTCTGAAGTTCAAAAGGGTTGCAGCACCACAAAGTATTCCACCGTTTTTTTGATTTCGGCATTTTAAATAAAACTTTTAACGTACAATTTTTTTTTCTATCCAATACACAGTTGAATCACAATGAATACGACTTACTTGCCCAATGGCCAGCGTTCGACTGAAGCAAGCTCCCTAACGCAACGAAATCGCATGACAATATCCAGAGAGTGACGAAAGTGTCATGGACAAAGACTTATTGCTATACGCCTCATCAGCCCTTCCTGAAGGTCCCCCTTGTACCCGACCTTCAGTGATCCCAAAGCGCCCATCACACACTCAGGCCTAGTGTTGGACAGAGCAGCTAGAGTGCGAGCGATTATGACCCTTAAAGACATACAAGTCCGGTATTAATTAATTTATAACATAAAAACTTGAAGTAGTTCCGCGATCAAATTTGAACCATAAATAAATCATTAGATGATCTTTATGTGGGAAAAAATTCATTTTATTCAAAACATTGCATTTTTAATTATTAATATTTGTTGTTATTTTACATCTATTTTTGCGAATATAATTGACAATAATTTCTATTAATTTACCTCCATTTCATCGTGTACATACTAACTTTAAATTGGTTCTTTGTTTGTTCTGTTACGAGTAAAACTGTATTTATTATGAATTATTTTCGAAAGTCTTGCAAGTGCGATACTTGACAATTTTTCTCATTGTTGTAGCCAATCCTTTCAAGCTAGGAGTCTTAAAATTTGCCATGTAACTATCTATTACTATGTTAATCAAATACTGAAATATGAAAAACATTCAAGAACCCACCCTTCAAAATCCTAAAATTTTGGATGGAATGACCCACGTACGCTTGATTTTATTTCTAAACATCATAATGTATAACTCGGTTTGATTTTATTTATTTGGTCAAAAAATAGTAAAAACCTGTGTCTGAGTTACGGGAGAGGAGATTATCTGCGCACATTTTCTTAATTTCCAGAATGGGCGGAAAAAAGCGCGAGATTAGCAACATTTGAAAAACTAGACATGTATACTAGACTGTACTAGAAAAAAGAGACATGTATACCTTTCCATGTATACTTCCGAGAACACAAAAGAATATTAAGGAAAGTAATAATTCAGGCAAAAATAATGAAAATAATCAGGATATTTTGAACGCTAGTAACAAAACTAAAGCAATGTGGGATATCGTAAAAAATACAACCATATCATCTCGATACCTGTAGAGAATGTTGTTTTAAATGATAAAGAAAGAGAAGCAAGTAATCAATAAAAAGTTGCGAATCCTTTCAACAAACACTTTTCTAGAACTGCGGCTGATCTCACGAAAGGACTAAAACCATTAAATTCAACATCGTACGCTTCCCAAAAAATTTCCGACACGATGTTTATTTCCGAAACTTCTTCCAACAATATCCTCAGAACACTCAGTTATCTAATAAATAAATATTTATCTGGTTTAGATGAATTTCCGGATTATTTACTAAAACCCTGTGCACCTGCCTTTATACATCCGTTAACTCCTATTTTCAATGCGTATTTATGCATGAATATTTCCAGATATTTTCAAAACAGCAAAAATTACGCCACTTTTTAAAAGGGAACAAAAATGAAGTTCAAAATTACCGGCCAGTTTTTTCTTATGTCAGTTTCCTCAAAAATATCAGTGAGATTTTTTTCTACACGCGAATGGGAACTCTCTCGGGAAAAACGAAGCGTTTTCAGACTCACAACACGGTTTAAAATAATCAATATCAACGGAAACTGCTATTTTTTCTTTTCTCAAAGATGTTGCTTCATCAATGGACCAAAATGAAGCCCCCATTGGAATATTTTTAGATCTTTCCAAAGCTTTAGAGGTTATTGACCATATCATCTTGCTCTCAAAATTACCTTCATATGGAATTCGTGATATTGTCCTAAATTCGATAACCTGCTACCTTAAACATCGGACTCGAAGAGTAGAAATACCGTACTGACACGAAAGCACATTATTCCTTATCTTCCAATTATTTACCAATTAAACATGGGGTCCCGCAAGGTTTGATCTTAGGTCCTATCTTCTTTCTGTTATACGTAAACGATATGCCCTGGTCTATTAAAATGGAAGAACAGTTCTCTTTGCCGATGACACGAATATAACAAATTAATAGTTAACGAAGAAGAACCTGTTTCAATGCATTTTTGCATTTCAAATCGGCAATCGCATGTTCCATTGAAAATGAACAATATGCAATTAACTGATGTTAAGGGAACAAAATTTCTAGGTCCCTCAATTCAGCCAAACCTCAAATGGAATGTATATATATCAGAATTAAACCATAAATTAAGTTCATTATGTTACGCATTCAGAATTCTTTCAAATTCTGTCAGCCTTCATGCAGCTCGTTGCGTGTATTTTGCAAATATACATTCCCGCCAGAGATATGGGATAATATTCTGGAGAAGCTCATCCTGTAGTACCAAGATCTTTAGATTGCAAAAGAAAATTATTCGAATAATGATAAAATGCCATCCACGTGATCCCAGCAAGCCTCTTTTCATTGAGCTTGAAATCTTACCATTGTCTTGCCTATTTATTTACGAATCTGTAATATTTATCAAAACTGGCTTGCTTACTTAACCATTATTTTCCTGCAATACTGATATTTATAATTACAACACATTGAAATAGAGACAGGATGTTTTAAGACAGTCTTAAAACAGAGACAAGATGAAAAGGTTCGTCCAATTGCAAGATCCCGCTATGAGGTTCGCCATATTCCGCGGAAAGGAGTTGGGAGCGCTGGACATGGAAACCGCTACAGCATCGACTAAAAGGTGAAGACGGTGAGCCTGAGAACTAGAGAATTAAGTATATGCAAGCAATGACTCGCAGCTTGCTAGCGAATAATGGTCGTTTCAATCAAATAATCTTGATACAGATGAACGATATAGTTTAGAAACATGAAATTGAATTCAGCCACCGTGAGTGGCCAGTTAACCCATTAAGGACCAAGCATTATAATAATTATATATTTTTAATAATAGTATTATTTACTTTAAAATTACACTAGAAATAATAAAAAATGAATTTATAATTTTTTTAACCAATAGACATTGTACAAGAAAATGTTGCGTATAGCAACTTTGGGACCTTGGGGTATATCAATTCATCTTGAAAAGAGACGACGGAAAACAGTTTGAATGGAAATGAGCATTGCATTTTTTCACATTTGTAAATTATAGTGCTTTTCCACAATCTGCACCTCCTTCTGGCTTTGATTTCTCTCTTTATAATCACGTGTTCTAAATCATAATTGATTATTGATTGACTGATTTATTAGCAGATGCTTCCGGGTGCGTCAACTGCTGTGTTCATAGTGTCTCGTAAATGTAGTGCGTGATTTTAGCGTGGGAGGTGGCGGTGATTTTCCCTGTTCGATGGCGAGATCCCATCGATCTATCTGTCAGCTCGCGGGTTTTCCCAATGCAGGTATCTCCCACTAGTGGGGCACCACCTCAGCCGGGACTAGCTCTAAGTCCCCGATCGGTCTCCCGGCAAGTGTGGCAGAGGAGTGCAATTAAGTGTGAAGTATGAAAGTAACTGCTGAGGATAGGACAAGAATGAGGAAGGAATGATCGCGGCCCGTGGCCCGTTTGTTGGGATACTGTTTCTGCATTTGCCTAGTATTGGTAGGATATTGGTAGGAAAAATAACCGATGACAACAGCCGGTGGCAATAATGCTTCTCCGGACGGCCGATGAACTCGACCTACCTGTGTAGTAGCTAGTGACGAAAATTTTGCCATTGTTAGGACTCGATCACTAGGACCTCACGGTCAGAGGCACTGCAGTGACAAAATATATGCACTGGGCCACCTCTGTTGGTATCCTTACATCATAACGTATTTCTTTACTTTGGCTATTGTTTGTAGGTCGACCAAAATATGATTTTTTTTGTCTCCTGTGTGTGTATTGACTCATTATTGCATTCACTTCCTTTTACACAGTTTTCAGATTTCATTAGAGTCATGGCTAAGTAAGAGTAAAATTATATTTGGGACATATTTTCTTCATTCGCAATATTATATATTTTGAATGAGTTGACATTTCCACAGTCAATCAATTTTTCCTTTTCTACTTCTTTTTACTCTAGAAGATCATGTATATTTTCCTTATCTATAATTTCGTCAAAAATAGGAGGAATGTGCACAGCATCAATCATATTTGGAGAAATAAAGTCATCTTCCCCCACTAATACGTTCAGCAGTTGACAGATGCCTTTATTTTCTTCCATCCTTCCCGAAATAAGCAGAATTGTTGTAGAAAATAAACAATTACGCTTGAAGCATTGTTTATACAATGATGCAACAATGCAGGATAAGACACTATCTCAAGATGAGATACGTATATCAGGAACGGAGATATAAAACAGTAGTTACATGTCTATTACTAAACGATTACTTTCCTATTGCATTTGTTTTAACATGTTCGTACCATATACTCGCTAATCCCAAAGTTGCGTAAACGCAATATTATTGTAAATTATCAATAATAAGCTATGTAAGGACTTTTCTGCATAAAAAAATTTCTGTAACAATAAAAGGAATTTCAAGCAAGTTTGTCGAGTAAAATACAGTAAAAACAAGCATTGTGTACTAATTAAATTAAAAATTGAATATCGGTAGCACAATCCATTACATTATCTTCTAGTTTCAAAATTCAACGAAGCCAAATTTACGCTCAGGTATGATGAAAAGTGCAAAAGCTGATCAAATAGAATTTTTTCTCCGTGTGATAGTTGTACAGAACAAATTTATATCGAATCATTTTTCTTTAAAAAATAAGTACATTAGATGTTGCGTTTGCGCGACTTTGGGATTTAATGGGTTAAGAAAGATCTGCCACGCGATTTGTAGAATTATTGCCAAAATCGAGGATACATGGCATTTGAGGAGAAACATCACAAATCGTCATTCCAGGAAGTTTAGAAAAGCCATACTCGAGAAGGTCTATGAGGGACATTAAGGAATTAGTGCTGCACAAGAGCACGAGAATCTGTGTGGTGGTCAGGTCTGTCCGAAGACTTTGAGAAAAAAGTCAACGAATATCGGCAATGCATTCGGGAGGCGGTAAATCGTCTCGACACATTGATGCCGACAGATTTGTGACAGTGCCCATAGGCGAAAATAGGCATGAGTCTTTGCCAGTTAGAGAGTAAATGGTATTTGCTCGTCACAGACTCTATTCGAGATTCTCGGAGATTGCACTGTTGCCGAGTCGGTCAGAATCGTTGGTGATTAATAGGGCCCGGATAATTATGTACTAAAAATTGGGAAAATATGTACATATATATGTATCATAATATACAGAAATATGTACTCAAAAGTATGAAATATGTAACATTAAATATCAAGATATCAATATTTTTTTTATTAAAATACCTTTATCTTAATATATATTGTTCTGGAGACTTAATACAAAGACTAGAATTAAACATTATAGTTCTCATAATCCTATTATTTACAAAGATACCGTATCAATAAGAAACCTACATCGTTTCCGATATTATTTCAGTAGTATACCTTCCCTTTGCTGCTCTAACACGCAAACAATGAGGTCTCAAAAATGAGGTCTCTAAAGAAAGAGACTTCAAGGAGACGTGACGAATTGCATTTTGACTTTAAAAATATGAAGGATTTGTTTAAAAAACGTATCTAAATATTCATGTAAAATGCACTTTCTATTCTTCTCCGTGTTTTCTGATCCAGTGTGACGGAATTGTCCTCTCATAGCACCGCACTAATAGCACAAGTTGTTTCGAATCCTGAGTTTTTCTCCAGAACGAAAGACCTCTTTTTCTTCAATAGATCCCTCTATTGACCATCGAAGCAACTGCTGATTGGGTAATTTCAAAGCTACCAGAAAGATTCAGGGAAGATGTTTACAAAACTTTATAGTGCTTACTGAAAAATGAGGCAATATAGTTATTCAACGTTTGAGTATCAAACAATTGCTTCGATAAGCCTATAGATCCTGCAGCTTCACAATCAAATTGATGTGTAACTTGTTGTACAAAATCAAAATTTTGAGTATTGTAGCTCATAGCGTCGATCCAGGTGCCCCATCTCGTTAATCCTTTTTTGTATTGGAAATCAATGTCTCAACTTTATCAAACTGAGATCTAATCAGTTCTGCAAACGCAATGCACGCACAAGATAGGTTAGAAGTAGTAATTTTGGAACAATACCTGCAGGGCTTCTGCTGCCTTGCACATGTACGGCGCTGCACTAGTACCGGAAGGAAAACATTATGTTTAACTTCATTAGGCCACAAAAATCCCGTTGTATTGTTAAAAAGTTTTGTAATAGTTTGTTGGTTGCATTTGGGTAACACTTCACAAGTTAACAAAATAAGACTTACACTTTTAAACGTTCATTAAACCTATCAGGACCTTGCCAATACAATTTCCTTGCACATCAGTTCCACGGCGAGATTTTACTTCAGATTTTTGGTCCAAAGAGATAATTTACGAACAACGGTAGAGGGACGCATGTAAAAATAAGGGAAAGAAAAATGTCAATAGCCCTTCTTGAGCTGGTGCGTGTTGTTTCTGGTGAAGGGTATCAAGGTCAAAGGAGACCTCTAAAATATGCGAAGTGAGTGTGCGATATCGCCTGCTAAAGATATCATTTTCACAAATTTCGAACTTCCTTTCTGTTCTCTGCGATACTCGCGCTAGAAACTAACAGAACAGAATCTATGGATTGCATCGTCGCCTTTCCCGTTTACTTCCAATATCGTTGGCATTTATGGGTACACTCATTTCAGCGCGTAATAATAGTTTTCATTTTAGTGAGGGGGCTACAGAAAAAAATGTTTGACAATGCTGAATTGTTTGTTTGGATGATTCCTTATCAAAACAGATAGGAAAAGTAAAGAATTATTTTTTTAAATGTAGGATAATGGAAAAAATCAGTAATATGTAAAAATATGTTCATTTGTGTAAAATATGTAAATATATGTAATTTCGGGCAAAATATGTAAATATATGTACTAAAAACTCAACGAATTTGGCCACTAACCGATGTAAAACGTGAACATATCGTTGATTCGACTTGATAGAGTTACCTTAGGAAAATATGTAATTACATAATTATCCGGGCCCTAGTGATTAAACATCTAAACTCTATTTTTGCATTCTATGGTACAACTAATACAGTCCACATCGGCAATGGCACATATTTTGGGCCACGTTTAAATTGAGAGCATTTAACAGATTTGCAAAGGAGTATGCCACGTTAATCGCAGTCTCCACAGAGCAGCGGATTCGCTGAAACGTCCAGCGAAACCTAAAGAAAACCAACGATGCACATCGTATGCTGAAAAGTGTTCTCGCTACATCGCTGGGATGATTGATTTTCACCAGCAGAGCTACTCATAGGGCGTTAAAAAAACGTTTATCTCTTCCTACTACTGATGCCAGTCTGAAACCAAGGATACCAAATTCGAAGATCGTGAGGATACGCGAATTACAAAAGCGAGAGAATCTGAAGAAACGATATCATGGAGTTCGCGATGCCAGAATTGTAGTTGATGTTATTTTGAACTACGATCAATTTTTTAAACAAATAATTAGGCAAAATAGTAACTTCAACATCTGAATGTAATTTAAATTTATTTTTCTAATTTTCTAATAAAACATTTACATATCACGTATTTACATTTTTGTTCTCACTTCATCAATACACATTTCTTCAGTAGTGAAAAATTCGTGGACTCTTCCACAACATTTTTCACGAATTTTACACTGCAAGCGAACGCAACTTTATTCTCAGTTCCGCACTTGCACTTCTTGTCATACAATGGGTATTGACGAGGTCCATGAGTTTTGCCACATTTGAACACAGTTCCACAGTTGAACACAGTGTTCTTTCTTCTGTCAAACTGCTGGTGTTCGTTTACATTCTTCTTGAACGATGCACTTTCACTTTTTTTCAGAGTTTCTATAGGCCTATCGTGAAAACGTTTTGCTTGCATTTTTGACACCACTGCTGCTCTGCAATAGTCAATTGTTTTCTTGAGATTAAGTCTTCTTCGCAAAAGTCCTTCTTATAACAGAGGAACACGGGTGTCCAAAACAATAGGATTTCTAATCATTTGGTCTTCTAGTGCTCCAAAATCTCTAGTTTTAACTAATTTCTTTATTTCTGTCATGAATTGTTCAAAGTTTTCCTATTCTTGTTGACTTCCTTTGTAACCGATAACTTTTGTAACCACATTTTTCGTGGGATTGCAGTAGGATTCAAATGCTGCTATTATGTTTGCAACGTCAATAGTTTGTTCAACAGTTAAATTAAGTGTGTTTTAAAATTGCCCAAATTTGGAAATAAACAAGCAAGTAAATAAATAAGTAAATAAATAATTCTACCGTCTCTCCGCAACGAAATTGAGGAATATCACAGCTTTTCTTTCATCAACATCACCTCTTTTACCCATCACCGTCATATTGATTTCATAGTTTGGTTGAAAACTTACGCCAATTTTAAATGGTAGTTCCTTCAAGATTGAGACACTTAGATTGTCGGAAACTATCCATTCTGAGATTTTTTAAATCTTCACACATCAAAACTTTAATCTATGCACCCTGGCATAAGAGACGACTGCGCCATGTAATATCTCAGAACTTGTTATTAAACGTTCCAGCCTCTCAAGGCTGCCACTACAAAAATCTTCTTCCGTTTATATGCCCACTGGCAGATCCAGGGGGGGGATAGGGGCCATGCCCGCCCCCCACAAAACCTGGAATTTTCGTTCATCTTCCTTTGACAAAATTGATTCAAATATCTATTTATGTTCGAATTATGTAATTATTTAAAAATAACTTTGTATAGCATCATATCTACAGTACATAAATAATATACAATATAATAACAAGTATGTTTATTATTTAACAAAATCTGCGATGGCCCCCTTCAAAATAAATCGGCTGGATCCGCCCCTGTATATGTCACATTAATAGGTAGTGTCCTGTGTTTGTCAAGGACTAACAAACACTGTTAGTCCTTCACATCCACTAATTTGTTCTTCTGAGAGCTGTTGAAGACAAAATAAAATCCAACAATGCTGTTTATACTCCTTTATTGTCTTAAAAATTGATCTGAATTCAATATTAAAAGTGTTGTGCTCCACTTTCCTACACCTTCCCTACACTTTCAAACCCGCTCCCGCAACTGCAACGAGTTTTTGGAAATATAGATTGCCAGATTTGCCGACTAGAAGCAATAATTCTGCTAGGTTATTATGCATCCACTTTTAAGAAGTTTCGAACAAATTTCCGGCCTGGTGTTGAATTCAAGAGTGAAGATTATTCCCATGTAATAATTTGATTTCTAACAATAAATTACATTTTCACATAGAAATCGTAAATTACTGAATATACATGAGTCTAGGGAGGAAACGTCGAAACTTCGAAAATAGGCTCTTAAGACAATTTTTATCATATTTTGTTTCATAAACTCTTTGGATATTTCGAATGGCCGAGCCGCAATAATCACTCAAAAGTTGGTTTGAAAAAATACTTTCTATGCAAAAGCGTGCATTACAGAAGCATATAAACACTGCAGGAACACGTAAAATGTTTATTTATAAAGAAATGAATATATATATTATATTGTAACCAAACGTGCTGTCGATTTCGGGGGATTTTAGTGGGATCGTGGCTCATCAGAATATTTCAAATGAGAAAAAAACACGAAGTCGTGATCACAGAACAACATGTAATTGGATACGCGTTGAAGCGAAACCACAAAAAATCTTGAGGAATGACAAAAACATTGATACAAAGAAAATACACAAACAAACAAAAATTAACACAATTCAAAAAAATATCAAAAAGGGAGAATTATGCAAAGTTATCACGAATTGATTTTAAGATTTGCACAACTTAGCAATATCTTCAGTGACAAAACAAGTTGAAGCTCAACAAATGGAAAGAATTAAATCCCGGTTGGGATGAGTGAAGGACACATACTTCTCGCATGACTCAATATCGTAGTACCTTCCGTTTACGGAAATTGCAGTTAACTGTCTCTCATTATACACTGCATCAAAACACATGCAAATAATTTCGTGAACGAAATTCTCTAGAATCCCCCCCAAAAAATCTCCATTCAATTAAATGAACAAATATAATGTTTTCTTGAAAACGCAGAATATTCAAAAGAAGTTTCTTAGAAATAACGTTAATGGCCCCTAAAATTATCTCTGACGGTGAATTGCGTGAACACGTGCCTTACACCAGCCTGCATTCTATAACTAATTGCTTCAAAATTCTCAGTTCCAGTAAGGAATGCGCGGCCACTTTAGTTCCGAGATTATTTCCCTCGTGTCCCCGTAAAACACCGCAGCACTTTTACGCCACTGGTCTTATTACGCATTATACACACCTCTTGCGAGACAATAAACTCAGTTTCACGCAGTCTGACAGTTCGTGTAGAAACGACCCTATGTAGAACATACAAGGATCGAAATACCGACCTTAGTCCGTTGGAAAAATAGCCTCGCCCAAAACAACAATGCTTGCAACAAGAACAAGGGGTGGCGAAGGCCGCCTTAGCATGGTACAACTTCTCATTGACTTGACTCGCGGCTACATCTCTGACTCTGCTGTCAACCTTACACTTCGGAGTCCAAGAACTTTCTGCCCCATCGTCCCGCACTCCCCTCTCTCAACCTTCCACCTCGAAGTCTAAGAACTTTCTGCCCCGTCGTCCCGCACTCCCCTCTCTCTCCCCTACCGCACACGTCACTCTCGAGATAAGAATTGCACCCCTTCTCCACCCCTCCCAACCACCGATAAGAAAAATCGTCGGCCGCCCGGCGGCGCGCGAGCGACCGGGCTGGCGGTGGAATCTCGTACAACCGATGGCTGAAAATCAATTTAACCAATATTTGGGCTGATTGGTTTCAACATATAATATTCTATAACTTTAGGGCACGTACAAAGAACTATAGTGAGTTACGGGAGCAAGTTTAAATGAAAATATTTAGCCCACATAAGTACGTTTTTGAAATATTGAAAATTAAGCTTTTTCATAATAATAGAAACTAGTGGAGCTTCCAACGCATATACTTTCTCGCACTGCTTCCATATGGTCCTAAACGCTATTCCACTACTTCATAAACCAGCAAAAGTGTTTTCTCCCAGCAAACGTTTTCCGTTCCGAGACTCGAAATCCGATCCTAAAAGTTAACGAATCGGCACTTATACCACTACGCCACCCTAGCACCGTATGTATCCAACAGACATAAAAAAAATCGAGACGTGCTATAAAATGGTAAATGCATGATAAACAACTGATACGATGGTATATACGCTTTACAAATCCAAGAAGAGATGTGAAACATTGTTAGAAGTTGAAAATTCGAAAAAACATATTCGTTTATCGTAATTATCAATATACGTGATTCTAATGGCTTAACATGGTTTTAAATAAAGTTTCTAGAATACTCCATTACTTCCGAACTTTTGTTTACTTACAACAGAGAATTTTGCGACCACAATGGCTATGCATTACATTTACACTTATATAATAGTAATTAGTGTACGGTGGTTTCATTTCTCGTATTAGGAAGCCGAAAAATCCATATAATGTAAAAACCAGTGATGCTACAACAGCATATACTGTCCCGCGTTATTGGAAACAGCTACGTAGTACTGAAATATTGCACTTTACGCGCTACTAACATCTTAGCTATTATTTGAAAACGGCCAAATCAACTAAGAAGCAACTACGGCAACGGCCAAATCACTGTTTCCATCGCAGTGTTGTCAGAACTATGTGAATTCTACAACTGCACAAAAATAGAATACAAAAGGTTTGTAAACCTATATTGGAAAAAGAAGCCTGATGCCCTGGACAATATAGAAATGCATTCCATAGGGCCATGATTAGAGAAGTGTATTCGAAAATCATGCAACAAATAGAAAACAATAACAAAAAAGCAAGGTCCAACGAGTATTTATTGTCAATCACCTTATTATTTTAATCAGTAGTAAAAATGTAACGTTTCGGAGACATACACTTTCTCCAACTTCAGACACTGCAATAATAAAATTAACATTGTATAACCAAAAACCAATATATTGTAAAACACAACCAATACAAGATACACTCTAAAACTTGATACATTTACATATTTAAAAATCACTAATTACATTTAAGCATAAGGTGTGGCACAATTCACATTGGAAAGATGACTCGCGACTACTTGTGAAAAGTAGTCGGTCGTTTACATTGTCTACAAAACAAATTCAAATAAAAATAAAAAATCTGATCTTAAAATAAAGATAACATTAAAATACAAATAAAATAATTACATCAACAACTACTGAACGTTAAGGACTTCGTCAACATATAGAATTATTATCTCAAAACATTATCCATAAAACAAAAGAAACCAATTCAAAAATATTACAATACTATCTACATGTACGAACTAAATTCTACCACAAATAAAAGTTATTGAATGCGAGTACGAGATGAATGGAAAACAGGAAACACTAACCTTTCGTCACAACAATCAGCCTTGGTCGGCGTGGGGTCGTGTCACTGAGGTTGGCACGATAGGAGTGACGGGAACCGGTCAACAGCCCCGGGAGGGGATACGGGGAGGGATGAGGGGGAAGGGGAGGTGACAGTTTTTAGGTGACAATCACCTAAAATAATAAGATGATTGTCAATAAATACTCATTGGACCTTGCTTTTTTGTTATTGTATTCAATAGTTCCATGACAATCTGAACCTTAATAAGTTGAACAACCATGCAACAAATACTCTACTCACTACAAATGGTACAGCATTTGGTGCAAAAAATAAATATTTTCATGTAAATATCAATAAATTAGACAATTATAACTCCTTTTCATACGGCTCCATCAGGTCACAACAATGACAAGTAATTCACAGACATTCGCGAGCGCAAACTGAATTCCATTCTGCATTGTCGCTATTCTGAAAGCTATTAAATTTTTTTTACTTTTTATTTCAAATATTTCAAAATAAGCAATTTCTGAAATATTAATGTGTAAATGTATAACAAAAGGTCGAATGTAAGAAACGAACAAGGAAATAATATACAAAATTGCAAATTCTAATTTACGACGCATCCAGCTGTCCGAAGCGCAGTAAATTTACAGCGGACTATTATGTTTGTCTCAAAATTATAAAAAACTACTCATATTTTGAAAAAATTAAGCCTGACCTTATTTGAAAATGGAGTTTTGATAAATACATTTAATTGAGAAAAATGTATTTTTAAAATTGTAGTTGTAAGAAAACGACGAAAACGAAGCGCAGTCAATTCCGAGCGGGCTATTTTTCGTCAGGAAATTATAGAAAAACTACTCATATTTTCAAAAAATGTAACGTGACCTTATCTGAAGATCCGTTTTTGAGGTGCATATTTCATTAAGAAAAACAATCGTGTCTTCACAATTGTAGTTGTAGAAAGACGCCAGCATTTTTTAATTTTTTAAAATTTATGCAAAATCAGGCATTTCAACGAACATGTAACCTGCACCATTCTCTTGGAGTAACCTGCAAGTTTCCTTTGTGCTATCTCAGGTCCCAATTTAATAAAAAACGTTGTGTGGTTTTAAAAAAAGTTTAAATAAAATAAAAAAAGTATGTTTGACAAAATTATTCGAAAAAAATACTTGTTTTTGAAAAATCGAATATGACCTTAATTGAAGACCAATTTTTTTATGAACACATTTCATTAAGAAAAAATGTATCTTCATAATTGTAGTTGTAGGAAGATGCCGAAAATTTTTCAATTTTTTTCAATTTTCGAAATATCACAGTTTTCAACCAACATGAGGCCTACGCCATTCTCTTAAATGACCTTCAGACTATCCAACAATAAAATTTAGTCAAAATTGTTGGCGCCATTTTTTTAAATTTTGAAAATGTCCCAGGGGCTTCATGTAAAGTACGCTCCAAAATTAAAATATCCGTTTCAAATTAAAGGGGCCGCGAGATCATTCAGATCGATCAGAGAGTATTAATTTTGGAGAAAATCGGCTGGACGGTTTAGTCGCTAGCGTTGTTCACAGACAGACGGACGGACCGACGGACAGACAGACGTTTTTCTTTCAATTCGTTTCTCGGTATCAACGACCCACAAAATAGTGATTCTGCCTGCACCACGTGTTAGGAAATGTTTTTTTCTTAATTTAGCCAGTGGATTTATCCACTTTTTCGTTACCAGGGCCCTGTAATAAGAGTTTTTCTGCCGAAAATCCGTGGTTTTTTCGCGCATTACAAAACTGTCCCTATACTATACGTACGTACGTGTATTATACGAGAAAGTATAAATGACCTTTGAGCGCTCAGAGAAGGTATCTAGGAAGATAATCATTCATAACAGAAAAACTAGTTCAATTTAGATATTAGAAAACTAAGTTCTGCGAGAAAGTCTGTGCCATTCTATAGCACCACTAGTTTTTCTAAATTTAGCGACAGGTTTTATCCACTTTTTCGTTACCAGACCCCACCTATAAGAGTTTTTCTGGTGAAAATTTCGCCGTTTCCCGGCGCACGATTACATAACTTTCTATTCTTACGAAGTATTCGTAAGGCGAGAAAGTAATAATAATTTCGGAACCGTTAGGGATATGTAAGTTGAACGCATGCGTTCTGGTTATATTGGGTTTCAATTTAACGTTGAAATACTCATAATTTTACTTAAATTGGTTCATACAGATATACACAAGACGACGATTGATTTGACATGACATACGTTTCAGAAATCAAATAACAGAGTTGAAAAAGTGTTTAAAAGAAAACACAGACAAGTTCTGTATATTCATCTGCATTGATTCTATTCGTGAGTAGAAGTATTTCAAATGATTTTCAATAAAGTTTCTACACTCTTCAATATTTTTTCTGCAACCACACATTCATCATATTAAATCTGGGTCTTGGGGATTCGAACCCGACATCTTCCGAAGTGAAGCGCTCAGCTCCAAAAACGCTCTAACCCCCTTCGCCATTGGACTGAGATGCGGACTGAGTACTTACATATTAATCAAAACGTAATTGTATCAGCTCTATTATTAGGAAGCCGGTAATTGTCGACATGCAAAAAACATGTATTTTGGGCGACAAAGAAAGGCAGCGGTGAAGGTTTACTCCAAATCCTATATCCGACGAACGACATTAGAAAAATAACTACAGCGAGAAACTCTGTGCCATTCTATAGCACCACTAGTTTATTTATTTACCGTCCCTTATTACACACATGGAGAAAATTTAAAGAAAAATTTGGAGCGGTTTTTGAGAAACTTTTTTTGTGAATTTGAAGCGCAATTTACGCAACAACTACTCGTTTTTCAAAAAAAAATGGTACATGACCTTTTTAAAGTACTAATTTTGTACAACTGACCTCGTCTGAGGCAAAAATCTCGGTAGCGGTTGTGCCGCTACGAATCGCATGATCGCGACTGTATCGAGCAGTGCTGGCGATCACGCGACTTCTGGCGGCACAATGGAGAACGACGGAAAATACCGTGAGATATTCCAATTAATTGACACACCCCCCGTGCGCCAAGAAAGAAAAACCGAAGTATGCATAAATTGGACTTATGTAGTTATGGCATTGAATACTCATTTAATAAATGTTTTCTGATTATATTCATCTTTGAAATTAAATGCGTATTTTTAAATACGCTGCATGAGGCACTGCCATCCAATTTTGCGTTTATGGTGTGCGTAATTTTGCGTTTCAATTCGAGGAGATTGGCAGTATTGAAAATGCACCATATTGGAACTTTTATTTTTTTTGTACATAATCACATGTTATCTAGCTAGTTGTCGTCGCGGATCAACTTGACCTAAAAGTATTGGTGGCATCAAATTAGAGAAGGCTTAATGGGCCTGCAATCATGATTTCGAAGTAGTAAATGGCGGGGGAGATAAACACGGTACAAGTAGTGAACTGCAGGCTTCCATTCCTGACGCAAGATGACAATATAAGTAACATGTCTGGATTCCCAGCAATGTGTGCAATATACCCAATTTATTTTACGAATATATAATGAAAATAAATAGATAAATTTTAGTTTTACCGTATGAACCATCAACACTTTGTACTTGGTAGATATTCAGGCATTTTCTTATTACATTAAAAAAAATATATTAAATCCTACAGATGTTGAAAAATTTAAGAAAAATCATTGACATTGGCACCTCTGGTCCTTCCTTCGTCATTGTCGATTTTATTTCGCGACACGATGAAATTCCGTTCTTCGGATACCGTGTTGTGCAGGTGTTGTGTGTAGGATACGAGGATGGTGAAGTGCAGTAATGTGATCTTAACAGGAATTAATACATATTATCTGGCCTGTGTTATCTCTCTGGCCTGTGTGAAACTAAGTTGCACGAATTTATTTATCAGTGTTTTAGATACACCTTTCTGCAGATGGAGTCACAAGAAGAATCTGTTGTGTAACATGTTTGGCCGGACACAAATCTTCCTGTAAGTGTAAAGCTACTACATAAAAATGAAAAATTTTTCAATAAAATTTCAAAGAATTTGGAATTACTGTAACTTGCTAGTTAGGTGACACCACACGTATACAAAATATTTTATATAGGTCGTTGTCATACATACATCACAATTCATATATTAGAAAAAAACTATAAATGTTTTGTTAAAAACAAACAAATAACTTATATAATATATTTATTATATATTTGTTTATTGTTTTCAATATATTTATTATGTATTTATAAATTAGCTTTTACTTTTAATAATTATGTTGATACGGAAAGTGTCAGTAACTTTCAGAATTAATTGTAATAAAATCATGAATAAAATTTATTTAAAATTAAGGGAATATCACCTTGCATGTGAAACTTCATGACAAACTTAATGTTAATTTCAAATCAGAAAAAATATTGATTACATTATAGGATTGAAATATCATTAAAATTTACTTTTGTAATTTTGCATTAAAATGTTTCAAATTACTTCCATATAAATAATTTTCAGTGTCACTGCTTCCTTCACTTTACTACACGATTGCTGTTAACTGGCCTCTCATTTGCCACAAAGGAAGAATTATGAATTCCGTGGCATAGCTTCAGTTGGTGTTACCCAGAGCAAAATTAATGTATCACCCCCTCATAAATTAAATATAAGAAATTATTAAGGAATAGTTTATACAGTATTTAATAAAAATATATTTGTACATGGCATTTATTTATATATATTAAAAAAACTGCATGTAATTCAAGATAATTAAAATATATTTTTTAAATAAATAATCCAAAACAAAGTATAACTAATTAACAAGTGCATGTTTTTATGAAAATATGATTTTAAATAAATCATAAAATTTTATAATTCCAACTATAAAATTGTCTAGTTGGTATCACCCAAGCAGAACGCCCCCCCTCCCACCTGCCCCCGCCTAACTACACCACTACTTGGATCAACAAAAGCTTTTAGCGATTTTGATAGTTCAGTTCAGGATTTTAATAAGCATTTATCTGGTGGATTGGACATAAATTTATATGTGCAACAAAGATTCATACTCTTGCAGATTTTGTATCATACGAATTATCCATGAGAGTGTATGTGCAAAGATTTAAAGAATGTATTAGATTAACTAGATTTTGAAACTTATTGAAAAAATATATATTCTAACATGAGAACAGTTACCATGTTGTGAACATGAGAATGCTTGTCTGTTAATTGTGGGTATGTCAGGGGACTGCTGAATCTGTGTTTGTTGAGAGAATAAAGGAAATAAGATCAATGCAATCTTTTCAAGAATGTATTTACGGGTGGTTCAAAAACTACAAAACAATTTAGGTATGTTTATACATTTCAGAGTGCATTTGAGACCACATTAGTTATAAGAAACAGAATTTTATTTACTTGAAGTTGACAACTTAATACCTTTGTCACATGCTCCCTAATGTTCTGTCATTTTGAGATACTATCTTCAAAATTAGCATCTTTTATATTGTGCACCATGTACTGGTACTGTTCAACAATAAACTTAATGGACAGTGATGCCGTGGTGCTGATGTCATAAAATGTCCTTCAAAACATGATTAAAAAGTAGCCTTTGTACTCCAAATATTTGTTGTAGAATAATGAGCCTTTAAAATTCAAGCTCAATAGAAAGATGCTTGAGGAATTAATTCCAACATCTTCTCAGTTGCAAAATGAATGCAATATACAAAAAAAAAACTTTTTTCTAATATATTAGTACCTTATGAGTGTGCTTACATAACAAAATTATGTAATGACTCACGTTGAAATTATCAAATAAAATGTATTGTCTTTTCAACACGAGGGATTCAAATTTTCAATGTACAAATTGTTTACTCTTGCTCTACTAGCACAATTTTGAAAGAAAAATAATTTAATACAATTCTTGAACAAATTTTCATGATTGTATCATGACTTTAGCTGGAAAATTGTTCAACACTTTTTGTTTAAAAATGTCATAACGTAAACTTAAATCCTGTAGTATTTAAAATAATGAATTGGAAAAAATGTTTTGTTTAATTGTGATATAACTAGGACCATTAATCAAGAGAAAAAATCAGATAACACATTTTAATAATAATTTTTTCTTGCCCTATATCTTTGAATGTGATGGCCTTGTGGAAATGTACTAGAAGATAGGATACATATGAGACCTTGGGCAATAACATGCTATACCACATTTCTGATGAAACTTGAGCTATTAGTGTATTCGACACCCCATAGATGTAGACCCTATCTAGATGTTGGACTTTTATCTTAAAGATCCACTGCAAGATGGCAGTGTAATTCATAAATGAATGTTCTTGATCCCAATGTGTGGAATGGAAGTTTAAACCTTTACTTCCCTTTTTCTCAAAACTTACATATAGTGGCATAGCATGTTGTTGTCCTAAGGTCTTCATATGTAGGGAATAACTTGGTGAAATATCTCAAAACATGGAATTTTGTCTGTTTGGTTTTAACCTTTATAAAATTAAGAAAAAGTTTAAACAAGTATAAAATTGAGAATTTCATATTTCTGTAGACTTATTTTCAACTGCTATTCCACGTGCAAATGTTTTTTTGGAGCAATTTCAGTATACATTCAGTTGGTAGAGGTTTTTTTCTTTCCTCTCCATATCCGCATTTCCAGAATATAAGAACATAAAAATATTTTCTCTATTTTCAATACAATTGTTAATTTAATTCATTGAATCTGTAACCCATCTTCCTTGTTCAGCACTTTTTCCATATGAAAATGTAAAATACTCTTGAGAAATACAAGATTCTTTTCATCTGTTATGTAATGCCAACAATTCTGTCATAAACTGGCCATATAGTATCACATATCCACATATTTACTCCATTTTATGTTAGGCTTGTGTTCATACTAGTAATAATCAACAGCTTTATTTCAACTTTCCAATACATTTTAGGAGGAGTTCATGCGACTTACTGTTTTACATTTCACAGATGATAAATCAGCCAATCAGTGCATTAAAAGAATGCCATCAAATATTCCATCCAATTTACTTGCACATAATAATAGATGATGAAAATTTTCTTTCCCTAAAAATTTTGTACAATTTTTAATGGTTGAAAAAGTGGGTGAAAACGAAACCAAACAGGAATGAATAGATGAAGTATAATAGGCACTAATAGGTAAAGTATTTACCTATTTTTAAACCAAAAAATACAACTAGTGGTGCAACAGAATGGGAGACTTTCCTGTATTCGTTTTCTATTTCCATTGGTCTCGACTAGCTATTCATACTTGCCACATACTCTGCCAGCGCCATCTGCCGCCGCCCAAATTACATTTTTTGACATTTCTTTAATTTTTTTGGTTTCCTAATGGTAGAACGGAAATGTTGCTTTAGAATATTAATGAACAGTAACACTTGTCCTAATTGGCAATTTTCTTCGAATAATTTGGAGCCGTTTTTAAGAATATGGCGTTTAAGCACTACTAAAAATGCAAAATTTTGAGCTATTTTGACAGAAAATTTTGAAGTTTTCGAAAAGCTTCATTTGACGTCATTTCAAGCACTTAAACCAATACAATATTATTTACAAATTGCTGGTAATGTGCATATTAAACATGTGAGAGATCTTTAAAAAAAACACATTTGTGTAATTTTTGCAAAAACAAAAAATGCCCACAATTTAATTAACGTATATTAAAAGAGTCCGATTAGCACTATTCGAAAAGTTAGAAGAAAAAAATCTGGAGCCATTTTTGGAAAGTGAGGTTTGAGCGTTTCTGAAAATTTTAAGCTAGTTTTGAGCTAGTTTTCACAGAAAACGGTTGATGTTTTCGAGAAACTTTACTTGACATTATCTAAAGCACATGTACTCATTAATATAATAATGTCCAACAAATAGCCGCTAATGTAAATATTCACGACGTGAGAAAAAAATAAAAAAAGTACATTTTTGTAATTTTTGAAAAAACAAAAGAATAGAGCAATATGGGCGTTTATGTCATCTCATAGTGTACATTTATCACTATCCCTACCAAAAGTTTAAGAAACAATTTGGGAGCCGTTTTTGAGAAAATCTGTCTTTGTAATTTTTTAAAATTGCACAATTGCACGCAACATTGCGCAAAAACTACTAAAATTTTCAAAAAAATATATGAACTTAGAGAAAGAACTCACTGTGGAGAACAAACTTTATTTGAAAGAAAAATATCAATCTTTAATTTGGAGTTGTAGGAAAGAGCCCCCAAAAAATTCACTGTTGAAATTTCGGAAATTCAGTGTTAACCGTGAAATTCGGATTCATCCACCTTAATAAGTGTATTTTACTCTATTCTCACAAGAAATTTAAAGAAAAAAATTGGAGCAGTTTTTAAGAAACTGGCGAAAATGTCCGGGGGACTTCATGTAAAGTACCCTCAAATTTTTAAGCGCTAATGTTGTTCACAGACGGACGGACGAAAAGACAGATGGACGTTTTGAAAAAAAAAACTTTTTCAGTATCAGGGGACCCCAAAACGTGTATTTCCGTTAAAATCTCGAATAACTTTCCCTATACTACGCATAGGGAAGGTGAATATTACTTCCCTATACTACGTATACGCGTATGTATATACTTCGGTATATACTACGTATACGGGAAAGTAAAAAGTGGGGTAGGGATTCTGCTGCACAAAAAAACTTCTCTCACCAAATGTTTCATAAAGTTTTCACTGTTTTTTTACAAAAATAAATGAAAATAAATCAAAACTTTGTTGCTTAGTAACTATTTTTACTTTCCCGTCTGTGTCCGTCCGTCTGTGAACAAACTAGTGCTTAAACCATACGTGCGATTTCTTCCAAAATGGATATTCCCCGGTCAATCTGCTTCCACTCGAGGCGCTGCGAATTTTGAAAAACTTTCTTCAAAATTTGGGGGTACTTTACGTGAAACCCCCCGGGCATTTTCAAAATTTTCTCGAAAGGCTCGAAATTTTTTCTTTAAATTTCTTGTAAGAATAGAGTAAATCACTCTTATTAAGGTGGCATACGTCCGATTTTCACGGTTAACTCTGATTTTCCGAAAATTGCAAAGGTTTGAAATTTTTTTTCGGCGTCTTCCTAGAGCTACAAAATTGAAGATAGAGATTTTTCGTCTAAATAAAATTTGTTGTCCAAAGTGAGTTCTTTCATTAAGGTCATGTCAATTTTTGTGAAATGTTATTAGTTTTGCGCAATATTGCATGCAATATTTCCATTTAAAATAATTACAAAACCAAGGTTTTCTCAAAAAACGGCTTAACAATTTTTTACAATAGTACATTTATGACGTCAATTCTCTTCCTTTTTCTAACCAAAATATTTCGGATATTCAAGATTCATTATGCCAAGTATTTTTTCAATAATGATGACGATTTTAATAAACCATTTCTTATAGAAGAACTCCTTCCAGTTTTACAAAATATTACCAACTCTTCTCCTGGTCCTGATGATATTCGTATTCCTTTTTGAAAAATTTACCTGAAATTGGAATCCACACTTACTTCATATTTTCAATACAATTTGGATATCTCAATCTTTCCCTCATCAATGGACTTAATCTATTGTTCTTCCTATTCCTAACAAAATAAAGATCTACACGAATCCTTCAAATTTAGACCAATTTCTTTAACGTGTACTATGTGTAAATTAATGGAAAAATTAGTTAGTAACAGACTTAAATGGTATTTAGAAACAATAATCTTCTCTCTCCACTCCAAAGCGGTTTTCGTCCCTTTCGTTCAACTCAAGATCATCTGGTGAACATAGACACGGAAATTTGTAATGCCTTTTCTCAAATCATCATGTGATATTGGTTTCATTAGATATAGAAAAAGCCTACGAAATGATATCTAAGTCTCGTCTCCTTATTATTTTACAAAAAATGAAATTAACTGGAAATATGCTAGCTTTTATAAACAACTTTTTAATTAAAAGATATATCAAAGTACGATGTAATGATTGTACTTCTTCCAAATTGGAATTAGAAAATGGTTTACCTCAAGGATCGGTTATTAGTGTTATCCTTTTTTTAATAGCAATTAATGAAGTGTCGACTGTAATAAAACCACCAATTAATTGTTTTTTATTTGCGGACGATATTACCCTTCTTTGTACCGTAAGAATCTAAAATTAACAATTCAATTAATGCAACGAGCTCTCAATCAACTCACCTCTGGGGCAAAAGATTCAGGATTTATTATCTCAAAAATAAATCCGAATTTATTATTTTTTCAAGAAATCAGAAAATTCTTCAATCAACGGTCCATCTAATGATTGATAATCAGCAATTAAAGAGAACCAATATCTGCAAAATTCTTGGAATTTATTTTGATGAAAAGCATTCATGGAAATATCACATTAATACTTGAAAGCTAACTGTTATGCTCGACTAAATATATTAAAAACATTATCATCATTAAAATGGGGAGCAGATACATATATTTTAATCAACATTTATAAATCAATTATTCAGCCAAAAATTGATTATGGTTCAATAGTTTTATAGTTCAGCAAAACCTACTCTTTACAGAAATTAGATCCAATCATTAATTCGGCATGTCGTCTCAGTTTAGGAGCATTTAGATCCAGTCCAGTTACTAGTCTTCTTGCTGAAGCTGGTTTACTTCCTCTAAGTTAAGGAGGAAATTAAATTGTTTAAAATTTTCATATTCAACATTTATTTCTCCTTCTAATCCTACTAACAAATATTATTTTTGAACCCTTTAATTAGCAAGGTTACAATAAATTTCCTTCTCTTCCAAAATCACTTTGTATAAGAATTTCCAAATATATTTCTGAGTTCTCTATTGACCCTCCATTACTTTATCAGAAAAGATTAAATCCCATTCCTCCTTGGTCCCTC
>JAHLJT010009494.1:0-10021 GCA_031308135.1 Acheta domesticus | reverse complement strand
TTTCCTCTAGGAAGGTGGCGGTGATCTTCATACCTGAATGATGAGATCTGGCGCCGACCTATGTCGGCTTGGGGGATTCCCCGACCAGGTGTATCTCCCACCAGCGTGCCACCGTCCCGGGCGGAACAAAGCTCTAGTAAGCTCCTGACCGGTCTCCGGGCATAAGTGGGTAGTGTCGTGCATGTTAGTGTTGTAACTAAGGGGTGCGAATACAACAACGAGAGGAAGGAAAGATCGCCGCCAGCAGATCTAAATCGAATTCCGAATATCGGAACCAGCCAAAGAGCACCCATGTCATTAAATATGAATATTAGAATTTCAACGAAAATGAAAAAAAAAATAGAAGAAAAAATGTGCGTTGACATGGCTTTGCCTCGAAAATCCGCATCAAATGAAGAAGAGAAGAAGAAGAAGAAGAAGAAGAAGGAAGAATGAGATGAAGTGTAAGAAGAAAATGGCGAGGAGCGGAGGGAAGAGAACTGAAGAAAGGAGAAGAGAAAAAGAGAAGACTTATATCATTACACTTCATAACGGTCTATTTACAGCTTCGTTATATTTCAATCTCTCATCTTCAATATAATCTGTCTTTATAATTTCTTTCTTTTCCGCACTATCCCTCATGACAAAAATTAGTGGCGAACACAAAGGCTTCAACATTCATCGGTATAGACATTTTCGTGATCACACTGTACACTTTCTTTATTCTTATTGTTTGCAATGGACATTCTCAATAGGAAATACAGAAATCCAAAAATATAATGTGATTGTATGACATATACTTTTTTGACTTCATTTTGCCATTCATAACGTATTCTTCCTCTTTGTAATTGGGTATCTTGAAAGGGGTGTGGGAAAAAAGCTTCCCAATACCACACGAGTAGAATAGCATTTCTCAGAAGTATTTGACAGTTATAAGAACATTTACCATATTTTTAAACATGCATAATGCTTTCGAGTGCCAATATTTCAATAGCCTTTTAGACTACAATATCATCGTTATTTGTATGCATAAGAGGTTTTCAATCATTGGGCATATCCCAGTCTGTCGAGAGAAATTGGTAAGTTCCTGTGGTGACACGAGAAAACCCGGATGTCGGAACAATGCGACAAGCCATCGCGGCCGTGTGTGGTCAAAGCGCTGAATACATTACTAGGGGAGAGGAGTTGTGGGTTCCTTTGCCACCAGCGTCGTCGCGCTTTCTCGCTCAAGGTATGCCCGTTCATGATCCGTTGCCAGATTGGCTGCGCCTGTACACAGATTTCTTAATCCGCTGCCTTGGCAATCTCTGTAAATTATGTTCTGGTTGGGTGAATTCCCTTGATGCCATGTGACTAGAAATGTACGATCAGTGTTTACTGATTCCGTACTTATTGTATTTATTCCAGAAGCTATCATTTATACTTTTTCCTGTCTTTTTAAGAGGTTTTGTGACAAATTAATGAATTGGAGTCGTACAAATGCAGTTTTTCGAGGAAGCTCATTTAATATATTTGTCGATACTTGCAGGGCCGACGAAATCAGTCGGACGTTATTCTGTTAATCTGACGTAACATGGAAACATGTTACATAAAATGGTAAGAACGTTGCGGAGAGAATATCATTCTGCGCTTTGCTTTGCTAACTCAACGACTTACGTCTAACTCCAGTCCTTACATTTGTTTATCGATTAGCTCATAGGGTGTAAAACATAATTTAACCCTGTCGACTCTTTGTATTGATTTTAGATGTTGGTATGAATCTTCTGAAATGATCTTTACATAGATTTCAACGCAAATATTTTCATTTCAGAATTACATTGTTGAAGATCTAATAATTGTACGTATTAATACTCCTAGCATTCACAGCGTGTTTGATCCCTCTTTTGTAATGTCGTTGATAGACCGGGATGCAATCGTGATGTGGTGGAAAGAGGTACAAAGATGGTGCGGAGATGTGAATGTTGGTGAAGATGGTGCGAAGGTCGGAGTGGTGGGTACAGAGGTGGAGTAGTGTTGAGTGGTGGTGAGGAGTTGGTGATGGTGGTGGTGGTGGTGGTGGTGCGGAGGAGTGTTGGTGGTGAGGCAGTGGTAGTGGTGGTGGTGATTCTGAGGCGGAGCAGTGGTGGTAGCGGTGGCGGAGGTAGAGTGATGGTGATGGTGCGGAGGTGGAGGTTGTTGTTTGTTGTTGTTGTTGGTGGTGGTGTTGGATGGTGGTGGGGGTGGTGGTGGTGGTGGTGGTGATGCGGAGGTGGAGTGGTGGTGGTGATGCTGAGGTGGAGCAGTAGTGTGGTTGTGCGGAGGTAGAGTGGTGGTGGTGGTGGTGGTGGTGGTGGGTCGGAGGGTAGAAGTGTATGGTGGTGGGGGCGGAGGTGGTGATAGTGGTAGTAGAGTGGTGGTGGCGTGGCGTGCGTGGGTGGCGCGTGGCCTCCGCGTGGGGTGGCTGGCGATCGTTGCCATTTGATGCCCCGATGCGGCGCCAGATCAGTTGCGTTCCGCTCGTGCGGGCAGCCTCGCGCGTGCCTCGCCTTGCCTCGGGTGGGACGGGCGCCACCGCCCTTGCCTCCGTCTCTCCTTCCGCCATCCCTTTATCCACCATTTCTAAGCCTTCTCAACTCCCTGTCGTCTTCTTATCTACCTACTCTACCTCTCCGTGTACAGTAAATACTATTTTCTTTCTAGAGTTGATCATAAATTCCTCTCTCTTCTCTGCTTCCTTTTTTCCCCATCCTATTTCACCTTCTTTTCCTCGTCCTCCGCTTTTTATGTTCTCGGTTTCATCTTTGTCTTCTCTTATCCGCATCCTCTTCCAATCTCCTCTTTTCTCTACTCCATTGCGTGTTCTTCTACCGCTTCTCCCACCCTATCTTCCCCGTGTCTGTAAATGCAACGCTCCGAACCAGTTCTTGGTTCCCATCTCGACTTTTTGCTTATTGCCACCCGTTTCCACGCCCGGACCCTTCCTCGTGCTCTTCCTCTGTACGTCCTCCGTCTTTGTTCTTTCATCTCTCCGTTCCTTTCACGTCTGTCATCATGCTCTGCCTTCAGTTTCTCACTATCTCGTTATCTCTCTCGTCGTTCGCATTCTTTACATTCGCTTCCTGAATCACTTCTTCTTCATCCTATTTCTTCTTCTACTCCAATTCGTCTGCCCCCTCTTTGACTTTGTTCGTCTGCCCCTCTGTGACTTTGTTCGTCTGCCCCTCTTTGAGTGTGTTCGTCTGCTCCTCTTTCCCTTTCCTTCGTCTGCTCCTTTTAAATGTCTTCGCCTGCTTCCCTTTCACTTTCTTCGTCTGCATCTTTTCCACTTTCTTCATCTGCTCTCCCGTCACTTCGTATTCTTGCTTATCCTTCTTTCGCTGCTAGTTCATTGACCTTTTCCTCGGCCTCCGTCCCAGCGCCCGTCCCCTATCGCCAGCTCTATCACGAGCACCGCCGCCGCCGAATGCAGATCCAAACTCCCCTGGCAGAGGCGGCGTTGCGCTTTCTCGCTTCTGAGGCAAGCTTCGACTGCAAGATCTGAAGCGTGGCGGCTGTTGAGATACAGTTTTTCACTGTGTGAAAGTAGAGCTAATCCACACACTGACTGTAACGTTCTATGTGATGATTGCATTTTGCACATGGTTTTTCTTCAAAGATGTTACGTTAATGGAAGTCGTTTCGAATTTGTAATACAAAAGTACACTACTATCGCCAAATAAATTCACGTGATCGTACATCTTAATGGTTTATATTATTTGTATGTCCTTTTCGGATGCGTTTACGTATGCTAGTAGTTTACCGACAGCAGTGTATATTACCGTTACAACTTTCATTATCGTAAAGTTTATCGATCTGATTAATTATTATGCTGCCAATGCCTAAATCTTCTGGTCATACCTAGAAAGGGGCGAATGATTAAATGGATAGGTAATTATGAAGATGTTACTAACGACTATGGTGGAATGAGAGGCAGAGATTTCGGAGGAACCCCAAGAAAATCTGCCGCAAACCACCCACGTCCAGCACAATTCCAAAATGGTAATTATAAAGATGTTACAGTCGACGATGGTGACGATGGTGGACGATGAGAGGCAAGAAAATCTTCCGCAAACCCTTTGTGTCCAGCACAATTCCGGATGGTAGTCATAAAGATGTTACAAATGACGATGGTGAAATGAAGAGGCAGAGGTTTCGAAGAAACTCTAAGAAAATCTTCTTCAAACCTCCTAAGTCCAACACAATTCAAGATGGATAGATCGGGATTTGGATATCGTTCACAACGGTGAAAAACGAACGATCTGATTGCTACACACACCCGCAAATCGTCCCCTTTCAATTAGATGGAACATCGTACTCCTAACTGTAAGTAATGTAATGCTAAAAATCATTTGAGTGTACAGGCTCCGGCGCTGGTGTTTGCGTATACAATATCTCTCATTACGCTAGGCAGAAAACTCCCTTGTTGAAAGCCGTGTTATACGCATGTGCTTATGCAGTCTTGACCAGCCGCCTGCTTTTGTCTTTTTCTCAATGAAAATTGAATTGTTTGGGAGGCGAGACTCGTTACTTGAGACAAGTCATGTGCATTACCTCCGTGTTTCAAAGTTAGATGCGAAAGAAAGAAACACATCTCGCCGACAATCGTAGTATTCATGCACACCAATCAAGTACGCTTACCGAAGCATTTTTTTCCAAGCACGTTGCGCTAAGAATAGACATTACCCGAGGGACAAACCGGACCTTTACAGAGCCCGGGCATTCAACCCCCTACCTACAACATCAAAGAGAATATTCTTCTTTTCTCCTCTGGTACAAGTATCACGTACTCCTGTCTGATCTGGTTGGTCTTGTTGGTTTACTGTGTCATTGTTATTGCCAACATTTTTAGGGTTATTGTCCTAGTGAGAGGCTAACGTGATCATTTATAAGTATGTGTTGTGAATGTCGTCACTGTCGCCACGGTTCGATGTCTTGCATATTCCACACACGCCCCCACATTCCGCTGGCAGCGTGGGCGTCGCGCTTTCTTGCGCCCAAGACGAGAGAGAGAGAGAGAGGGGGGGAGGAAGGAGTTCAGATGGGAGAGCCTGCCGGGAGAGGTGGTTCAGGGTCCATCAGCTGATGTCATGGTGATAGGAGGGGTTTTCGACACCAGCTTCATAGGCTGGGTAGGTTTTTTCTGGCTTTCTGGAGGAGAATTCTAGCGGCTGACTGCACTGATCGGCAGTTTTCCGAGGTTTGGTCCGATCAGCACCAGGCGAATGCCGGAGCAGTATCCTGACGAACGGGCCACGGATCGCCCGCGATCTTTCTTTCCTCTTCCTTGTTATATGCTCACCCCTTACTTACACTCATATGCGCTACACTACCTACACAGGTCGGAAGCTTAGGCCTTCTCCCAGCTGGGACGGTGTCCTATTGGTGGGAGATACCTGGTTGGGGAAAACTCCCAAGCCGACGGTAGGACAGTAGCGGATCTCACCATCCAGCAGGGGAAGATCACGCCACTTCCCAAGTAAAAACAAGCCCTACACTTACGGGACTGATGACTAATTAGCAGTTGACGCGCCCGGAATGACTAATTAATCAAATGGGAGGGCCTTCATTATGTGAACGTCGTCTAGGGAAGAACAACTCCTCAGGACGCGTTCATGTTGGTGTGAGGAGGAGTGTGTTTAGTTTTTGTATTTAGCCGTTATATATCCCGTAAGGGGTAATTGATCTCTGGGCCGTTGGATCCCGAGATTGCTAGTCGGTCATCTAACCAGGAACCCGCGATGTCTTGAATTCGCTTAACGCATCGTGACTTCACGTAGTTAATGAATTGAACTAGGGACGCCGGTTCGCAGTCTTTCAGTAGAACCATCCCAGCATTCGCCCGTATGACCGAGGGAGACCACGAAAATCCCGGTCAGGATGACCGGCTCGGGTATTGAACCCGGACAGACCGACAGAGAGACAGACCGACAGAGAGACAGACCGACAGCTCGAGAGTCAGTCAGACAGACCGACAGGCACGCCGGCGGACAGAGTGATGAACGGAATGACGGAACGACGAAGAAGGGTCACAGAGGAAAGAGAAACTAACCTGAAGAGAGGGAGACAATTTGAATGGGAGAGAAGGAAGAACGAAGGAGGAAGACGGTTTCAATAGGGAAAGGTAACCTTCACTAGCGGTGACGCTTCTATGCTTGTACATCCATTAGTCTCTACTCCTACATCCTGAGTCTCCCGGCTCAGTGCTGGATGGTATTTTAATCGCACCGACACACGCCACAATTGGATGAGCGACGACCATTTAAACCCGTCGGAGCGGAGCAGCACAAGTGCCTCTGGCGGCAGGGTATGCGCAACTAAAGATGTTTTCAAATCTTGGCTTGTTATTCCTTGCTGAAGAAGCTGTCCGATACAACAAAAGACTTGTTTTCCCACGTCTTCGAAGTCGTGGTTCAATATCAATTTTTTTTGCTTTGAATGATTTTGAGAATAAACAGGTGTTTTCGCGGCGATTTTTTTGTTCATATTTAATTCCGTAGTTAAATAATGAAACTTCCACGTCTTGAATATGATAAAAGAACAATGAAATTGAATAATTTATTTCGCCAATACTCTCGAGATCCTGAATACTAAAATACACATGGAAACTGAAAAGGTGCAACAGGAAATCGAGATATCAGACTATCTGTGTCTTCTTTGTTACATGTATTGAGGTTTCTATGTAATAATTCATCTCATACTTTGTATTCGCTGATTCAGAAATCATACCTCGTCATTCATTCATTCCGCCACGGAGAATTTAGTCATTAATGTTGAATTTGATAAATGAATGTTGATAAATATATAAGCTGTTTATATACTAATTGCAGGGTAGGTGAAACCTGATATCCCCTATCTAACGAAGAAAGGAAAAATTGGTTGAATTAAAAATTTGTAAATAAGGTTCAATTTGCCAAATTTCAATGAAATGAGCGGAAATGGCATTACAATCCCACCTTTTGTAAATATTGTGATATTTGTATTATCAGCGAAATAACTAGATTACCGGTCATCCCTTTTCTGCTCTTTCACTTGCTTACTCTTTCTTTTACTTACCAGATCATGATTTTATGCTAGAAGCTTGTACGCAAGAATGGGCGGTTTAGGGTTTAATGAGCTATTTACCGGTGTAAAACTGCAATCGCTGGTAATGCCACGAGTGCTTTGGAAATTGTCGATAGATTTTATCTGCGAATTTACAAAGCACGAGTGGTATTTAATATTTTTTTTTTAATTCATATCCTACCCGTTCGGCCCTTCCGGCCTTTTCGGGGGTTATTATTTACAAAATATTACATACATCAATTACGTAACAGTCTCCTTCAGTTACATCAGGGCACAAGTACACTTACTTGAGCTCATGTTTTAATCTACTTATAATAATACTACTTTACTATTTACATTAATATAAAGATACAACACTGTGTAAATACCACATTTGTGAATGATACTACATACAGTTATAATCATCACATACATATTTACAAAGTCAACACCAGCAATAATTCATGGCGGCTTTAAACGATCTTTTGGATAGCGTGACAATATCCTAGATGGTGTATACGCTGTACGGCCAAGGTTGAAAGTTCTTTTGCTCCGGACAAGCTTCAAGCCTTAAATAAAATTTTTAGATAGTTTATTTATGTGTGCTTTAATGCAATTACTGTTCAATTCCCTTTGGATTTGCGCATTAGGAATAAACCAAGGAGCTTTGGTAATCAGTCTAGGAATTTGTTTTGTATTATTTCTAATTTATTAATATGAGTGTTTGCAGCTCCTCCCATACTGAGCATGCATAGGTGAGCGACGGCCCGAATTATAGATTTATAAAATTGTTACTCCGTTTTCTATTCTTAATGTTGAATTTTTTATTTATTAATGGGTGTAGAGTTTTGCCCAGTTTGCATAGGTATTGTTGCAATATCTACTATGTGGTTTTTCCATGTTAGTCTTCTATCTAATTGACTCCTAAGTATTTGACGGATTGGTTATTGTTTAGCCAGGGAACCGGATTGTTACTGATGTTAACACTGGAGGGGTAATAATCTTTTAAGGGAGAAAATTTTTGCTTTGTGATTTGCTTGGATTTATCTGGATTCTCCATTTTTCAGGTCCATTTGATTAATGTATTTAAATCTTTTTGAAGGTATTCCAGGGCAATATTTAGTTCTTGATGTTGTGACAGGATGGCAGTGTCATCTGCGAAAAAAGGCTATTTCGGTATCTATTAATTCCGGAAAATCGGCAAGGTAAATTTTGAATAAAGTTGGTGATAATGGGGAACCTTGTGGAACTCCCGCTGAGATTCTGTATTTTTCCGATATGGTGTCGTGTATTTTAATTTTGAACGATCTGTTTAACAAGAAACTTTCAATTATATTTGAGGAAGATATTTGGGAATGCCTAGATGGCGGAAATTTGTATTTCAGACCTGTGTGCCAGACACGGTTCAAACGCTTTAGTAACATCTAAAAATATAGCTGCCGTGTACTTTTTTCTCGTGGAAGCCCTTTGCAATCAAATCCGTAACTCTTAAAATTTGGTGTTCTGTCGAGTGATTTGCTCTAAAGCCAAACTGGGTATCAGGGATGGCCTTTGTATCGTTTAAGAATTTATTTAAACGCACTAAATTAGTCTATCACACACTTTAGCTAATGAAGGTAATAGGCTAATTGGCCTGTAATTGTCTAGTTGTTGTATTTAATATGACTATTCCATTATATTCATTAGAGAAATTATATTCACCTAGAGTTCCACCCTGCGCCAAATATTGAAAAAACGTTAAAATTTAATGAGGGTTAGGTTATAGTACTTACATTTTTTTGGACATCAACATAGCGATCGATATTTACCGTTCTCCTAAGATAGATGAGTTACAGTTTATATTAGCCAGGAGGGAGAAGCGGTAAGCAAAGTCGGATAGAATAAGCGACAAACCTTTTGAAATACACCGTTCTCAGTGAGGCATTTTGTATGTATAGATAAACACTATTGGTTTTAAGTTGAGCTATAGACTGTCTCTTGTACAATTCTTAAGTTAATGAAAGTTCCATATGATTTTGACAGTCGTAATCTTTATTCAAAGGTACACATATAATGATTCACTTGGCTACGTTTCGGAGACTAGATCCACCGTTCCGGAGACTAGACTCCATCATCAGGTCTTTAAATATAATATAATGTTACTTAGTTACATGATGTCAATCGTAACATGATGCTGTAGAATATAAAAACTTTATTTGGACGAAAGAAGAAATTTATTTCTTTTCCTAACTATTGGTTTTAATTGCACGAGTAGAATAGTGGAATAAAATGACGTGGATGGTCCGCCGCCCGCTTCCTGCGCCTCGGCCCGCTGAGAGCTCCTGTGCGTATCGCCGCCATCGGCGCCCGCTCGCTGCCTGCCAGCGGCGGAGCGGCCGCCGACGTCGCTGGCGGCGCGGGGCGCGTCCCTGCATGTTTCATGCGCGCGGGCGTGGGAGCGGGCGCGGGCGGCGACGGCGGCGGAGGCGGTGGCGGGAACGGGTGATGATGGTAGGGAGATGCCGGTGGCAGAGGCGGTTGGTGGTGGTGGTGGTGGTGGTTTGTGGTGGTAGTGGGTGGGGTGATGGTGGTGGTGGTGGGGTGATGTTTATGGTGGTGTGTGGGGTGATGGTGCTGGTGGTGGGGTGCTGTTTATGGTGGTGGTGGGGTGATGTTTATGGTGGTGGTGGGGTGATGGTAGTGGCGGAGGCGGGAATGGGGGCTCTGGCGGGAATGGGGGCTATGGTGGTAGCTGAGGTGGAAGCGAAATGGTGGTGGTGGTGGTGGTGGAGGTAACACTGTTAATGATAGTGGTGGTGATGGTGATGGTAATAGTAATGGTAGGTGAAGGGGGTGATGGTGATCGTGAGGACTGATGAGGGAATGGTTGTAGCGAGGGGAATGGTAGTGGTCGTGGAGGCGGGGCGGGGTTACTGGTGGTGGTGATTGTAAAAGTGGCGCGATGGTGGTGGCAGTGACGGAACCGGGTGCAGCAGAGGTAATC
>JAHLJT010009492.1:0-22571 GCA_031308135.1 Acheta domesticus | reverse complement strand
ACGTCGCGTTCTGTCGCTTCACCACGTTCCTGTCCGCGCCAATCCTCCCTTCCACCACGCTCCGCCCTCTTCTCCGCCCCTTCCCCGCCTGCCGTACTCCGTTCATTTCGCCACGCTCCACCCCCGCTTGGGTTCCAAACCCCCCACCCCGTTCCGGGCTCCAATGCGCTTCGCGCCCCGCCCCGCCCGATCCGCTCTGTCCTTGGCGTAGGCGGCGCCGCCCCGTCCGGGTCATTTATCTTGGCGCGCGCCGCCGCGAGAACAAATTAATTAAAAATAAACACAAGCTGCGCTGCCCTCCGCCCCCGCCTGCGCCCGCTTTTTGTCCGTTGAATGGATACCGTTCCTTGCAGGACCCCCTCCCCCTGCCGGCCGGCCAAACGGCCTTGAGTCGGGTTTCTCTGTTTTGTGAGCCTTCGAGATCTCGATGCGGAGAGTTGCGGAGCGTTTTATCATTCTTAGAAATTTCACTTCGCCTGTGTGCTTTTGGTCAAACGGTGACCACGGATGCAAGGGTTAGAAAAAACGTATGAAACTTGAGAATAGATAAATCGGTGGTAAAGGGAATTACGTTAGGGTTGGAGGGTGAAGTCGAGTGAGGAATGTTATGCTATGAATAAATGCGATATGCATATCATAAATATTTATTATTTCGAACAGGAACGCTGTGTATCTCATATTGTGAGCCCTATGTAAATAACCATCTACAGGAACAAAAAATTGGGAAAGTGAAACATATATTTTTACTAAAACGTGTTAGAAAATAATATTGGGACTCTGAGCATATAAATTCATTGGACTTTGAATTCCATTATTAAAGTTCCTGGGCAATACCCGTAATCTTGTAAGAGTCTTGTAAGAGACCTGCTTTTCCGTCTAGCTAAATACATCTTAATACAATAATCATTAAAATATCTCTCTTTAATGCAAAACAAAATAGTAATTAATATAATCTCTGTGAAATAATGAAAAATGTTAACATGTTTATTATTGCATACAAGATGACAGAAACAGTGACCCATTGAATAAATTTCTTTACAAATAATAATAATAATAATAATAATAATAATAAATAATACGTTGATAATGTGTTTTCACAATTTTTTATCTCAAGTTTGACATGCCCAACCTTTACCAAATTCTGACTTAAGAGGAACGAATTTTCAATAGCATGAACACATCCAATTTGCAAAGTAAATTATGAGCCATATGTCCAACAAATATAATGAAGAATAAAAGAGAAAGCGAAAGTCAAATCTTATATGAGTCTTCTGAAGAGCATTAAATAAGAAATACAAAATGTATGAAATGTTTAATCATAGTTATACAATGCAGGAAATAAAAAACATTTTTTCCTGTCAATAAATGAGAATCACGTAATATTGATATTTGTATACGCAAGGGATTCTAACGTTTTTTTCTACTCAGTTCAAACATACCAGGAAGGTAATATAACTGGAACATTACATAAAATTACTAGCATAAAATGAAGCAATCGTAAAAAAACACATAAACATTTTGTTTACATTTAATGGGTTATATTCTGCCTATTGGATGTCAAATGGAATGGCTCACATGATATTTTTCTTTGTTTTGGGCTTTTATATTGTTTTCCAATATTTCTTTGAACGTGAGAGCGAAAGGGTATATTTCAATCTTATTTAAACGGACATAAAACGTAGAAAAATGCTATTTTTGGTATGGAAATAAAAACCACTTATGCAATTCAAAAACCTGCAAATGATAAACCTATCTAATACAGTTTGATGTAACTATCCAAGTATATGAACATACTCAACTTTAATGATTCAGTACTACAAATGTAAAAATGATAGTGCAGGTGGCAGATATGGTTGAAGTAGAAGAGTGGGAAACAACAGATATTAATTATCATAAAACCCTTGAGGAAATATTTTCAAAACAAAATTGTTCATCTTCGAGCAACTATTAATAAATGTCTCGTATTATGAACATGACACGACAGTAATATACCGGTAATATACTTTAAGGGGATAAGAATTAACAATAAAAATGTTGATCAATATTCCTCTCCCGAAAAGCACATTCACTTTATTCAACAGGTAGAGGTACCACCAGACTCTTGGACCTTAGAACACTGCAGGAGACACTCTTATCAAACCGATAATAAAGATCCTCTGCAAACGTTGCTTATAAAACACACAAATTGTACTCCAGATAAACTTTACAACCCCAACTCGTTTCCACACCGGGAATTTAGACAGTGCTCTTCGTCACTGACGTACCCTGCCTTGTCGTCTGCGTTGTCGTCTACCCGGAGACGCGACCCGTGCGGAAGAGCGCCTGTCCCGCGCGCCCCGCCCGCGTTGCCTTAGCGAAATTACATTTTGTTGGCGGGACCACGTCGAAAACTCAGCCGCCCGCCAGCGCTAGATCCACCAAACAGAGCCGGTGCACACAGCAGCCGCGCGAGTTGCACGATTGAGTTACGGCAGTTAGCGGCGCTGCGCTGGGGAGACGGGGAGGAACGAGGGCGGGGGCGGAGGACGGGCAGAGGAGGAGCCGGCGGCGGTAGCGGCGGCGGCGGGCAGAAATGCAGTGATGGAAACGAAGGCGGGAATGGTTATTTGCGAAATAAGTTTACTAAGATGTCTTCTTACAATATGAGATTGGAGGAATCAAAATCGGTCAAATTACCGCGTTTGGTGTCTAATCAGAATATTGTAATTACATATCATGCACATCTTATTTCAAATGAAGACTGGAGAACTATCACACGAAGCTGTTAGATCGAGGTTGTTTACTAATTCAATAGTGTAATAATATTTTTACCACGGGAATATCGTACCTTTTATTCAATTTGTAAAAATTTCGGAGAAGTCGTACACCAAGCATTTTTGTCGAAACAAATTTTACTTACTAAATTACTTTTTGTACGAGTCTTTAGTCACTAAACTTCATGACAAAAGTGTGTGAATATTTGTGAGGCATGATGAATGCAAACTTAAGAAACAAGTTTACCAACTCACATGGCTGAAGGAAGTTGCAGAAGATATATACGGCTTGATTGAAGCCTCTCCAACAGCAAAAGTAACAACCAGGCATAGGCCAAACTCAACTTTACGCCGCCGTAGACTAAAAGCCGTGGAAGGACCGAGACAGGCGAACCGCGATGAAGGGGCAGGGTCAGATTGCAGACGCGACAGCGGAGGCGGCCGCGACGTCGACCGAGACGGCGCGGCCGTGTTTAACACAAAACCCCTTCCTATCTTCCCCTTCCTTGCAGCAGTCACGTCGCGAGACCCGCCCGCGCAGCCCCGCGCAGCCCCGCACTGCCCCGCGTCGCCCTCAAGTGCGGCTACGTCAACCCGCCTCCGAGCAAAACCGCCACGCCCGCATGAAGGCAATCTCACCACACCGCTATGCATACCCACTCCCTTTATCCGCCCCACCCCTAGAACAGACCTGTGCGACCCACGTACTTGTAACCCGCCGCTGAGGCAGATCCACTCCGACACATGGAAACTCACTTTCCTCACACAGACCCACCTTCTCCACGCAGACTCGCTCCTGTCTCTTGCAGACCCATCCCGCCTCGCACTGATTCACCCCTACTCACACGAACCTGCCTCAGATCTGACCCGTCTCACGCAGATCCACTCTCTCCCACGCTGATTTACCTCCTCACGGAGTCCCAAACTTCTCAGGCAGTTTCATCCGCTTTGCATGAATCACCTCTACTCACGCAGAAACTGACTCGACTCACACTGATCCATCATTCCCACTTGGACTCACCCTTCTAATTCAGTCCCATCCTCGTCAGGCAGCCCCATCCCGCCTCGCGCAGATTCACTCCCCTCACGCAGACCTACCCTGCCCTGCCTCACGCAGACCCACCATTTCCACGCAGGATCACCCTCCTCAAGCAGACTCACCCTCCTCAAGCAGACTCACCCTCCTCAAGCAGACTCACCCTCCTCAAGCAGACTTACCCTTCACGCAGACCTCAAAACTCTCCGCAAGCAGACCTGTCCCTCCTCAGGCAGGCCCACTATTCCCACGCAGACTCAACATCCTCATGCAAATCCAAATTCATCAGCATGGCTGCTCTGATCGGTAGTTGTCCGTGGTTTCTCCAATCAACTCCAGGCGAACACGGAGTAGTATCTTGACAAACGGGCCACGGACCTCGCGAGATCTTTCCTTGTCCCTCCTTGGCATAACCTCACCCTTTACTTACTCACACTTACACTTACATGCACTACACTTTCACACAGCCAGAAGACCGGGCGGGAGCTTCTAGCCCATCCCGACGGGGGCGATGTCCCTGCTGGTGGGGGATCGAGAAAAAAAATGCTAGTCGAGGAGACCGTCTGCTCCGGATCTCACCATTCATCGGAGGAAGATCATCACCCTCCCCCAATGAAAATGATACGGAATTAATGGCCCAAGCACTTGACACGTTTGGAATCACTAATCAAACAAAATCCAATCAGACTGCCTCTCCCATGCGCAAACTGGCTTATTCGCAGACCTGCCCTTCCCCACACTGACTATCGCTAGTTACTGCCTCTCGCACAAATCTCACCCACCCACCCACCCACCCACTTCCTCTTCCGTCGTTCCACCACTTCAAGTCCACGCCTCCGCGCTGTTCTTCTCTGCTGCCGCGCCACCCACGCGTCGCCCCCTTCATCGAGTGCGCCCGACTGCGGAGGCGGGCGGAGCCAGGAGCCTGCCAGTGGCGGCGCGGCGGAAGCGCCATTCACAGGCCGGGGCGGAGGACACTTTCCCGCGCGCGCGTGGGCGTCGTGCAGCGGAGGGAGGAGGGCGCCGCAGACCTCTTCCCTCTTACGCAGCCCGCTCTATCTGCGCTGATCGGCCACCACGTTCCGTGCAGCCCCTCTCCTTTTCCACACAACGATTGATAATATGCGTTGATCCCCGCGTGCGACGCAGTTGCACACGGATACTCACCCCACAAAGACCTTTTGAGCAGACGTGCCAGTCCCCCAACCAGACCCGTGCCTCCCACGTGAAAACCCGTGCAATCTATACGCAGATCTGCCCCGCCCTATGGTGACGACGGCTAGCTATACTACGATTTTTCTTTGCCCCTCCAGACCCGTCTTCACGATGGAATATGCCACGATATTTCGCGACGTCCTCAGTCGTAGTCGTCAGTCGTGCCGCCAGGTATCGCATGATCGCGATCGTATCAACCAGTGCTTGGGATCATGCGACTTCTAGAGGTACGACGGAGAAAGACGCGCGAAATGCCGTGTGATATTTCATCGTGGCCATAGAGGCTTGAGGGGCAGAGTTAGAAAATTCGCACTATACTGCCTCCCAAACAAATCTCAAACTTTCCTCGCTCACTTCCACATTCCTCACTTCCGTCGTTCCACCACTTCGTGCCCACGCATCAACGCTGTTCTTCTCTGCCGCATCGCCACCCACGCGTCGCCCCTTCATCGAGTGCGCCCGCTGCGGAGCGGGGCGTTCTTCTCAGCTGGCGCGCCTCCCAAGCGAGGTGGGGCGGGGCGGGGCCAGAAGCCTGCCAGTGGCGGCGCGGCGGAAGCGCCATTCACGGGCCGGCACTGAGGACACTTCCACGTGCGCGTGTGGGTGTCGCGCGCTGCGGTCGGAGGCGGGCGCCGCGACGCAGAAATTGCCTTTGAATGCGGCCGCGTTCCGGCTAGGCGCTCCGCTCATCGCCGGCCCGCGAAGGAAGCTAGAATGTGTCATTTGCACGCTGTTTCACTCACGTAGTTGACCTCGTTCAGGAATGTTGGTTACCCGCTTGCAGAGAAGTTGGCTCTTGTCACAAGTGTGGTGCAATTTGCCTTTCAACCCTCACAAATTAGAGTTAACACGATATGCTAACATAAAATGGAAAATTATAGAGGAGGCTAGAGTTATTGTCATAAACTTCTAAGTTTAGTTTTGTGCCAAAGTTTCAAGTGGTTAATATTTAGATGAATGATTTGGGTAATGTAAAGCTTGCGGAGCTTAAATACGACTACAATTAGAAACAACAAATATATACATAATAAGCAACAAATATAACGTAGACTAAAAATGTGTTCGAAAACTGAAGGGATATTTTTTCAACAATACTAAAGCAAATGGACAATCTTTTGCTTGAAATTGATGCAAACTCTTTAATTTTATCAAAAGACATCACTAGAATCCGTGACCAAATAAATTTTTTAATTAATAATTTTAATCGGAAAGTGACAAATTTATGATTACTTCTCCTGCCTGTCTCTTTCATGACATTCATGACTTATTTTTAATGTCTTGACGTATGATAGTAATTATCTCAGAAAACAAAATTTACATTTTAGAAGCACTTAGAGAAATAATTTGTTCAATAATTATTTTCAAAACTGTTGCTACGAAACCTGTGATAGTACCGTAATATTCTAATCAAAGCTCGCAGTATTTCATTGAATAGTGTTATATGCTAACGCTTGCCCAGATATCCTGTATTTATTCATAGTTAGCTTTGGATACTGTTGCTTGCTCAGATTTGAGCGCGAAATATCTTAAGATGAAAGTCTCTTTTGAGCTTCGCGTCACAGTGCTGTGCGCGGTGACATGTTGCACAACAAAGGAGGAACAAACTAATAACAATATATTTAAAAGTATTTAAGAATAGCCCGAACAATTCTTTCCGAATCTCTTTTGTTGTGTTTGAATGAGTAGGAGAAATGCTGCTACCTACACATCGTACATATTGAGGAAAAAAAGCAAAAATCAGCGGCAAATTCTAATAAATTCTTCATATCTGCGAATATCATTTGTTAAGTAGTTACGAACGTTTTTGTTACTTCAATGATTGAGTGTATTTGATTTGTTAGAGCGATTTATTTTAAGCGAAGGTAAGGTGATGGTACTTGATTTTCACCTCTCAGTTATAATCCCCTAGTAGCATGTTGACGAAAATTTAAAATTGAGATGATTTTCACGAAATATGCAAAGAAAGAAACTCTTTGAATATACTATATCACTTGTCTCGTAAAGCGCTACCGTTCTCCGTTATATTGCTCTCACCACATGATTCATATTCGTTGAACAGTGTCGCAGCCTAATACCCCACCCAATTCTCAGAAATTTCCGCGTAATTAACTTCCGCCGAGTAACGACGTTTGCTCACATTTGAGCGCGAAGTATCTTAAGGCGAAAGTTTCCTGGGAGTTTGGACGCGCCCGTGCATTCCTAGCGACGCGGCGGCGGCGGCGGCGGCGGCGACGTGTCATGTCGCGCCGTGGAGCTCAAGGGATTCGAAATTTCGAGCGTGTTGCAGAGCGCGGACGTGACGCGCGCCGCCGCCGCCGAGATGAGTGACGTGCTGCGGAGCACACACGCACCCTCCTCAGCTGTAGACGCGGCCGCGAAAACCCAGCCAGACGAAACGTCCTAGGGAGTTGATTACTCGCTCGAGGTCGCGTTGCCATGGCTACACTCGACTTGATTCGGATAATCGCGCCGGTCGGCTTTTGGAATAAGCGCCGCAGCCTGCAAGTAAACTACCCTTTTCATGTGCCGCTCTAAGTTTCCCGAGAAGAACGAGCAACTGGGAGGAAGATAGGACCGGCTTGTTTTAACGGCGCGCTTTGATGTAGCGTATTGACAAAAGCCTAGTGGTGGAAATAATTCGTTTTCTTTGTTGAAAGAGATTACTTACGTTTATGTAGGATTAAAAAACATTGTGGGGAGGTTGCGCAGTGAAGGTGCATGATATGAACCTTATTTGTGAAAGGCAAAATGTACATTAATAATATTTTTGTCAAGAACTTGGGTTGTTTGAAAACTTTTGATTAAAATCTTCTAATGTGTGGGAGTGGGATGTGCGAAAAGTCTTTTAGACGAGTTGAATTTAGCGGGATATTAGGCGGTTTGTTCACTGCCATAATTGTAATAAACTGAGGTTTTGTCCTTAACAAACATTCAATATTTTCTAGGCCAATGGGGATCGCCAGTGGACCATGGTCATGAAGAATATTCTTTTTGATAATTACTACCTGTCCATCTGAACCTTTCGCAAATGGGCGTTCCGATCTATAAATTTGGGAACCTGGAACTCGAAAAAAGTGCTAAGTAAGTTTCTGTAATGACTTCTAGATCGGTAATATATTCTGCGAACAAGAATCTTAAAATAGCCGTAATAGAAAATAAAATATTTTTCGCCGTAAAGGTATTGACATTTCAGTTTAATATAATTAAATTATTAAGTCGTTTTTATCCATGAACAGGAAAGTAGGAATTTTAAAAATTAAGATACTTTTGAAGACACGATTGTGTATAGGATTGAATAATAGGGATTAACTCGTTAAGGGATAGTGAACAAGATCAGAAGGATTGGAGAGAGGAGAGGGTGAAGGAAAGGGATCTTGGGTGTTTTCAGTAGGACCGTCATAAGCAGTATTGGCCTCTACCTGGTAAGAATTTACTTTTGTAAAAGTTTCGGTAATTGGAAGTTCATAAGAAGTATTTGTAGCAGGTTGTAGTATAGAGTTATTTTACTAATAGAGTTAGCATAGGAAAACGGGGGGTACCTTTTATGTTGAAATGTATTTTATCTTTCAATATAGAGTGGACAATTTTGATCTGAAGCCAAGTGCTTTTCGCTACATTTTATGCAATTAAAAGGCTTGCTTGCTACGTTGCAGTTCCCTTTTTCATGATTATTTCTGCAAAGTAAGCACATAAATGCAACTTTACAATAGTTTCTTGTTGATCCCGTTGTACGGTACCCCTGTCACGGCCTCCTTAATACGTTCGTATCGTACCGTAGGCGATTTTCATGGCTCGTGAAGTTTTGAGACGTCCTCATTCGCTTTGTCCCCGCCGAAGTATAATGCCAAATTACATTCAAAGGTAAGTTTTCTCGCTTCGCTCGCCCAGATCCAAGTCACGGCGAGGCTCAGGCCTTCAGCTCGCGTTTGCTATAACAACCTTGAGTCTATCCATCGCATATTACCAATTCACTTTTATAGAAATCATTTCAGTAAGCACATTATAAGAAAGTCTCTAGTATTCAAACTGCGCTGTGAACGATACGTAGGAGGCCGTGACAGCGAGGGGTACCGGACAGTCGAGATCAGCCAGTTTCTTATGTGTCGCAGTTCTTGACGATTGCACCGAACTAAAGCCCTAGTTTTCTTCTAAGTTCCACTGAGACTATTAAGTTGAACAGTGTGGTAATTTTAAATAGTTTTTTGAGTACTAATGAGTTTTAAACTTCTGTCGCGCAGAGCGGCATTGAGGTGTGGTCTTATAGCAGATGTGTAAACTTCAGGATGTGAATTTTGTGAGCTGTATATTCCTCACCTATTCCAATTTTTCGGAATAGTCAGTTGGGATATTACGTAGGACGGCACGTTTTATCTTACTATTTGGATCACGAAATATGTGATACGGATATTTATTATCATTTAATAAAGTGAATATCTTCCTGTTAAGTTCATGTAAAGTTATTATTTTGTCATCTGGAGAAATGATAGGCACTCGAATTTGGGAGTTCACTGATAGAGCTCTGAAGTTATCACCAATAGCTTTGTGAATTTCTCTATCAGGCTTTTGTAATTGTCTATTCCGTGAATAAAAATTAGGGCGAATTGGGAGCGTTTCCTTATGAACTGTGTTTTGTTGGTAAAAACTTCTTCCTCGATTCATTCCTATCAACCTTCGCTAATTCCGCGAAGCGGTTATGCGTACTTACCGTTGAAGATGAGGACGTGCCTGTAATGTTATACTATGTAGCCATTTTTAGCGTCACCATTCAATTCTTGGGAATTGCATCGTTTACGAGGGTCGGCACGAGATCTTGAAGACTACGAATAAATTCTTTTGATATTACGAGCTGTGCGTCGCCGGAGGAAAGAGGAAGGCCGTTCTCCATGAAGTGTTAAAGATCTGACCCTACCAGAGGCATAGTTCCTCCCTGGCCCTTGGCGCACTGACACTCTATGTTCACTCGGAGGGACTAACTAGTAACTCTGCGAGTAATTGCAGAAAACTCCGCAAAGTCCAGGAGCGCTAATAGCGTTACAGACCGATCCACACTCGACGGCGGTTCGCGACGGAATGCGATTTAAATCTGGATTTGAGAACTGTGTGGTAACACTGTGCGAGAAAACAGATGAATCTAACACAAAGGTTTCAAGTTTCGATTAATAGTACAGTCTTTAAATTTCTTGGAAAGAAAGTGAAAACAGAAAATGATGATTAAGGGTGATTTGAGATCTAGAGACGAATATACACCGGCGGCGGCTAAGCGGAATAACCAATATCAAGGTCACATCGATTATTAAAATATATTAATCACTTTTTTAACTAATGGTCTTATTTTCTTATACCCGTATTCGGTTTGCTTCAAAATCATAAATAAACAAACACTTTGGAATATAGTATTACACCCATTAATTCAAATCCAAATTTCATGCAAATATGAAATTATATTTTTTCTATTAAAAACTTGTTTATATTTGCAAAAAATAGAAAAAAGATAATAGTATAAAAATCTGTCATCTAATAAAATATTTCCCACAAATTTACATAATATTCTTCGTCAAATTATTTTCTTTATTTCATTTGTGAGCAATTATTTGTATGGTATAGTAAAGAAAATATTGAAGGCTGTCCAATGAACCATTCTTTTCAATGTGATGGTAAGAGAAAAGTGTTGTAAATCTACACTCTGGATCATTAAAGTTTTATCACCATTGAGTATATACATATCATTGCCAGATCATACATGTGAGACAAAGATCTAATATTGTGAATGATGACAAAGCGTGTGCAAAAATTTTCTAATAAAGGAACTTACTTCCATGAAAATATGTCAATTGCAATACTAATATCATTGCGTATTTTACGAGATTTTATTGTCTATTCATTGTAAAGGAAATAACCTTTACCTTCTGAATATTATTTTTTGTGTCAATAATACTGGAAATGGTGATATTTTAGAAGATACCCAATATAGAAGATACCCAAATAGATTATTTAGAAGATTCCCAATAACACTAAAAGGAGAGTTGATAATGTATTTTCATTTCACGAGTAATTGAAATTCCCATTTTAAACTTTTGTATAAACACTGAAAATACATGTTTGCATTTCACAACAAAAATTAATTTGCATAAGTTAACGTTATGTCACTCCCACAAATTATATTAATTCTCTAAACATATTCATAAACACTGTTCTATTTTCTCTATACTGCGTATTTAGTATAAAGAAAGTAATGCAAAGTTGCAGCAAAAAACGTGTGAACTGAAAAAATCTTTCTGTGGGTCGCTGATATTAAATTTTGTTCTCAGATAGAGAAAAGTAAGGTTATAAAAATGGCACAGGTTCGAGTTTTGTTAAGCTTTCTACATTTTTAAAAATTGCAAAAGTTAATTTTTTCTCCCTACAATTACAAAATTGTAAAATTTATTCTTAATAAATCGTGCTCTTCAAAATTTGATCTTCAAATGAGGTGATGAGCAATTTTTTTTAAATATAGATAAATTTGCACAATTTTGAATGAAATAAAGTCAATTTCATATCTGGATTTTCGAAACAACGGTTCCAAATTTTTTATTTGATTTGTTTCCTTTGGTTAGTGTGAAGAACGTACGTAAACTTTGCCAAAGTCCGATTTTTATTGAACTTTCTAAATAATTAAAAATTGCAAAAGTTACCAATAGTGCGTGAAAAATGTGTGCTGTTGTAACACACAGTTTAAAATGATAGCAAATATGCAAACACATGACCATAGTTATCGAGTTACAGCCAGTGATTTAAGAAAGCTAAGACAAAAGAAGGTAAGTATCAAACGAAACAAAACTCATCATTGGTGAGTGAATTAAGAATTAGTAGAACCCTGTATAAATAACAAATGAGTAAATACTTAAAAATTAAGGTATAAAATAAAAAGATGCGAAAAGCTAAAAGTACAAATGAATATGAGTCGATCAATATCTGACATTTTCAGTAATTTCTTGAAATAATGTGATGATGATGTGAATAATGAGGTATGGCCACTTTTCTATTTAATTATTGACTTGGGGATATTTTAACTTTCTATTCAATTATATTAATTTTCTAATTTTATAATTTACTTTGGCCGACTGTTTTTACATTTATAGTATATTGATTACTTTAAAATAATTTCCCTTGCATTGTTAATTAACTCGTCATTCTTCAATAATAACTGACAAAAATTCATTGATTGAGCGAACATGAGTTCGACATTACCTTTTTAATTTACTTTATATATGTATGTGCAACACTGTAAAGAGCTGCTATTCCTGGAAGTTCTGCTGACATAAACCTGTTATTGGAAAATTGATGGCACAATACAAAGTATCAGCTTTTATTGGTTTTGACAATAAAACTTTAATATTTATTCCAATGAAATTACAATCTTCAAACTCGAGCTTATTAATTGCCTGATTTTGTTTCCTCTATTTATCAAATTTTCGTACGGTATTTTCTTTCTGAAAAAAGTTCGCAAGCTTACGAAAGAATCTTCGGTGATCATCTTCAGGCTGCTTTCTTCCTGGATGTCGTCTGGGTGATGTTCTCGTTGCACTCCTCTCGATCGCAGAGAATTCTACCAAAGGATAAAGTTCCTGATATTTCTCGAATGTGTTAGCTGTTAGTAATAATTTATTTGGTCTAATTCATTGAACAAATTTCATTGGCGAGCGGACTTGGTGGATCCGGATGAAGCACCTACTCGCGACTATCTTTTTATTTAACTCGCTTCAAAATCACGTCCAGCTATTAAATAATCACGTCCAGCTACGGGTTCTAATCTACTCTAATCCCTCACGTCCGGAGTAATTTCAATTTACTTACAACTCATAAATTACAACATATGATATAATAACACCCTTGAATTCTAATTAACATAAGACAAAAATTGCCAATTATTATAAATTCCCGTTCCCTGACAACCAAAATTTACCCAGCCTAAGCCTCCAAAATTAGTACCATCGTAGTCACTTGCTAAAAGAGACTGATCCATTCTAAATATTTGCGGAACCTCGATTTACCACGCCGTCTTGTCATTTATTCAAAATTACGTGCTGGAGCATGCTTCACATAAGAATATTCGCGCTCAGCCCAATAATGTGTATATATACTCCTAGACAGATGACTCTCACCCTTGGCAGTGAGGCCATCCAAGGCGCCATTTTGCACGGCAATAACCTTTTCCGTATTACAGGAAGCAGTGTGTTGTAGTGAGCTTTCTCTTGAGTGATTAGTGAAACATTTTTTTGTTTTGATTTTAAAAATGTTTTCATTTTAATCCTGACTTAATGTAATTGTTATTTTCAAAAGGGCCCGAAAATCAATTATTTTTTGCCTTTGTTTTATCCATGTTTCACAACCATTATAAGGTGGGTTTCCACAATATCGTGTGGTGGAATCTTAGTCTTAAGTTTTCATGTTTTGAAAATATATTTTAATCTATTCATTTATTCTGGAAATGTATGTGTTGTTCTATTTCCGTTATGTAAAATTAAAAGAAAACATTATTATTTGAATATATTCTTGCAATGATGAAAGAGATCATTTTAATGTTTGTTCCTGGAAAAAGTTTTGTATTCATACGTAAATAAAATGTCTGCCCATAAAAAGTACCATATGCACTATATTTCTCTACGCGTTTTATTTGTAAATCTCTTTTTTGATCTCTTTTGAAGTAGTATAAGAAGTTTGTACTGTAAGTCATAATAAAAAACAAGTCCCATTTTTGCAAGTCTCCGGTAACACTATATCAATGCTGTTCGTAGTTTTATGTAAATTATAAAATATATTTTAATAATAATTATTGTTGCCTACAGTTTTTCTTCTTATAACGGAATAGAACATGTTAATAAATAGAATGTATACGGTGTTACACTCGTAAAAATCTACGAACTGTTCATGGGCTGCATTTTAAATTCGAAAGCTTTTGTCGTGGCTCCCTGTACGGCGTCTCCTCCCCCTATTGGAAAGTGCGGGAGTCAGATTATATATATAAGGTATTAGTGTAGTATCAAGGCAAAAGGTTCACTGTAAACAGAGAAACCTTTTGCCTTGATACTACACTAATACCTTATAAAACGAGAATTAATCCTTATTACTACGCTTCTCTAGTCTTATTTTACTATCTTACATACAATACAACACAAATAATAGACTTTCTCTCCGCATTCCTTGTCCACCTATTATCGCACTCGTCTGTCAACAACGAAACGCTAAGCGTTGGAAGCGCGGTATATTCAAATTAAAGATAATAGTATCAAGGCAAAAGGTTTCTCTGTTTACAGTGAAACCTTTTGCCTTGATACTACACTAATACCTTATAAAACGAGAATTAATCCTTATTACTACCGTTCTCTAGCTTCTTATTTACTTATCTTAAATACAATACAACACAATATAATAGACTTTCTCTCCGCATTCCTTTGTCCACCTATTATCGCACTTCGTCTGTCAACAACGAAACGCTAAGCGTTGGAAGCGCGGTATATTCAAATTAAAGATAATATATTTTCTTTACATCTATATATATATATATATATATATATATATATATATATATATATATATATATTGTGACCGTACTTACCCTTGTAGGTTTCATGGGTGCACATATCATAAATTTTGTGATTGTTTATTTGGGCACAGGGGTTCTTTGAGGGAGATACTTTAATCATCATTATCTGAGTTCAAAGAATCTATCATCACAGAAATAGGATTTATTAAGAAAAAAATCTTCACATTAATAACATAATTTACATCATTGACCTGGTCGCAAATCCTTACTGAATACAGATTAAATGGTTGACACTATATATCTCCGATAATTCCTATCATCTTTACATTTATTATTTCCATTTATGTAACCTCCATTTCTCTGAAAACTACATGCCATTCGTGAACGACTACAGACACTGTTGCTCTCCTTACTACTCAGTGAGCATCCTGAACCGGCATCCTATGTTCGATTACCCATCTATTCTTGTTCATAATTATTGTTACTTATCTGCCTTCCACTACAGTCGTCTCCCATGCGACGCGGCGCCGCGTGTCTCGACTCGTTGCCGAGAGGTGACCTTGGCGCCAACGATGTTCTGCCTGCCCACGTGTCGCCGACGGCCCGTTCTCGTACACCGGCGTCGTCTCACCACAATTTCCTTCTCCACACGACGACTCCGCATCCGCACAGCAACACCGACTACCACTGAACAGCATTGCCCACGTGTCCGTGCAATGTTCTCTTCTCTTGTCAAATTTCGTGATTATTCTTTCCAAATACGTTTACCACAATTCTTACTCGCAATCATCACATAATCTATCACAATTCTCCTTCCTTTAACACCAGCCGTCCCGATTATTCTCGATTTATCCGTACATTGCCACCTCACTCTCCTGTCGCCATCACGCTTCCTACCTGTCTCTCCGCTGCTCGCTGCCCAACCACCGCGTCCGCGCGGTCTGACCGATCAATCCCCCCTTCCAGGCGCTCGTTCACGGCTCGGCCCGATTCATCCCGCAACGAATCATCAACTGTGCGCCACTTTTGAACTTTGCGGTGTGCCTATTATTTACGTTTTGACCATACATATATTCCTGTTTGAAATGCCGTGGGGGTTTCTGGCGTGTTACAATAAACTCAAACTTATTCTTTTCCACAATAGCACTTGCTTTATTTTTTCTTGAATGCGCCTTCCCATGATAAAAGAGCTATTCACCAATGTAACATACATGGCACCAATGTAAATAATATGTAGCGCAAATCAGGATCGCAGATGCAATGAGACTCCACGGTATGATACTCATTTCTCATGCTATTATAGTTTTTCATGCCGTTCGGAACACCAAAACCAGACGGTGGCAGCCAACTTTCTTCTCACAATTGACAAGTAAATGTCTCAATTTTTTAGCATTTACTCACAACACTACCAGAAAATTCTCCTATTTCCGATGCACGATTACATAACCTACTCTACTTACGAAGAACGTCGTAAGGCGAGAAAGTAAAAATGATTCACATAATTCTGAGCAACGCTATTGTTTTTACTAAATGCTTGGTAGCATACGCAGAAACATAACACTCTTAGCAAATGCCCTCTTTTTATTCAGCCGGCCCATTTAGTGTGTGAGCGGCGCTGCTGTGCGCGTTCCCGCGGCGGGAGCAGAGGTCCTGCCAGCGATTGTTTCCCTTTCCGTGTGCACGCACGCGTGCGATGTGATGCCTGCCAGCGGCGCCCCTCAGCGCCTGATTGAAAATTGCTCATCCCGCCGAGTAATTCTCAAAGGCGAGCGAAAGAGCTTGCGCGCCGCATGTGGCGCCGCCCGCCCGCCCGCTCGCTCGCTCGCCCGCTCGCCCGCTCGCCCGCCAGCCCGCCCGCTCGCTCGCCCGCCCGCCCGCTCGCCCGCCCGCCCGCTCGCCCGCTCGCCCGCCCGCTCGCCCGCCCGCTCGCCCGCCCGCTCGCCCGCCCGCTCGCCCGCTCGCCCGCCCGCCCGCTCGCCCGCCCGCCCGCTCGCCCGCCCCGCTCGCCCGCTCGCCCGCTCGCCCGCCCGCCCACCCGCCCGCTCGCCACCCGCCCGCTCGCCCATGCCGAGCGGCTTTTGGCATCGACACGGCGCGCAGCGGCCGGTGCACATGCTCAACGGTCAACGGTTCTATTAGGTTTTACCCTGCCGCAAACAAGGGTAATGGCTTTTACCTGTTCATCTGGTGTTTGTCCGTTTTCAGGTTTCAGTGAGTATTTAGAGTTTCCAGGCGCGACAACTTCTTTGGTCATTTGTCTCATAAGTGTAGCGCATGTTATATCTCAGGATGTGGTGGTGTTCCTCCTCTGCTAAAACGGTCGTTCTTCCGCAGACTTCGCTTGCAATATTTCTTCCCTTCAGGTATCTCCGCCAGAGGAACACTGTCTGAGACAAGCTCTAAAAGAATGGGCACTGTGAAGCTGATTTTGGTCGTCCAGTCAGACGTTTTTATATACATTGATAAAAATAAAATAAAATAGAGTTAATGTTTTAACACAGTCAATTTTGGTAACTTTGATCTTTTTTTTAGTTTCATGAGAAAATGTGATGAATGAGACAATTGCTGTAATATTAGATTCTGCGGACCAAATTACATTGAAGTTTGTGGGTCTAATCACCAGATCAAGACATTTTTCTTAATCTACATAATTGAGAGCTTATTCAGTGCGTGATACCATAACGATACCAAATTCAAACAAAGACTACATTTGTCGGGAAAAACATAAATAAAAATACTTTTCATGAGAAGAATCTTTAAATAAATCAGTAACATTGCTGAGGTAGGTACATAAGAAAGGATTCTATAACTTTTCAAATGGCAATGATAATTTGCTTTATCAATACTTGAGATCCCTTGGCACTCCTTCGTGACATACCAGTGCCATACAATTTTATCTAAACAAGTGTCCCACTTCGCGTTGATAGAATGTCGATATCTATTAGAAGTACGTAACACATTTTACCCCCGTTTGGTTTGTCGATTGGCTAATTATTATGCTGCACTGGTTATCGCCCTTAATGATCACATCTACCTATCCGCTCGTAAACTCCGTGTCCATTGTGTACTTTGGGAACTCAAATCGTATTGCTTCGTGTTTTGTTGTAACCTAGTTTAATGCCGGAATTTCGTAGAATGTTCTAGTACTCATTGAAATATAGAAAATACCAAACACTGCAGTAATTTTGCGAAGGTGTGAATTACACGAGTCTTTATTTTCTACGATTTAAAAAAGAAATTGTTCCCTAATTAAGCTTTAAACAAATTACTTTCTCGTACACGTATGTCTATACGTTTTGAAGGTAATGTATAAGAAAAAGTTACGTAATGCTGCAAAGAAACAATTTCGAGATTTCACATTCCTTCAAACCATTTCAAATTTTTCTGCTTCCTTGATTTACAAATAATTGATGCTGCAGATTTAAATATATAATTGAATAGAAAAAGGAAAGGAATTATAGAACAAAAAAATGGAAGAGACTGTGAGTAGCAATAACAATCTTGTGACAGAAACTAAACAAATTATTGCAGAAGGCATGTTTATATAAAACAATTAAAAGAGTTTGCCTGAAAGAATACAACATATATTTAATTTAAATACTAAAGCCAGTGATAAACATTATAGATTAGTATATTTGTTATAACTAAGATATAGAAAAGTCATGTGCTACTATAATATTTAAAATTCAATAATACCAAGTATTATTTATTACACTTAATCTTGTGCCTTGTGTTTTTCAACGTTCAACACAATAGGGAAAGAATGTTAATATTCTCCCCAAGAACAATGTTTAGAAATATGTAGCTTAGTTATTCAATTCTTAGCTTACGCTCTTTTCGCAACATTATCTCACCTAGCCCTGCGTGCGTCGACACGGTCGCAGCGCGAAATAAATTCTCTCGAAGTGAATTACAGGATTCTTTCTCCGAGGCGCGAATCCCACCGCTGGAATGCACGCTACGTGTATTTTGCCAACGCGGGCGATCCCGTCACTGGGAATTGGAGAGGGCACCTAAGCCGAGCTGCCTGCTGGCCGGTGCGGCGGCTCGGTCGGGGAAGGGAGCAGCGGCAACGCGAAGCGTGGCTTTGCACGAGAGAGAAAGAGAGCTCGTGTTTAGGCAGTGCTTTCAGTCGAGCGTACCTGTGGCGCGGGATGGTCGGTGTGAGGCAGTGGGCGGGGCGGCGGAGGCGGCGGGGGCGGCGGGGGCGGGGGGGGGGGCGGCGGGGGCGGCGGGGGCAGGTTTCGTGGATGAGGTGAGCTGGGGTGGCGTGGGGGAATTCTGCGATGTGACTTCAAAAGCGCCGCCTCTTGCAGCGTTCGCCGCGCGATCCTTCCCGGCCCATCCAGGCCCCGCCCTCGCTCTGTCCTCTTCGCCCCGCAGGTACTCCGCTTTTCGCGCTCACTGCTCGAGTTCTTCCAAAAGAGAAGAGTAAAAATTGAACTTGTGAAGCGGCGTGCTGGGTCAGTTTAGAGGAAATTGTTTTGATCATAAGCAGAATTTGACAGAAAAAAGAATAATTTTGTAATCGTAAAAGTAGCAAAGGAGAATTAAAACAAGCGAACAACTACCTCAAGCGATTAGAAATTAAGCAATCGTCAATATAAGAAAGTACAAAAAGTAAGTTTGTTTGAACATATGATGAGAACGTTAGAGCAAAATACAATAAAAAAATATTTCAATTGCAGTAGGGTCGCTAACTCAGGGTAAGAAGACTCTTTTTTTCCCAATCAAAAGAGCACTATTGTTCTCAGTCAGACAATATTGAAATAAATGGCAAATTTAATTACAAAATCTCAACATTATCGAGTTCTTCTACAGATTTATTACTCTAACACAATTTGATGATGCCCAGTAAATAATAATCGTATTAATCATACGCTACGAAAATTAAAATTTATCTAGTTATCTAATGACAAATTCTATACTCTTACGAAGTTATATCTGTAAATATCACTGTCATCAGTTATTCTGCCAAATAGCAGATACCCTACAGACCTATCCTATTGCTTTTTCTTCTCTTTCTGTCGTAAGCTTTTGTCTTCCTATAGTTAGCAAGCTTCCCCTTCAACCAGTGTCAGCATCATTTTTTGCAATGCGGCTAATGTTCCTTCAATAGTTTTTGTCTGTATTCCTCTCCCCTCATTTTAAGGACACAGGATGTTTCCCTTACATTTAGTACCTACAATCTTATTTAGTCTTCTTTACGCTCTTAAACCTTCAAGGATAGGAAGTTTTTCCATATGAATGTTGCGTACGTGTATAATGAGGATTAGGAGGATTTCATTTGGGTCGACAGCCCGCTACGGGCCTCGGCCGACCAGCGGTGGCCCAGCCTCTCGGCCATGGGATAAGGGGTTCGTGAGGTAAGCACGAGGACATCCCTCCACTGTATATACTGGACTTCATAACCTTAAGGTGGGTTTTTCTTCGTCACACAGCAATACAGCACTGGACAGTTGTAAGGAAAGTGTACAGTTTTTATTTTGCCCCGGTCGGGAATCGAACGCCATGGTTGCGCCGTGGAAAGCGAGCACGCTAACCAATGAGCCACCGAGGAGTATGGGGATTAGAAACAATACTAATATCAAAAAAATATGAACACAAAGTGATTATAAAAATAATAGTGATGTACTAAATATTACCATACTTTGTATCATGACATAATTATTTGCATGATCATATCGTAATTATTTTCATAACACATTTTTTGTATAAATTTCCTAACATTTGTTTTCATTTCAGAAACGTGTTCAAAGAATAACACGCGCAACTATGACATCATTTTTCTACCAGGCATCACTGTGGATGAATTGGACAGGAACTTCGAGCACATTTTTCACTTAGTTAAAATGCGTTTCAATTGCTACCAAATTAATGAACGTATTTCGGATGAAATGAAAAGTCGATGAAACTATTGACAAAAAGTAGGCATCGTGGCTGCCATTATTTGAAAGGATTACTTTAATATTCCATTTCGATAATTAATAATTTTAACATTAATATTCATGACACTATATCAAAAATTAACGATATCACATATATGTTTAAGTCTGTTCTGGGCCTCTTGCAGCGCAATCTATCTGCCTGTACTCGTTTCGGCAGCCACTTCACAATGATTTTACCACATGTCTACTCACGTCGGCTAACACCTCCTACACACGGTGATAAACACATTATCCGTTCATCAGCGCTTTATAATGCGATAACGCGTCGTTTCGGCAGAGCACATTTTAAAATAACGAGGTATTCTGGGAGCAGATGGATTTATTTTCCGAAATTCCCGGAATTTTAACCTATATTCATCGTGTTATGAGCTATCGAAATTTCGTGTGCGGAATAACAGCTCTCGGTGTTTCACACCCCTCTGCAGCACAAATGGGGTCCAAAGCATTTGCGTTTACGGCCGTTATTTATTTCAAGCCCGTCCTCTTGTGCATGACACGCATCGAATCCTTTCGACATTCACGCAAACGTGTTCTGATAAACAGTCACATACCGACACTACAGTCGACAAATCTCCTGGCAGTTCTACTATGCAGCCAATTCTCGCCATTGATTCTATTTTGTGGACGAGATTGTGAATTCAGATATGTTTAAGCGCGCTCTATCTGTCAGGTGGATACAGATTTATGGCACCGATCGAAGTTGCCGTGGAATGAACCGATACACGTTATTAACAAATTTTCCTCAATATTCCTGTTTTAAAATGAGGTATCAGAGAATAATATCAGAAAGCTGTTGGATGTCAGGAAGTGCTTTCTGCCCAGAGCAATGCAGAGGTTTCTATATCTTCCTGTTCGTTTCCAATCATTTCTTTGTTATAATGTTTTTTCACTACGTTATCTAATTCATTATATTAATGAAATTTGTTTTTGTGATAAATGTTAAGTAGATATACTTCGTTTAAATATTGAATTTTGTCATTTTATTTGTGATTATTGTGAATAAACTTTATTTTTTCAAAATGATAAAATGCCGTTAGTTTTACGAACCCAACAATCATGAAGACGAGGGTATTATTGAAGGAAGAGCACCTTAAACGTAGACAAAATCACAAGACTCATTCTCATGAAAAACCTCTACAGTTACCGGTTCTTTCTCATGAGTAACGCAGCGTTTCGTTCGTGAAACACGGCTGGGGGTCTTTCCGAGAGAACATTCTGGATCCATCCCAATCTAATCAGGAGCGGAGCTGCGGACGGGCAGACCCTCCGTCACAGCGTAGCCCGGCTTAATAGTTCAGGGAGCAGGAGAAGGTGATGGAGCGCGGGGACATGCAGGCAATCAATCACGGGGGAGATGGCCGCCATATGATAGCTGCGACCGGCATACAAGCTCGGCGTAGGGGCTTCAAGAGGGAGCACAATGGCGACCGCTTACGACCGCTAAAAACCGACCCCAAGAACAAAGATAAAGATGAAAGCAGCCAGCAGTCTTTGCGTGAAGGAAGAGTGATTTATAGGGTTCGCAATAGATGGTGTACTACTTTTCAAAGATCTGTAGTGAATGTGTGTAAAATATGGATGTATGCTACTTTCACGATAACAATTTGAAAGGAAAACTAATGCGTTAATGCTAGTTTCGTCGTAATGCGTTAGGTTTATAATTTTACGTTTAGGTTTACATGTTACATTTATGCAGACTTAACTAGAAAGAAAAGTGATTGGGACCGAAATTTCAGCTAGCTTTCAAAGATCTGTAGTGAATGTTGGCAAAATACTCGTGTATGCCACTTCAAGATAATAATTTCAGATACTAACGTGTTTATATAATTTTCATTAAGTTTATAATGTCACATTTATATTTCCGTTTTTTGGTTGTAGTCTATTATTTATTGCGTTATTGTTCTACTCTGTTTTACAATAATTGTAAAGTGGAAGTAACATACATTATTGTAAGAATTGTCAAATATTACTTAATATTTAAAATAATAGATTTTCGGTGTTTTAACATAAGAACGTAAACATATATTAATACAATGTATTACTAGTGGTGCTACAACAGCAGCTACTTTCTCGCATTATTGTAAACGATCACG
>JAHLJT010009488.1:0-17508 GCA_031308135.1 Acheta domesticus | reverse complement strand
TGACACTGATAAAAGGCTATACTAGAGAATGGAAGGGTGTTATGTTAGTAAAAGGTCCAGAAGGATTCTATTCTTGACTACCGTTTGTTTGGTGAAAGAAATTTCTAAATTTTCTATAAATTTCACTTTTGCATCATGTATTCATAATACAAGATATGTAGTGTAAGAGCTCAAAAATTGATTAACACTTGATGGTGGTACAATGTGTACTGCTTGTTCATAAGCATGTATCATCTATATATTTGTAATAGCATTGTGATGTGTTTATGAAGGAGTGGATAAATTGAACAGATTTTTTTTCAAAATTATTCATGAATATTTTTGCAAAGATGAAAAATTACATGTCGCAACTCCTTCATAGTTTTAAAGTAATTGTTATTACAGTTGAAAACATAATGTGAATACAACTAGTATTTTGATTAAATTTACTTTGTGCATAAGAATTTCATTGCAACAAATATTTTCGAACGATTTGCATTTCTTTTGAGAGTAATATTTGTAAACTGTATTAATAATGTAATATGTAAACTCTAATAATAATGTGTACACTCATGTAAACAACTTATTTTAAGGTAAATGGTACAAGACCCTCTTAACTCATCACAAGAATAATTTTTCATATTGAGAAAAAATAATGCCTGAAAAAATGTACGTATGAGGTGTCAGAATTGTTTAATTTAAATTTATTTAAAATTTTGTCAAGGAGTGGAATACGGAGGTAATGAATTTATAAAGGAATGCTGGAATTTCTAAACTCACAAGGGATCTCTATTTCATTGTTATTAAATTCAATTTTTTTTTCTAACACTGGTTTTTGTAAGTTTCATACTCTAATATGGTATTAAAAGTTTTTAAATTATAAATTGTATGACATTTTAACTAATCTTGGGTTATATTTATTTTAAGTTGTATAAAACTATCCAAGACTTGGAAATAAATACTGAAATTTTTCTAGTTAAATTTTAAATATATTATTGCTACAATACACATCATTACTTCCGTTTTTATTTCTAAATTTCTATGAAGTGAAATAAAATGTGCATAAAGTTTATTCATGACAATGTATAGTCACCATATCGTATAAGAAATTCTTTGAGTGGTGTTTTTTCATTTTGTGTCAGCGAGTCTATTTTGTCCCCTTACAATAGGATGACTTGAGGGGGTAACAATATTTATCAACATTCTTCGGGACCAGGTCCACATGAGATTTTCAGTTGAAAAATTTGGCGTTTTGCATCATTACAATATTTTCTCTATACTACTAGTATAAATAGTTTGTAGATTGTATAAATCCGATGTCAAGTTATGGGATGTGTATCACCTGTACAATTTAATGTATATTGAAATCATACCAGTACACTAGAACATAACCTCGCATTACAATAATGTATATTTTAATTCCTATAATCCAAGAACTCATATGCTACATAATCACAATATTTAAATCTACATTTTTACTATAAACTATTTTAATTCGTAGTTAATTTAAAAATCCGTCATCTTCACACGCCAAACACGTTTCTTCTTTAGGCATAAATGAAAATGAATTGGAAAATACAAGCATGCTCATGGGGTAATTGCCACGAATTGCAAATTCATTCAATAGATTCAGTTCTAAATGTTTCTTGAACAGTTTTGAAAATTAATGATTCTGTATATATGCAAGTTTCAAAGAACTAATTTCAACTTAATAGAGTTTAGTTAATGTGATAAATTTATTTTTTAATATTGATTACCAGGTAGAAAATTACAATAAAAGTACACAAATCATCATAACGACCTCATAACCCACAACTCACATACATATACTGTTACGAATGTTTTACTACAACTTCCTAACAAAAGAACGCATTATTTTAGCAGTAATATAAGTATCAAAGTTATGTCAAACCCTTGCAAAAGTGTAAAAGCACAATAAAGTTTGTAGTTCGTAATGTTATTAAAATTTCACAGCAATGGCAATGTACGTATATCAGTATCTACCATCTTTAAACAGCTTCTACTTTCTTACAAAAATAATAAGTGTTACTACTTACTTCATCTTCGAATTTGTCGATAGGTGAATTTGTTGCACATTAATTTTATATCTCTTATACTGCATCCAAAATTGTGATTCATAACCGATAATTTAGATTGCCGAAAACTAAACCACGTCTCTTCACCCTAACTACGCGATGTCTGGTATTAGGTAAACAGCGTTCGTTTGCCATGGTAGCATATACATTATACTTTATTCTCTGATGTTTCTTATTTTCTCGCCATATCACCCGTCACATTACCCTTGAATGAAACGCCGTCGGAAAAAACAAAGTATAACGTAGAGATCATAAAAAAATTAAATAAAAGCAATTCTCGCTTTTGTTATCCAAATTTAGGTGCATATGAGAAGCAATTCTAAACTCTACATTTTGATATCTACAGCTCAATTTAAATAGAGTGACAGATTGTCAGCTGGATTCGTTTATCCAATCGCACGCTTTGTTAAGATTTCAATTTTAGGTATTGAAGCTCCCGATTAGGCAAATGTCACAATATAAGATCTGTCACATGTTACTATATTTATAGTATGAGACATAGTATTGAGATGTGATTCTGTATTATTTAATGTCTATGGAAATCACAGCGGTCGATTAAACATAACCCCACAATGAAATAGTCAAATTATTTAATTCCTGGTAAAGAGCTAATGTGTTACCACGCACACGCATCAGCTAGCCACTTTATTTCACGCTCGTATTGTAATTCAATATTTCACCACCAATGACTGCCTTAAATGCTACTCCATGTTGTACACCTTGCTAACCAAGCTTCTACTTTCTTACAAATATAAATAAGTGTTACTACTTACTTCATATTCTGGTTTGTCGATAAGTAAATTTGTTGAACATAAAATTTTGATATATTCTTATAAACTTTTGTCCATAAGTGATAATTTAGATTGTCGAAAATTTAGCCACCATTATTCACCCGACTTAGGTAATGTCTTGAATCAAAATGAACGCATTCATGTTAACAACTTACTTTGCCATGGCAAGTATATATTAGTTTATTCTTTGAAAACTGTCTCTGCAACATGGCCGTATATTAACTAGTTAATAATTCCTCCAGTACAGCGGTTCAATAGAATACAGTCTATAGCCCAGAACCATAAAAATAAGACCCAATTAAAAATTTCGTAGTGATTTCTCTTCTGAAAAGTATTCAAACACAGCATTATTTATAACACAAGAAAAGCCAAGCTTCTTTTTGGATTTGCATTATATGCATGCGATTTTATGTGACCATTTTCGTGATTGTGAATTAAAATTAATTTTAAAATATCATTATTTTTAACAGTCATGTATTGTTATGTTTTTTACAATGAAGTTTATAGCAACTTTTGAATCTGTATATAAATTACAGACGTACAGAGCAGTAATAGCAATTTAAATGCATTCAAATAAGTACAAGACAGAATGTTATTCATATGACATTACATAGCCTATATTTTTGGCGGTTTTCTATGACACACCAGAGAAAAATAGTAATGACTGAAAATTAATATATTTAGTAGGAAAATTACTTTGTGAATCAAATAATGTCATCAGCATTCAAAACGTTTTATTTTCTCACGTTAAGCTAACGGGTTTTTAACAATCCAACATTTGAATCTCTTCAGGGTTAAAATAATTAAAAAAATATAATAAACTACTGTTCAACAACGCCAAAGGCTTATCACTTTATAATTTTAAAGTTCCCTTAATTGAGTGTAAAGTGGACCTTTCAGCATTAAAATTACCATGAATGAGCATCTAAGTTGCTTTTACTCTTCCATTTTTGCAATAACTCGTTTACCAAATATACTGGTTTAGTGAGAAACATCAATATGTTTCAATAGCTTTTTTCAGTTGACATTTCAACTTTTGTCGTAGTCAATGTGAATTGCCAATTTTGGGGGATAAGAGAGTTGCGAATTAGAAAGGAAATTTTCTGATATTCTGATGTAGATATATTCTTTCTAAGTAGGTATTGTTTGGTTTCACCTTTGTAAACTAAGTCACATTGCTTACAGGCTATTTTATACATTGTATGTATAAAGTATTAGCATGTATATGTATTAGCAAAATTATTTTTCATAATTTGTTGCTTTAAATACACAATTTTCATATTACATTATTTTGAGTGATTTAATTAATGCTAAATTGGGTTGAAATTAGAAGTGTGATTGTCCACGTTTTCTCTCTCTTTTTGCTTTCACGCTGCGGAGAAGAAGTTATGTAATGCTGCACGAAAAACCTGCCAAGTTGAAAGAAAGAAGTGCAGGTTTCATGCTCGTTGAAAAAACTAATTTTTCGAAAATTGCAGAGGTTCAAAGGTTTTTGGAATCTTCCTACAAGTAAAATATTGAAGATTTAAAAAAAATTTGAAGAGATTTTGCCTGTAATGAATGTATAATTTAAATATAGATTTTGAATAAGGTCATGTACAATTTTTCGAAAATTTGAGTACATTTCGCGTAATTTTGCGTGAAAATCACGGGTGAGAAAGTACGTGCTCTTTTAGAACCACTAATTTTGTCAATAAATTCTGGATACGTATTTCTGATATTTTGATAGCTATTAATTCCGTTTTGAATGTATTAATAAATTCGAAAGAACAAAAATAACAATGATTTTAAGAACTTACCATTCAGTAATTATTATCAAATTTGTAAGTCGCTGCTACCTACAGTTGACGGGTATACAGGACACAGTAAGGTTCTTTTGGGTCCGTAGATCAGCAAAAGCATTCCTGATTTACATGGATTACATGGAAAAGATCTGCAGTTACAGTAAATATAATTACTAGGTACTAATACTTGATATCTACAGGGGACGCTATAACAATCTAGTGGTGCTACAGATTGGCACAGTTTGGGATTGCTCCCGTATTGCTACAGATTGGGAAAGTTCCCGTATTAGTTTTCTATTTCTTTTGATATCAGCTATCAATATATATCAACTTGCCATATACTCTTGCCCGCTGCCATCTATCTTCAGCGCAAAGTATATTTTTTGACCTTTTCTAATTTTTCCTAATAATAGAACAGAAGTATTATTTTAAGAATATTAAAAACAGTAAAACCTCGACCTAAATGACAATTTCTTTGAAAAATTTGAACCGTTTCTTTAAGAAAATGATGTTTAAGCGCTACTGTAAATGCAAAATTTGCAGCTCATTTTCACAGAACATTTTTAAAGTAATGAAAAACTTTATTACAAGTCATTTGAAACACATTATAGGCCAGCAATTTGAAAGCTCCCTTCGAGTGCGCATGCGCGAGGAGGGGTGACTCCCACCATCAACCGATCACTTCCCCTGAAAATATCGCTCTCTCACTCGCTCTGCGCGCCAGGCGGCGTGGTCGGTCGAGGGGAGGGGGGTCTGAACGCATAGACAGTCTGCTTTGTTCTCGGGCCCAAGTGCAGCAGTAAAAGTGTCAGCCATCCAAATCAAAACGGTTTTCAGCTGTCTGTGCAAAAACGCTGACTCTTAATGTATTAAAATTCAGTAAAAGAAACATATGTATAGGAAGCATCGCCCCTGGTCCTCAGTCCTGTCCCTTCGTCTTCGAGTGCTGTGCAGCGTGGCGTGTCTTAGCGTAGGCCTAATTTCAAGTGAAGTTCACAGGCCTAATATTGTGTGTGTTTGTTTCTAACACTAGGACAACCGTTTGCAGGTAATGTAACCTGTACATCAAGCTCCCTCTGTACCATCCCGATCTCAATTCCATCGATTTACTTTGGAGTTCCATTAGGAATCATGTTACGAAAGAAAGCATCGGTACCGTCTATGAGTTAAAGAAAATGTATGCCGAATAATATTTTCTAAATATTGCCCAAATCAATGGGAGAAGTGTTGTGAACACGTTAAGAAAATCGAAGAAGAATATATGAAAACAGACATGTCGACGAAAGCAAAAGTGTACAAAATTATCGTTTCTTTGCGGGGCAGTTCCTCTGAGTCTGAGAACAACAATGACGTCACACAGCGAAGGTTGCAGTGACATTGATGACTTATAGCTCCTCCTTGCTGGAAAAGGGCGACGAATCGCGTGCGCGCAGTAGGTCAGATATTCTGGCACTGTAACAGCGGTGGGAGAAACCCGCGAAAGTAAGCACTTCCCAAAAGGGAGATTTCAAACTTGTCCCCCTATAACTCTCAAATACAATAGTGTTTACAAATTGCTCGAAACGTCCATATTAACGGTGTGAAATATCTTTCACAAAATTACATTTGTGTAATTTTTGAAGAAAACAAAAAACAAAAATGAACTTTACGTCATGTTGAAGAGTGCAATTAGCATTATCTGTTCGAAAAGTTTGAAGAAAAAATTTGGAGCCATTTATAAGAAAGTGGTGTGTGAACGTTTCTGAAAATGCGGAATTTTGAGCTAGTTTTCACCAAAAATGGTTACGTTTTCGAGAAATTTTATATGACTATTTAAAGCACATGTACTCATAAATATAATAATGTGAAAAAATCGCCGCTAATGTAAATATTAACGATGTCAGAGACAATAAAAAAAATTTTTTTCTAATTAAAAACAAATAAAAGAATAAAGCGAACTGATATTTTTATCATCTCATAGTGTACATTAAGCTATCCCTACCAAAGTTTAAATAAAACATTTGGAACCGATTTTGAGAAAATCTTGTTTTTATAATCTTTTAAAATTGCACGTATTGCATGCAATATTCCGCGAAAACTACTAAAATTTTCAAACAAATGTGAGTGACCTTAATGAAGGAACTTACAATGGAAAACAAATTTTATTTGAAGGAAATATATTGTGACGGTACTCCGCCAACACAATCCTAATTTTTTTGTTTTTTTTGGACCTGAAAAGGCACAGGGGTCTTGCCAGGGAGGAGCCGTGAATCTGGATTACATGTGAGGGTGAATTTGAGGAACACCTTTTTTCTTGGTAACAATGTTGGATTTATTGCGGATAACGAGACTTCCACCTCCAACCGATACAAAGTCACAACAAATTAAAATCCTGATCTTTCCAAATACCAACAACTCAAACTATTAGGCCTTTTAACGACGGGATCCCTCGTCCATTGAAGTTAAATGCATTTACTTTACAAAAGATATAACCCTTTATCATCTCCCCTTCCAAAAAGCTTACAATTATTTTACAGAAACAAAATCAATTCTTTTTTTTCTTCTTCTTCTTTCTTGAAAACTACCTTACATAACATAGAAATTTTGGATTCTCACTGAACAGTCTTTTGTAATCTTCGACTTGGAAACATAAAAGCTCTAACCTCTCGCTACCCTCCTCGTCTCAAGTAATCAGTTCGCGTTACTTACAGATCTCCACTCCTTTCCATTCCCTTTTACTCTCCCACTAGGTGACGTCTGGAATACGTTACTTGCGCCGCCTCCTCGCGCCGCCCGACGGTCTGCCGTGAAGGTCGCGCGCCCCAGCGCGCCGCCGCCTCGAGAGCCCAGCCGCAACGCGCTGCCAAGGGCGAACTCCAGCCGGCCCCGAGTCCTCACGTTGCCTCCGCGGCACGTCCAACCACCTTCTTTCTTCCCCGCTTCTCGTCCGCTTCTCAGGTTCTTACGCTATTCGTGCCCTTAAGCGCGGCAGTATACGCGAGCCTAATGTTCTACTATCGTCCTCCGTTTGTACAATCTGTCGTGATAAACACTTAATTCAGTTTCTGCAACTCACTCCTAAATAAACTTAGCTTTGTCCATGAATACTATTCCAACACAGTTCATTATCTACTCCAGCCACGCGTAATATCAACTTTCACTTCGAACTTTGACCGTCTTTTCTCCTAGTTAATATCTGACTCCTACATGCCGCAGCTCAAAATACTCCTTTGGCACGTCCGTCCAGTGACCCTCTTCGGACCAGAAGACCGAGGTTCTCTTGCGGTCCACCGCCCTTCCCTCTTTTCCCCTCTCGCTAGCTGATCTGAGTGGGGTCACTCCTCTCGGCCCCGCCGGTATCTCTTCTTGCCGGCGAACGCTGCACCGAACGCGCCCACCTTTTGCGCTGTCTTTTAAACTCTCATTCTCCTTGTTCACCTCTTCCTAGTCTCTCATCTGCATCCTCATTCAACTACATCCTCATTCAACTATCACAATATCTATCTACAATTTTGTAGTTGTAGGTAGACGGCAAAAAAATCAAAGTTTGGCAATTTTCGAAAATTTAGAGTTAACTGTGAAATCGGATTCCATCTTTATTTTACTGTATTCTCACAAGAAATATAAAGAAAAAATATAGAGCCGTTTTTGAGAAAAATGTAAAAATGTCCGGGGAGATTCATGTAAAGTACCCCAAATTTTGAAGAAAGTTTATCAAAATCGCCTCCCTCGAGTTCAACCAAATCGACTGAGCAATATTCACTTGGGAAAAACTCCTACGTATGGCTTAGAAGGTAGTAGTGTTCACAGACGAACAGGCAAACAGACGTACGGACGGTCGGACGTTTAAAAAACAACACTTTTCGGTATCCGGTGACCCTAAAACGTGTAATTGCGTTGAAATCTCGAAATCGATTTTCTGCAGCATTACATAACTTTCCCTATACTACGTATATTACTCCGTATGTATACGGGAAAGTAAAACATGCACAAAACTCTTGGTGCTGCACCTGTCGCGGTTATAGTGCGATTTTTCAAACTCTGCCCCTCAAGCTCCTATGGCCACGATGGAATATCACACGGCATTTCCCGTCTTTCTCCGTCGGGCCGCTAGAATTCGCATGATCGCTAGCACTGCTTGGCACGGTCGCGATCATGCGATATTTATTGGCACAACTGAGAACGTCGCGAATTATCGTGACATATTCCATCGTGATGACGGGTCTTGAGGGGCAAAGTTAAAAAAAATCGCAGTATAGGTCCAGCCATTAGCGGGTGCATGCACGGCTCGGGCCCCAGCGGCCGTTCTCTGCGGGTGTCTTGGGCGGCGACCGATTCGACCGATATTCAAATGTCGCCTTGTTTTAGAGCCGTTCGGCCGCGACATTTTGTATTTGTCCTGTTTTCTTGTTTGTCTTTTACTCTTCGGGATTTGTTTAGGTTACTGAATTTCGTGATTTATTTAATTACCCACAACAGGGCAAGCCCCAATTACAGTAGGCATTCCAAGAAAAAACAAAAATAATAAAAACAACAGTTTAAAGTACAAGGAAGAGGAAGGAAAGTTCGCGCGCGGTCCGTGGCCCGTTTGATAGGCTACTGCTCCGGCATTTGCCTAGTGTTGGTCGGCGAAACCACGGAAAACTACCGATCAGACCAACCGGCCGCTAGAATTCTCCTCCAGACAGCGACTGAATTCGACCTAGCTGACAAGCTAGTGTCGAAAATCCTGCCGCCGTCGGTAGTCGAGCCTAGGTCCTCCCGGTTAGAGGCACTGAAGTGGCATCAGTCCCACGCTAGGAGCATATTGCCCCTCCTACAGCACATACGCTTTCTCTACGTCTACCTGCTCCCGACGTCGTAATCGATGCCGTGCAACAGTGTAAAGCATTCTTCTCCCCCTCCCCTTCTCCCTCACCGCTACCACCACCTTTTCCTCTTCCCTTTTCCGCATCCGCTCCTCTTTGTGACAGCATGTTGCCAGGAGGCCCTCATAAAATATAGGTGAAGTATTGCGCATGAATAAGAAATAAAAGCAAATGGAGAGCTTATGATGGATTCCGCGGAGTACACCAGTATTCAATGAGTAACTGCTATTAACGACAAAAGTTTGCAAATGAATGCTGAAGGGAGACAACGAAGATGATGAAAAAAGTTGAATAGAAGACAAATAACGAAAGAAAGTACATAGAAAAATTGGAGGAACGTGAACATACACACACGCATTAAATGCCATGCACACACCATCACCACTGGAAGGCCCACTGTACTTTTTCTTACAATTGGGCCTAACGTTTTCATACCATCGCATATATATGTACCATTATCCTTTTTCCTCTTCTGCAGTTAGAAACAATTTATCCATATAGGAACAATTTATCCACTTCGTCTTTACTAGGGGTCGACAATTTGAGTTTTCTGTCGAAAAATCAGCGATTTCCGTAGCAGTGTTACAATATTTTCTTCGTATTATGTAAACATAGCTTTATAGCAGGAATTTTACACTTGCAAGGGTATATCAGTCTTTTGCAATCCATTTCACACAACATAGTAATTATAGAAATGAATAAAAGGGTAAGAATAAATGAAATAAGATACATTTTTTAGCAACCCATAAAATCATAATGGTCATAAAAAATTGAGAAGTTGGAATGTGTTGGATATATCCAAAAAAAAAGAGTGGGTGGTCGTCTGAGAAATTGAGAGGGAAATTCGAAAGGAAAAAAACTCTCAAATGGACAAGGGTTAGAAGGAAAGAAAGATTGACAGATAATGTAAAAGAATCGCTTCAATTTTACGATGGTGACCACATTAGAAAATATGTGAATAATTTAGAAGCCATGAGAAAAGAAATTTGGTCTACATATTTTCATAAAACATGAACCGATGACCACCCGGCACATACATTCTGCTCTGATAAGTGGTGTAAATTTAATATGAACTAATGGTGCTACAGAATGGCACAGACTTTCCCGTATTAGTTTTCTGTTTCTTTGGGTCTTTGCTAGCTATTCGGAATTGTCACGTACTCTTTCTTGCCAGGTACCATCTATCACCGCCAAAAGTACATTTTTTTGTCATTTTCTTAATTTTTCGGTTTCCTATTGGTAGAACGGAAACATTAATTTTAGAATATTAAAGAACACAAAAACCTAGTCATAAATGGCAATTTTCTTTTAAAAATTATGTGCCGTTTAAAAGAAAATGGCATTTTAGCGCTACTAAAAGTGCAACATTTGAAGCTCATTCTCACAGAAAATGTTTGAGTTTTCAAAATACTTTATTTGAAGTTATTTGAAGCACTTACACTCACAAATATAATGTTTACAAATTGCTGGTAATGTGCATATTAAAGATGTGAGAGATCTTTCAAAAAAATTACAATTATGGAATTTTTGAAAAAAACAAAAAAATAACTCAAAATAAACTTTACACTATACTAAAGATTGTAATTAGCACTATCCGCTACAAAAGTTTGAAGAAAACGTTTGCAGCCATATACGAGAAAATGGCGTTTGAGCATTTCTGAAAATGCCGAAATTTGAGCTACTTTTCACAGAAAACGGTTGTGTTTTCGAGAAACTTTACTTGACGTTATTTAAAGCATATATACTCGTAAATATAATAATGTGAAAAAATCGCCAATAATGTAAATATTAACGACGTGAGAGACAAGTAAAAAAATTTACATTTTTGTAATTTTTGAAATAACCAACCGATAGACTAATATGGCTTTTATGTCATTGATAGAGTACATTTACCACTATCCCTACCAAAAGATTAAAGCAAAAATTTGGAGCCGTTTTTGAAAAAATCTTGTTTTTGTAATTTTTTAAAATTGCACATATTGCACGCAATATTGCACGAAAACTACTAAAATTTTGAAAAACATTTACATAACCTTTATTAAAGAACTCAATATGCAATTTTATTTGAAGAAAAAATCTCTATCTTCAATTTTGTAGTTGGAGAAAGACGTCGAAAAAAAGTCAAACTTTCACAATTTTCGAAAAATTCAGAGCTGTGCGTGAAAATCCAACCTATGCCATGTTAAAAGGTGTATTTTACTCCATTCATACAAGAAATTTAAAGAAAAAATTTGGTGCCGTTTTTGAGAAAATTTTGAAAATCCCCGGGGGGCTTCAGATAAAGTACCCCCAAATTTTGATGAATCTTTTTTAAAATCTCAAAGCTTCGACTAGAATCAGATCGACCGGGGAATATTCATTTTGGAAGAAATCGTACGTATGGTTTAGGCGCTAGCAGTGTTCACAGACGGACAGACGGATGGACGGACGGACAGACAGACGGAAAGACGGACGTTTTCCTTTCAATTGGGATTTCGGTATCAAGGACCTAGAAAACAGGGTTTCTGGCTACACCGCGTGTTATGGGATTTTTTTCTTAATTTAGTAACTGGTTTTATCTACTTATTCGTTTTCACGGCCCGGCAATTAATTTTTTCCGCCGAAAATTGGCCATTTTTTCGCTCAACATTACATAACTTTCCCTATTCTACGTATATCACTCCGTGTATACGTACGTATACGGGAAAGTAAAACTGACATCACTCATAAAAATTCCTGCACCAGTTGCAGAGGTAGTCAAGCCTGAGTGTACAGATTTGGCATACCCAGACCTCCGGCGAAAGTGTCTTCATGAGAAGACCCAAAATAGTCATGAATCTTTGAATGCTGTGATATGGAATCGGCGCCCCAAAACTAAGTTTGCAGGAATGGATACAGTGATCAGAGCAGTATCAGATGTAATATATGTATTTAATGATGGTTACATAACCATTACAAGAACATTAGAAAAATGAGTTCGTCCTGGGGAATGGTGGTTGAGTGGTGTGAAGCCATTAGACATTATACTCATCAAATACTGTGTGACCTTCAAAACAACAAGATCAAAGAAATGGAAGAGGAAGATGGAGAAACAAGACCAGGAGGAAAGATCTGGAGCACAAGATTATAATTATGGAATGTTTTAGAGAGAAGATATGCTGCAGGTACATGATTATTTTATAATGCGATTTCCCACTAACTTCATTTTCATGTGCATAAGGTACATTTTATCTGAAAATCTATTCAATGGAAGGGCCTCAAATTTCCAGGGTATGTTTATTAATAATTTCGTCTGAACCTAAAATTTTACTAATTTATACTGTGTATGACAAATAAAGAATTGAGACAGAACTTAGAAAATATATAATTCTCTTTAAAAAAATATTCTAAATAATATAGTCTCACAATTGATATAATATTAGGCTCCACCTCTGATTGGCAATATATATTTGCTATATTAAAGAAATAATTGCAAAATATTAAATAGTTTTTGAGAAACTGTACCTACCTGTACCTGTTTGATTACAATTTTTTAACAAATTCAACTCTAATTAATGCAGAAGTGTTTTTAAGTTAAGTAATCTCAGTTAAAAGTTTCAGATTAATAATGTCAAATAATCTCAGAGATATAATAATATTAGTCAAGTAGTACAAACGTGTCCGCAAACAAGTTTGTGCCCCCTTAATGCAATTTATAATTAATAATTTAACACACAATTGTCGTTTTGGACAATCAATAAATAAGTTTTCAAGAAAATGTTTCATTGTCCATAAAATACTAGAACACGACATTTGACACGATATTTATACGCATCGTCTTGTAAACAAATAATATGTTTGAAAATGAAAAACAAATTTTAAAAATATTGTTTAGAATAAATTAATTAAAAATAAAAGTCACAGTAAAGTGGCTGGTAGCGATTCTGAAGCTGACAAAGGGTTCGGTGATTATATTTCTTTTCCTGTACGTCGTGAAGTTTTGCTGCTTTTTAACAATTTGAAATGAATCAAATTAAAATGAAATCAACGTATATCTTTAAAGGTGTATGTTTCTCTAAACAACACTTCATATCATATCACATCCTAAAATTTCACATTATGTTTTTACCATTCCAATTGACACTCAGATATGAATTATTTTTCTTTTATACGATTGATATTGATAATAAATATTGATATTCTTCCAGCAAAGTCCTTTCACAAACCTCAGCTTAGAAATCAGAAATTATTTCTTTCAGTTTCACTAAATTTATCGATCTGATGAGGCGGTAATTGTTCTGATGCTTGCTTCTGATGCTTGAGTGACGTGCACGTTGTAGCGATCCTGAGCTTGCTCAGTCGCTAACAAATATTCGATTAGTAAAACATCATCTCCGAGATTCGCCGAGAGATCGCGTAACGGCGGCGGCGACACCGCCGTCTTATCTGCGGTCGCTGGAGGGGGGCGAGAGGGGAACAGTTGTCGCCCCTACGGCATCGAAGGAGAAGAAGGTAGTTGTAACGGAATCGCCGAGCAGAGTAGTTGTAATAGACTCGCCGAGCAGGGCAGAAGAAGAAAGTTCTTAGCAGCGAACACGAACGGTCATGGTGTGATGAGTGTTCGACGTGAGAGTTCAAGTATCGTTTGAAAAAGGCCGAAGTTCTATCGGGCCGCCACGCCACGTATATTGAGAAATAAAACGTTCTCACTGCAAGTTATTGTGTGCGCGTGTAACGGAAAAAGTGTTCACGCGAAGCACCAAGAAATAACTCGCAAATATTCACGTTGCGCGTGTAACGGAATCTGGACAGAACTTTATTACTAGTGACGCCAGTATTCTTCGGGAGCGAAAGAGCGGCAAGTTCCTGCGGAAAACACAAAGAAAGCCAGAGAAGCCATTTTGTGCATTTCGTGAAGAGACGACACACCGCCCGCTGAGAACGAAGAATCCGACCCGCCACTACGTAAAGGCCTCATTCAGCGGTCTGGACTTCGCCGAGAAATTTCCGGAAGCATCACCGATTGGACTGCAAAGCTGCCGATACAACTCGAAGACGGACCGCATGCGTGGAGCAAGAGAAGCAGAGCTACGAGGCCAGGCATCACGACGCACCGCGTCGCCCGCCCATTCTTTGCTCCGCAACAGCGGGCCGCACCGAAGGAGAGCTGCTGGCCGCCCGAGGTCAAGCGCTACCGTTACACCGCGCCGCGCTGCCTAGACGCTGCACCGCGTCCCCAGGTGGGGCGAGGTTAGCCAAAAGCATCGAGGGTTCCGGCGTGCGTCCCGTTCTTCAGGCGTCAGGGGAGTATTACCAGCAAAGGTCATTCGCCCGCGCAAAGACGACGAAGCGTGAGTACCCACGGAATAGGTTTCAGTTAAAACTTGTTAACGTCGAAAGAATGTATTTCAATTATCAAAATGAACTAAGTCATATTTGAACGAACTATTGAAATTGATCAGATTTGAATGTTGTAGAATAAATGTAAAAGGAAGTAAATTTATGTAAGGTTCTACAAGGATTTCAATAGAACATTCTGTATTGTCAGAACACGATATTTAATCAGTTTCAGAGATTATAAGCTATTTGTTTTAACTTTCATGTGTATAAACAGAAGGGTTTTTGGAATATTCTGTTTAATTAACTACTAGATAATTTGTGCAATTTAAGTGAATACCAGATATTCTTTTTGGTGGAATTCCAAAGAATTTCGTGCACGAAATTACAGGAGAGCGTTAACTTCGTGTATGCTGAGGAATAAATTAATTGCAATTGTCACCTATAGGAAACAGTAAGATATTCTGGCCATTGGCAGGCAAATATCCCTCCCTATAACGGTGCATTCTCAGCACTCCTCGTCTTATCTGAAGCCCCTTTTTGTACACTTAATTGGATTTCCATGGCACTTGATCTCAGAATATAGTTCAGTGGTCCTCATTTTTTTTCAATTAAAAGAAAGGTTAGTTTTAATAATCTTGCAGTTAATTTTTCCTCCAAGGTTATATTTTTATGCTGTCTAATGGTATATTTTTCTTGGTGTTTATTTGTTTATGTGTACATATTAAGGTAATTTTGAAATGTGTGATTTGTTTTTCCTCTAAAGACACAATTATATATATATGTTGGTGGTTGCAACTTTGTGTTTGTTTCTCAAAATTTCCACAAAAGCCAATTACCCACGAAATTCCCCTCAGACGACCCACACGTTCGGTCACATAAACGGCAACCAACGTGGGGCACTAAATTCCCCACAGCCGACCTACACGTACGGTCACAACGTATGAGTCCTTCGGCTGCTTGCCGCACGTGCTTTTCGCAAAGTACGAAATTTCGCAGACATTTTAAACTAAAAAAAATATGATGCAATAGAGTATTGCATTTATCTTTCCATTAGGACATCATCTTTCCGGACTTTGATGCGATGGAGAGACCCTGTTTGGTAAATACCAAGATTTGAAAGGTTAGAATATCGTAGTATGTGGGTTTTATAATGGCTTGAAGACCTTTGACAGAGCAGCTATTTGACTATGGCTGTCAGGTAATAGTTCATATTGAATGGTTTGTTTCAGAAACGACATACATCCGTGAACATAACACATTGGGCCAGTCCAATTCTAATACGGTTATCCGTCACACAAATTGTGTCAGTATTTTAGAGGTACTGGTCCAAACATCCTACTGAATCGTTTGAATATTGCTAGATCTTCACAAACAATTCATATACGTACAGAGACTGTGACTGCACCAAAACTTGAATTATGTTGTTTATTTAAATAAAGCATTAGTATGTCATAAATACCCTACTAAACAAAGGTATATTCATTTGTGAAATTACTGCAACACTATAACAAATATAGTGAAATTAGACCTCTATTGTACCAATATGATACACAATATAGTAACAACATTAATTGAATTGAATTGCCTTATTTACGTGGCGAGACTCAGGCCATGAGGCCTGCTCTTCCGGTTGACCACGCAAATTTCGCTACGCTCCATTCAGCAACTAGCGGAGAAAGAGGGTATTACCTCGGGCGACAAATGAGGCGATCTAGAATTTTGCTCAGAGGCGTGATTTATGCTTGAGGATCTTTCACATGCGGTAAATCTACTAACATGGGACAGCCGGCTTTACTTCCCCTCCGAAGGCAGGCGTATTAAGGATTTTTCCGCCCCTAAAAACGCCATGGCTTCGATTGGGTTTGAACCCGCGAACTAGGGTACAACAGTCCGAAACGCTAACCGTTACACCATCGCAGCCGTTAATGGTCATAAAATAAAATATATCATGGGAGTGAGTGTAATGCAGCGTGAGCAGTAAAAGGAAATTATAGATATCTGACTTGTTCGTTGATGGCGGTCGCAGGCTGGCCGGATTCACTACGACTGGCGACCTCCGCTCGGTAAACGAGTTGATAAGGTGCCTGGGGCGCCCCTCGGCCGTCCCCCGCCCCCGCCCCCCACTCCGCCCCCCGCGCGACCGCCGCCTCCTCAATTTGCGCCCGGGGATCAAACGCCGCTGCTAATCGCATCGTGGCCCGGCCGCAACTCAAACACGGCGCCCCTCGTCGCGCTGTCGGCACTGTCCTGCCCCCCCCTCCCCCACCCTTTAGCCGCTGCCACCCTCGCCAACCTCGGCACGGTGTCCTGCAGCTTGCTCATCGGCACCAGCGGCCCCTAATGCCAGCAGCCCACAGCCCCGTCCGAAGGGCAGCCGAGAGATTTCAACGGACGGGAGAGAGCACAGCATATCGCTAATCGCTTATCGGTATTTGCCGAAAAATCATTCAACACATTCCGTTTTACTCTTTGGGCATGTACATGTGCATGTTCTTTCCCCGAAAGCCCACAGCTCTGTTGGAGGAAGGAGAAGATTACGTTGGCGTTGAAATGTGTTCCTTATTTCATTAGACATAGAATTCTAAAACTCCAAATCATCTGTTTTATGCATGTAAAATAGTCTGGTCTAATCTCATTAAAAACTAGTGGTGCTAAAACAGAACTTACTTTTTTGCCCGTACTTTTAATGAAAACTGCGCAAAAAGAACTCACA
>JAHLJT010009485.1:0-44997 GCA_031308135.1 Acheta domesticus | reverse complement strand
CTTTTTTGTATTAATTGTATTTCCATAGTACAGAACATATAATAATTTAGTGTTCAGCGCTTCATTTTAATGGTACGTTCATATTGAAGACCAGTAACGATACCGATATTTAGGGTATTAAAACTTACACATCGATCAGTGACGTATACTGACTGGATGTGAGTGATGTGTCGCATCTCTAAGATTTTTCGGCTTTTTAAAAATATTAAGTAATGTATCTCAGTCCCTTCTCTGACGTACCCTTGTCCGTTTACTTCGTCCCCCTCATTGTTTCCGCGCGTGTTTCCAGCCGAGGTGTGTAGCCTCGCTGGATGTGTGTCAGGGCAAAACACATCCCTTCCACTGCCTTTGAACGCCTGGCTTCGAACCGAGGTCAGGGAACAGTGTGATTTGATTTCCGGGCACGCCAACGGCTTAGGTCATTATTCCGTAAGTTTAGTCCGTGTTTTTTCTCGAGATGTGGCGATGATCTTTTCCCCTGCTGGATGGCGAGATCTGGCGCCGACCTACCGTCGACTAGCGGGGTTTCCCTCAACGGTATCTCCCACCAGCGGGGCACCGCCCCAGCCGGGACAAGCTGTAAGCTCCCGGCATGTGTGGTAGTGTAGTGCATGTTAGTGTGTGTGTATAAGAGGAGAGGATAGGACAAAGAAGAGGAAGGAAAGTCCGCGCACGGTCCGTGGCCCGTTTTGTTAGGTACTGATTCGGCATTCGCCTGGTGTTGATCGGAGAAACCACGGAAAAGTACCGATGAGAGCAGCCGGCTGCTAGAATTCTCCTCCAGACAGCAACTAAATTCGATCTAGCTGACAAGCTAGTGTCGAAATCCTGCTGGCGCGCGCCGTCGGGACTCGAACTTACGGCCTTCCGGAGAGCAGTGACATCAGGTTGATGCACTGAGCCATCCCAGCACTGAGTATGTGATGTTACGCTGGGTGGATAGGACCGCTGATGATGTGATGTGTCGAATTCATTCGCCGATGTTCCGCAAGGCTCTTGTGTATCTCCTCCCCAAAACTCTTTCCTATTCTCTACGTATCGTTCGGAAGAAGTTTGAGAACCCCAGCGGTCATGTGAGAATGGCCGTCGACTGTCGAGTGGAGTGTGATGTGGAAGGGCGGATTGACACTCTTTTCTCTTTACGAAAATTTGGCAACTCGCCCTAAGCTCTGATACTGTTCGTCGTCATATTTGATAACGAAACTTGGATTCTGAGTCATGAGTTATGAGTTAGAAAAGTGTGCGTGTGTTTCAGAAAGAAAAGGAAATAGTAAAATAACAGAGGATGATCTCGGATTTCACAGGTACTGTGTTTTTGTTCTGAAAGTGCTGAGATTTTTAAAGTATGTTAGACTACATACTACACTTTTGTTTAATTTATGATTTCATCAATGACAGTAAGAAGATCGTGGTTTTGAAACTGTAACACTATAGTGGGAACGCAAAATAATTGACGTGAAATAGTGCCACACGGCGGGAGTATCGTTACGGCCTGAGGAGTTACTACGTGTGGTAGGAAATAATGAACACTAATTGTGCTTGAAAAATACTTCTGAAAACTTTGTTGAGTTCTTCGTCATGAGTGTTAGAATACGACGGCGAATTACTTTGAACAATAAATTTACTTTATTTTAGAATTCGTTGTCTTTGTTTTGTTTATGACTATCAGCGCAGGCAACGATAAGTGGGCTATTTTCAAAACAAAATAGAACGTTTAGTAGCAATTCTAAAGAACAATATTGACTTTAGACGCCTTGAATTCTTTGTGTAATCCTTAAAGTCATGATTGAAGGCTGAAGCCTACAAGCCAGAAGGTGACACGTGATCAATACATCCAATAGTGAAGGACCGAGTCACAGTAGAACGAGCTTTTGAAATACTGAAAAGCGGCTTGTTGCCTTTGAAGTTCTTTTCAGTGAGCACAGTATCCTTCAGCAACGTTCGTAGAAACAATCATTGAAACCTATTGGATTCTGATTTGTTTTCTGTATTAGATTTATATTTTTTTAGATGACTCAGTATTCACCAAACCTGCTACACGTCTCCTGTTGATAATCGATATTGCAAATGTAAATCCGTTCATTGACTGGGGAGAAGTATGACACAACAGGAAATTGCACTGTTCAACGTATGCTTCTCGTCAGCCGTGTCCACTTGTCATTTTAGTATCTGCGCATTGATTATTCGAGAGCTGGCCTCAAATTGTGATCGAGTTCGCCTTTCAAGCCCTCCTTGCCTTTCCACTTCCTCATTCAGTTGCTGTCCCCCTCTGTCGTACGATATATCCGTTCCACTGCGGGAAGAATGAGGCCCTATCTTTGCACGTTGGATTCATGGAATGGGATTCGTTCTCGGGCAGCTTTGCGTGTCTGACGCGCCGCTACCGGAAAACGGGAAATGTTCAAAATGGCAACGTTGCTTTTGAAGGCGCTGGAACTCCTGTCACAAAGAAGAGGAATCCGTTTCATGAGCGAAATTCCCCAACTTGTTGTGATGGCTTCAGGAAAATGCATTTCATTTCATTATTAGAATGGGAACATCACTCTCATTCTGTCATTTTAGCAAATGGTATTGAAAAAGACAAAAGTAGCGTGATGATATGATTCTGTGATTTCAAAAGGGAAATGAGTACTCGTTCGATTGTTCTGAGAAAAAAATAATAACATCCACAGTTGGCATCTGGGACATTTACGTTCTTCATAAAAGTCTTTATTGATTGCTTGGGCAACTCCGAAACTCCAGTTTGCATTTCTGTGATGTACAGGACCGTTTTTATAACCTGGTATCATTTTATTTATAAAATTATTATGAAATATTTAATAAAATATTATATTCTTTATTGCGGACTTATGAAACAATATAATCATAGAATACATATTAGTCCTCATTGCTAATACGATGGGACCTGACCCTACATGTAATGTACAGATTGAATGACCAAAGCTGGATACTCTTTGTTGTTCAGTTTTGTTTTGTTAATAAGCGTAAATAATAACTTTGGATTATGCGCTTGTGCTCGTGTTACGAGGGCTGCGGCAAGTGAGCGAGCGGCTGCACCTCGCGTTAGCGCTCGTTGCTTTGCCACTTCTCTGGAAAACTCAATTGCCAATACTAAGCGAGAAGCCCCAGAGGCGAGCACGAGATAAAAACCGGAGAGTCCAACGCATTTTAGTCCCTGGAAAGGGCGAACAATTCATGCAGATAGATTACTAGTTCTCTATTTCCAACCTGTGGAGCACTTGCACAGTATATCTTTTTCATTTTTCTATGCATTTCCTACGCAAAAGAGGCGTTCAGTATCTGAATTTTTGTAACGCTTCTGAAGCTGGGGTTGATGAAAGACTGCGTATTTTCTACCGAAGTCGAGAACTGTGATGACCTTCTTCGACACACTCAAAGCGTAGCGGCAGAAATCAGAGTTCAACTCGATAGAGTTGTGCGCATGATGGCGGCTTGACGGCGCGGATGCCTATCTTGCGTTCACGCAGAAGTTCAAATTCTTTCGGCGTCTTCCTACAACTGGAATATTGAAGATAGATTTTTTTTCTTGAATGAAATCTGTTTCTTAAAGACATGTCTTAAAATAAGGTCGTGTACAATTTTTTGAAAATTTGAGTAGTTTTTGCGGAAATTTTGCGTGAAATATAGGCAATTTTTAATTTGCATAAACAATTTTTTTTCTCAAAACGGCCCCCAATTTTTTGTAATTTTTTCCTCATTGTATGTATCAAATGACAGTAAAAAGGTGCTAAGGTGATTTCCAGTGAACTCTGTATTTTTGAAAAATTCAAAACTAGAAAATTGAAGGTAGACATTTTGTTTGAAAAACGGACTTTGCCTTAAAATCAGTTCTAAAATTAGCTTATTAAAATGGCCATGTACAATTTATAAAACACGAGAGCAATTTTACGTAATATGTTTAGGATTAAAGCAATTTATAGAAAAAACATTTTCTCAAAACCGCTTCACATTTTTCTTCCCATTTTGTCCCCATAGATAGCGCAGCGAACGCTTAAAAATGAAGTCTTTTCGTTGAACTCTCTGAATTTTTGAAAATTTCAAATTATAAAAACAAATCATTTCAATTATAAAAACAATGCGTGAAAGTATGTGCTGTTATAACTCCACTAGTTTTAAATGTGGGAACCCTATCACAAATTTCTTTAGAATTGAGCACATGGTCAGTTCGGCGACCTTGATCGAGCAGTGAACGTATTGAAACGACGAGTTCTCCGTCTCCAACTAATTTGTGTTTAAAGTTTGGAGAGAACGATACCGCATTCGTATAAGGGTAGTATGATCTTTAACTATAATGCTGATACACACATGTTACACGAAATATGTCAAGAACTAGTATAATCATCAGAGGCTGATTTACCGGTTTTGATGCCCGATCTAAAATATTTTTGTGCTCCCTTTTTACTGTCAATAGTAATATTCTTGAGATTGGGGACTGTAAACATTTTATTAAAAATTTTATTAAACAATTAAAAAAAATAGTGACGACATAACAACGAACAAACTTTTCATTCATAACTTAAATAAAAAAATGATAATAATCGTCTATAACTCTGAACGACAAATTAGCTTAATATGAAATCATAACCTATACAATGATAAACAATTATATCATCATGGTCGGCCCGTGGCCGAGGCCGCTAAAGCAATTGTGCCGTAGTGATCTCGAACCGAGGGGGTGCCTCGGGTTCGAGTCCCGCCTGGGGCATGATTGTATTTGTTCGCCCTCTCACCCCCTATCATCACCATATCTTTTCATCCTCATACCATAACGTTAAAATCCAATAGTGGTCGCCAATGACCTAGTAGTGGATGCTACCTTAAATGAAAAAAGTTAAAAAAATATATATCTTGGACGCACTTATGTAAACTGAACTGCCTGTCCCATTTTATTTTTTAAAGTTTTGTGCTCCAAAACGTCGGATATATGAAAAGAGAATATTCGAATACGCAATAAGAATGCTGTAATGCATTTTGATGTGACGGATGTTGTCATGCACTTGACAAGTTCAAAAAGTAACAGAAGAGAATGAATATGCCGGTCTTAGAATAAAATGTTTTAACCCCAAGAATTGTTCATCAAATTTATTTAATTTTTTATTTAACTATGGGAACTACTTAAATTGTGTATATTTTCATACTTTTTATCACCTTTTCAATTTTGTTTAATAATTTTTGAGGTTTTCTTTAACTCTGAAGCCCCTAATCTGTACCTTATCGTCTCCTGTATTTTTCAATAGTATACATTTGGGGTTTCCCGCTCTCACCACACAACCCAATTTTATAAATGAGGGCTCTAAAGAAGGAGAAATTTTCCGGAGACTTGACGAATTCCACTTTGACTTTTAAAAATATGGATAATTTCTTTAAAAACGCTCCCAAATATTCTGTAAAATGCCCCCCCGCAATCACATGTCAACCTATATCGGCAATACTCATAAACAAAGCTGTTTAGAGCCTTAAAATGTAAAATTTTGAGCCAAAGGCCTTAAAGAAACATTTTTCGCACTATTACTACAAGATAGACATTCTCCATCCAATTAAATTAACTTTTCGTTCCAGCTTCATACTATCGAGGCCACTTAATATTCAGCCCTTCCTGCTGTAGCAATTTTTGGGCAAAACACGCTTAGAAGGCTTATTTCGGAACAATATTTACGCTTTCTGTTAACACCGTAGTTTGTGCAGTCTGACGAGATTATTTGCATAATCATTAATTAAATATTTGCTCTCCAGCAACAACTAGAAGTACTATTATAGTTTGCTTGATACCTATACCTATGAATATTAACTAATTAATAAAAAACTAAAACATAACTGACAAAGAATATTGAATAATTACTTCATCTCTTTAATGAAGTTTTTTTGGGATTGTTCCAAGCAAAGTCTCGCATTCTCCATGAATAAATATTTATTGAAAAATTTCTTTTACACATTATTTGCATTGTTTTTTTCTAAATTTTTATTTGTAACTGTGTAGTGCTTGCAAGATACCCTTTATAGATATTAAACAAATAAACACGTTTTTCGTAAACTACATGAACTCTTAGAATGAAAAAAAAAATATTTTTATTCAGACTTTTTCAAATACAATTTCTAATACAACAGTTAGGAATTAAAGGAAAAAATAAATATTAAAAAAATAAAAAATAAAATAACAAAAAGTTAAAGGTTCAAGAAGAGAGAGAGAGAGAGAGAGAGAGAAGAGAGAGAGAGAAAAGAGTTACTAGCTAAAGAAAAAGTTTAAATGTTGAGGAAAAAAGTTTTAGTCCGTGAGGGACGAGTGTGGCGCCTGTGACGCGAGTGCATCGCCGGTACTGCTGCTGCTGCTGCTGCTGCCGTTGGTGCGGTGAGGGCGGGGGGCACAGATCTTGTCAACATCTCTCTGTACTCGCGCGGGGCGAGGTAGGGCCTGGCTGTGTGGGCGAAGTAGCACGCCGCGCTCCCGGTGATGGCTTCAGCTATGATACGCTGTCTTAGTTTTTTTCAGCTGATAGCCATTCGAGACCTTTAGGAGCGCAGCGTCGCTTCCGGGGTACCATTCGCCCAGGGCACCCACCACTAGCGGTATCATTTCGGCGGAGGCGTAGCCGGCGCTGAGGAGAGCTGCGCGGGAGGCACTGTACTTACTCTTCTTTTCCTCGTATCTCTCCTGCAGCTTACCGGCGCGCGCCGCCACTACCGTTGCATCTACGATGATGGAGTGTAGCCCCCGCGCGAGAACGAGATCCGGGCGCTCACTATCCACCACTACCTGGTTTTCCTTAAGGACCTTCCATCCGCTCGCCACTGCGGCCTCTTTGTAATGCTCGCAGATGTTGTTGTGGCGAGCGTGCCACAGTGCCGAATTGAATCGGCACTCGTTGGTCACATGTCCTATGGTTTCGAACGCGGCTGTGCCGTCTGGGCGGGTGCAGCCCTTCCGGCAAGCCTTGTTCTTGTTACCAGGGCAGTGGTTTAAGGCGGGAGCGGAGTTGAGGCGGGCCGGGAAGAGAAACTTGTACACAGGTATTCTCATGTGCTCCCCGGTCCGCGTGAAGAAACCTGACTCCTTGCCCACCCCCGCCAGAGCGCCCGCGTAGATCCCTTGGGCCTTTTGGGACTGCCATCGCCGCGAGTGCGCCTTCTGAAATAAATCTCGTAGACGCCTCACCAATGACGACCTCCCCGAGGGCCCGATGGTGACCACCTCCGCACTGTTGTCCTCCATGCGTGCCTGGTAGTTGTCAGGGTCCCGGGTGTCCGGCGGCTGCTCCTGCTGGGCGCCCGTGTCCGGTCGTGGAGGGCCCGATCTCTGCTCCGGGGTGTCCCTTCTAGCCGCTGGCACAACTGAGGGTGGAGGCGCCAGGGCGACGCCGGGGCCACGTGGCTCGTCGCTGCGCACGGAAGCTGGCTGCGCAGACGAAGCTCTCAGGCCGTTGGTTCGGTTAATTGTGGCCAGTACTGGGATGCCGTCGGCGTCGACTCGCTGAGTGGCGGCCAGCTCTACCCTGTGTAAGTCCTGGCTACCACTCTCGGCGTCGGCGTTTGGGAGCGGCGTCCTGTGGCTGCATCTGGGCGGCGGTCCAATCGGCCCGCGCGCCGTCCTGCACGGCCGGTGTTGGTGGCGCGGCGGCGCCTACTCCTCCGCTCTGCCCGTTCGACGTCAGCTCCGGGGCGTTGCCCCCGGCGGCTACTGGGGTGTCATCCTCGGTGGCAGTGGGGTCGCGGCCTTCGCCGCCCATGGCCTCTGCATCGGCGGGCGCTGGCTCCAGCCGGGTGACAGGATAGTCCCGTGGGAGGCAGTAAGAGGAGGGAGGGTGAGGGAGGGGACGAGGGTGCCGTTGTTCTCTCCTATCTCCCAGTGTACTCCCACTCTGCCCGTGGCGTTACGCGCGCGCGACCAAAAAGTCTCTAGACCGTATCTGCGGGGGAAGGGGCGGTTGTTGAGGTAATCCGCACTCACGTTGGGAGCAGGTTGTGATCTGGCACAGTGACTTGCTTCCGCGGCGAGGTCTTCCATGGCGGCATTTCTGAGGCTAATGTCTGGGCTCGTTAAAATTTTGAAGGCAGAATCTATCGCCCAAAAATCGGCCTCCTCTCTCACCTTCGTGAGGCCGATCGCCCCGTCCTCGCGGTGTCCGTAGAGAAAGGAGGAGGAAGCGCGCTCTGGGAGGGAGAGGATGTCTTTCACATGCGCTCGCAGGGCGCTGTCCATTGTGAGCAGCTGCTTCCTCGTGTATCTTCCCATTCGGAGGGGGAAGGTGAGCGCTGGCAAGACGAACTGAGTCAGGGCGTCGATCTTTTGCCAGTCATAGAGCCCCGACTCAGCTATCTTACCAGCAATGCTTTCTTGTTCAAAAAGCCCCTTCCAGTCCTTCACCAGGGAGAAGCCTACTGGCCGTCCCAGATAGTCTGTGCGATCATTCGCGCCAAGAGCTCGTAATAAATGCCCATCTATCTTGATGCCTACAACCGCATGTCTTCTTCGGTGAACGGCGAGGGTGACACATTTGTGGGGGTTAACTTTCACGTCTGTCATACTTAGGGCCCGTTGCGTCGCGTCCGCCATTGCCTGTAGCTCCTGTTCTCCGCTCGCGATTAGGGCGAGGTCATCCGCATAGGCTAAGACTTTCGCGTGCCCGGTCGCGGCCTGCTCCGCGGCTCGCACGGTCGCATCGATGACGATGTTGAAGAGGGTCCCGCTAAGTGGGCACCCCTGCCGCCGATCCCGCGCGTGATGGGGATTTCACCAGTCGGGCCGCGGGATGTGAGCACCCTTGTCGTGTTGTTGTTATATACGTCGGTCACGATATTGGTGAATGCTTCCCCAGCCCCGATCGCAAGAAGGGCATCCTGCAGCGCTCTATGAGGCATAGACCCAAACGCGTTTTGTAGGTCGAGAAGTGCTAGAGCCATGTCCTCTTTGCCGGCTCTGGCCCGCTCGATATGGCGTAGGAGCGTGTAGTTGTGCTCCAGCACGCCATCGAAGGGGCGGAAACCTTTTTGGGCCTTTGACAGGGCTCCGTTCTCTTCGACCCACTTGTTTAAGCGTGTTGCCCACAGCCCTGTATATAATTTACAAAGTGTGGGTCCGAGGGCAATCGGGCGCCAGTTCTTAATGTTGTCTAGCTCGCCTTTCTTATATATCAGGACGGTCTGCGACCGCCGCCAGGCCTGCGGGATTCGTCCTGCCTTCCGTATTAAGTTCATTAGAGCTGTGGTTAACTTCGCCTCTGGGTCCGTTGCCCTAATATGTTTGTAGGTTAAGCGGTCTTCCCCCGGGGCGGTATTCTCGGCGTTCATGAGTCGCCGCTGTACTTCACGGGCCGAGAATTCGCCGCAGTCGAGAGGCTCCCGGTCCATGATATGGGGAAAGACGGACCCGTCGTAGGCTGAGGGGTTTCGATTCGCATCTGTCTCGCACCGGAAGTACTCTTCAATTTCTTCTAGCTGGATCTGGCACCTCTCCCCTTCCTTTCCTGTGATCCAGCGCATTGCCCGGCGTCGCTGATTCATGTACGTAGTACGTATTCGTTGCTTGTCGGCAGCTGGAGGCGGCCTCGCGGCGAGCTTTCGCGGCCGCGCCTCATCTGGCGCCACTGTCACTGGTCGCGTCTTTATATTTACTGCCTCCTGAAGGCCCGTCACGCATCTCTCGTATATATCTTCTAAAGCAGCGGGCTCGGTGCTTTCGCCACTCCTCAGGGCAAGGCAGATTTCATTGAATGCAGAGGTGAGGGTTTCCGGCCACTCATTCGTGCGGCGCGCTCGGGGGCCTGTGGGCCGCCGCAGTGGACCGTGCTCGGGTCTGGTCTAGTAGAGCCTCCCTCAATGTGCTGGCGGGTCGCTTCCTGGGGGGGCGCAGGCGACGCACTCCGCGCGTGTGATTGGCCAGATGCAGGGGCAGACTCAGCTGGGAGGTGTGCCCTGGCGTCTTCCCGCGCGCCTCCCGCTCGCGCCGCAGTGGTGTGGCGTTGGGTGGTCGTCGGGTCGCCCTCTGTCTCTCTTCCTTCTTCATGTGGACTCTCAGCATTCTCTGTCGTGGGGGGCAGGTTCCTCGTCACGCGTGCATTTCCCCTTATTCTCTCGCGTCGGCCACGAGGCCTCCCCCGTTTCTTCCTCTCCGACACGCAATCCCGCCTTCCAACGGTCAGGTCAGCTGGCCGTTCAGTTTCCTCGGCCGCGGCTCCGTCACCTTCGCCTTTTCCGTTGTGTGGTAGCTCTGCCCGTGGGAATCGCTGGATTGCATTGCCGGGGGGTCTGTCATACTCTTCGCGCTCGGGTGTGGAGCTTTGCGGGGGCGCGCTACGCGACCTCCTTGCTCTAGTGTCAGAACTCTGGCTCTCGCGTTGAGAGGTGGTAGCACTGGGCGTTTCCTGATTGTTAGGCGCATCGGTAGGGTGGGTCTTGTTGCTCTCGTGGTTCTTGCGTTGTATTCCTGGGTTAATTATTCTTCGGATCCGCTCCCTTTCTGCGTATTTCGTGTTCGGTAGGATTCTTTTCGAGTCCAAACTTTCTTTCGGGCCCTCTGTGCATGCACCCTGTAGTGGGTGCCAGCCTGCTGCAGTCGGGAATCGGCAGTGGCACCTGGATAGGCACAGGCGGCGGCAAGGAGCCGCGGGGTGTTGGGGCGGGGGTTGAGCTTCCGCGGCTGTGGCACCGCCTCCGATGCGCGGCCCACTTCCGCAGCTGTCGTGTACATCGCCAATATGAGAAGCGATTAAGTCCGTGGAACACGCTTCACGTGGTTTGAATGAGGCGCGCCGAAACTGATCATCCGGGCACTCGTGATGGTTATGTCGCATACCGGACAGACGCTACTTCGTGATTGGTGTCGGGACGAGGATCGTTTTGTCCGTCTAAGGCTGGTCGCATTAGTTCGCCCGGAGGGATGTGGGCGGGGCCCTGGGGCCGTCGCCCAACCGGGGCAGGCCTGTGTGTGTACGCGGTCGCCTGTCCCGCAGGTACTGCACTGATAATGTGCTTGCGGCTTCCGATGTCGCTTCCACCAACACCTAGGCGACGAATGTGGGCATGTTTCCCCCGGTTGCCGGTCCTTAACATGCTCCTGCATTGCCCTCACTCGCGCGCAAGCTGCGTCTGGTGGAGATGGGCGGGGTTTCGTGTGGGCAGCACGGCAGCGGATTTCGGGCGGGGCCGGAAGGTAAACTACTACTTCTGTCCTTCTCGTCGGGGAGTAATGTATCCCAGCAGGGCCGGGCCCTGTGGGAGGACTTGTGGTAGCTTCCCCCCCCCTTTTGTTGACTTCGCATGAGGGAGGTTTGCCCGGTGACGGGCGTCGCGTTCTCCCGGCTCGTGCTCGGTCTCTGCTCACTATCACTCGCGGGGTTATTCCGCTCGCTGCTGTGGGCGGGGAAGTTGCATGGGTGGATCGCAGCTCTAAGCTCTCAAGGTCAATTATGGGGTCCAGGTTACCCAGCTTGCGGCGGCCTGGCTCGGGCTTTTCTAGCTAGGTTAATAACTGGTGGCTGGCCTCATGCTTGTCTCGCTCGTGCTTGGACGCGGTGGTGCCCAGATCGACTCGCATTCGTCTCCCGGTCGTGCTATGTCCCTGCTCACTCGGATTCGCGGAGTTTGTTCCACGCGTCTGCTGTGGCTGGGGCAGTTGCGTGGTTGGGGCGCTGCTCCGGGCTCTCAAGGTTAATTACGGGGGCACGGATATCAGCGTGCGTGGCGCTTGGCTCGGGGCTAGCTAGATTACAATTGGCGAGCTGCGTCTGCTTCATCGGTGGAGGGGGCGTGTCGGTCGTGGTTCCAGCGGGTAGACGTCGGAGTGGGGATAAACTCCACGTCATCTTGTTCTTTCGTGAATCGCTGCCTACCAAGTCTTCCAGGGAAGTCGGGTCCTCTGGTGCGGGTCAGGCGGCGTCGTGTATGGATCACAGTGGAGGGGCACTAAGTCATGACTCACACCAGTTAACACATACCCGGGGGCGTTCTTGCGACTGATCGTATGTCGGAATCTTCTTACTACTTTATACATCGCCCCTTCTTTGTCATTATTGGAGTGATACTGATTATCTCTCTTTCCGTGCTGACCGTGTGGTCCTCATGGAGGGGGGCGGCAATTACTACTTCACTGGACTGGTGCAAGTATTGAGGGGTGGTGTAGATGGGGATGCGGTAGGGAGCGAACTGAGCGTGTTTGGGCGTACCTTATCCGCTCGGCCGGGCGTGGCGTCCTGACCTACTGCAAGAACGTTCCGGGCTGCTCCGCTGTCATAGGCGCCTCAGGCCTCACGGAGCCGCCGTACGTGGGTCGGAGGCTTACCCCTCCTCGTGCTACCCGTCAGTAGGCTCCTCCGGTATGCCATCTCTTGCGGCAGCTTCGGGGGGCGGCTCCACCTGTGCAGCTCCAGATGGGGGTTGGCCATCTGGCCGATCAGCAGGCGGGCTTGGGCCCGCCTCCGAGCAGATTGGCGTCGGGCGGGGTAGTAGCACGCCTCCGCGATCTGGTACAGGACTCCAGCGTTGTCGAGAGCGTCGGCTCTCGTAGGTGCGGCGCTATGCGTTCGGCCTACATCCTTTACTGATGAGGGGGCGGGTCGCGCGGTCCGGTGACTTGCTAGCGCCCATGCTCTGGTTCTACTTGACAAAGTGTAACGTGCAGTCTTCATCCTCCTCCTCCAGGTTTTCCATTGGGGTGGTGTTGTCCCTCCCGTCACGTTTCACGAGCTCATCATCTCTTGCCTATTTTCACGATGGGCGTCTGTGGGCGTCTCGCTCGAATGGGGGGCGGGGCGCTGGCTGATGCTGGGGTTTGTCACACGGTGACTTTGGCTGGTGTCATCCACCTGACCGCGCTGCTCGCGTCTGTCGGCATTAAGGCTGCGTCCTCTCTTCCGGGTCTGGTCCCATGGGTTTGGTGGCGGTCTTCACCGCTTTCTTGGCTGTTTAGTGGGTATTCTGGAGTGTCCGGTGAGCGCGAGCGTGTGGTCGGGCTCGGGTGCTTGGAGTGGGACGCAGCAGTTCCTGATACTTTCTTCACCGGTTGTTCTTTCGGACCGTACGAGTGATTTGACCTTCCAGTGCGGATGTCTCCTGCGGTGGCTTTGGGGACGTTCGTGAGGGGGCATGGGGACATTCACATATTTCAGAGGGCGTAGGAATTCATCACTCTTGCGGAGACTCTTGCGGTTCCGAAGTAGGTTAGAAGGGGTGATTTCTTTTGACTTCCCTTGTGCCGGCAGAAGGCGGCGTAGTTCAAGTGGAAGTTGAGTACGGGCCCGTGTTTCGTCAGAGCGGGGACATGTTTATTACTCGTTATGGGCCCTCTCATCGAAAAATTTAGCGGAGGTGAATTGTCGAGTGCTATTGGGCTGGTCGGAAAACGATTCCTTAATAGTTCAGAGCCGCTACTTGTCAAGCGGGTCGCTTCGCGAAGCCTAGCCATTTTCAAGGGAGGAGAACACAATGCACAAAAAGACAGTGGCACACATTATGGGTCACGGACAGAGGGAATGTAAGTTATTTATCGGCCGATTCGCTTAGACGGGTCGCTAAGAGTCTCACAATGTTTTTCACAGTCAACACAAATGCTAGGTGTCACACTGGCGGGTTGTGGTTTTCTTCTGGAGAGTCGGGCCAGCGCGGAAATTGAGGATCGTAGGCGGGCGGCAGTTGAGGGCGGAGGCTGCGGAAGACGACCATAGCCGCCCCCGGCAGGAGAACGGAGCGGGGGGCGGGCTCACGGCAGGGCGAGGTGCGTAGCGCAGGTGCGTTTTATATGCTCAGTGCGGTGCGGGCTGAAGGATAGGGATGAGTGTGGTGTCTAACATGCAAGAGTTCTCACACGGGTACGCAGGGGTAGTGGGGAAAAACTTGTGTTATGGCACAACACAAAGAACAAACTTTTAAAGTAGCTAAAGTAAAATAGCTTGAAATAAATGGAAAACAAAAATCAAAACGCGCTAGCCTACAATACTACGTGAATCAATAAAAAACAACTAATTGAAAAATTATAGAAAGAATAGTGCAAGTCACCCGACAACTGCCAACGATCGCAGTCCAAACGCACGTTTTAAATGTTGGCGGTATCTTGAAGTATCTACACCAACGCCCAGCTGCAAACTCATATTGTAAATGAAAACACCGTTTGATATTAAACTCAAGGTGTCGAGTTAAGATATTTGTTATAATGTTAAGATATTAAAAATGCAAACATCGTTTGAGTAACATTCCCATGTACCGAAGTGGGCTTACTAATGCCTACTAAATTGTTTCTAATGCTAACAAATGGTATTTAGTACTCAAAGGTGAAAACATTAGTTTGATTATCTTGTGGTCGGAATTGCTTTTCTTGAGGAACGTAAAGACGCAGAAATAATTCAATACTTTTTAGTAAAGAACTAATTTTTCAATTTTCTCACCCCAGCAAGATCCTGACTCTCCAACCCCCATCGGTTCTTCATAGCAAATCAAGAAAATTTAAATAATATTGCAATGAGTAGGTCTGTTCTTGCCCGATCCGGTATTTTCGCACTACTTCACTTGGCTTTCTGAAGAGTAAAAAACGTTTCTATTATTTGACTATCAAGGAAAGCGAAAAGCTAACTCTCAAGGAAGATTGAAATATTTCTTCAAATGTTGTTTTAAAGAAGTATGAATTGTTCCAAGAACATCTCTCTATAATGTTGAATAAATAATAAATCGTTTAATGGAAATTTTGTTTCAAACATCAATGCATTGTTATTTTGTTTGATATTCTGTAAGTACATTAGTAGTTCCTCTCCTTTACGAAAAGTATAGACAAATGGATTGAGAAAGGGTGGGATTTAACATGCGAGAGTTCTCGCACGGGGTACGCTAGTTTAACTTAACGGTAAATACGAAACTGTTAAATAATCATTACTCTCTATGAATGTATACGTGGTTACTGTACAGTATTAATTGTACTATCGCTCTACTGTAATGCTGAGAAGCTTATATGCTCTATGTTCTTCTAATTAGGATACTCATTGAAGACATCAAATAAATAATGGTAACCAAACATTACTAAAGTTATTGAACATCTTACTCTGAATTTGATATTATGAATATTATTTCTGTGCATAGTCTCGTCTGTGGTATATGAATGTATGTTGAAATTTAACAAATTCAATTAAACAATCCTCTCATATTATTACAATTGTCACCTAAAATTCAATATAAAGACATCTCAGATATTTTCATTCAGTTTATTTTTCATTTATGAGTTATGAATTTATGTCTGAGTTTATGATTTCATTTGTGAACATTGAATCCTATACGTTTTCCTTACTGACCTTCCCGTAATATACTAAACCTGCAGAGTAGATCGAGTGTGGTTTAAAACCCCATCTGTATAAAAGTAAAAGAAAAATCAACGCGAGGAGGTGAGGGCTAAGAGCGTTCTTCTCCTCTTAAGCTTCTCCCTTCTACCCTTTCCCCTCCTCCTGCCCCTAGCTCCCCGCCACGCACTGCTGGCCGCGATCAACTGGCTTTCGCACCGTCAGAGCGAATCGATAAACATCGCGGGGCAGTTTGTCTTCCTCTCCGATCCCCGTCGACTCTCGCTTGCAGCCAGGCCTTGCCCTGTTCCTACACAGCCCCTCAGCTCCCATCATCGCGCCCCCTCAACTCGCCCACTCGCCAGCGCACGCGTTGCGGGCTCTCCACTGCACAGTCGCACATGGAGTTTGGAAAATCCTTTAACTTTGCATTAGTCGCGGCCGTTAAACGAACGTTCAAGGTGTCTATCACACATTAACAAAAAATACTCCGATCTAAAAATTACACTTTATTATCTATTAACAATTTAGAAACACTTTTGTGGTCATTATTTCTATGTACATGTTAAAATTCATGTAGTATGAAGCTCTTGAATAAATTCTAAAGAAAAATGTCTTGTATTTTATGAACGAAGCCTAAATTTTTACGAACAATTAGCCTACGATATGTGTGTGGCAGTTCCACAGCATGGAACGAATTAAGTTACCGAATTGGTCATTTTCCAGGTCTAAATCCGCCAATTTTCCTATCTCGACTAAAACGACACGAATGAACGACCGCGTTGGATCTGTCAGATACAACAACAACAACAAAACAAAGCGCACAATAATATTTTACACGAGTAGTTTACAAAAAATTAGGAGGCAAGTTAGAGCAAATGTAATTTCGAGCACCATGTCACTTTCTGTAGGAATCCGGTGTGATCCTAGCTCTCAGTCGGTCGCAGCCTTAAAACGAAACATCGCAGGTTGCGATATCTTTCTTAGATACACGTTAATTGGATGTACTAAAACATTTAACCACATTTTATTTATGTACTTTATCCATTAACATCTCAAAGATATTTTATGAAATTTAAATGTACGTTAAAGACAGTGTAATAAGCAGGCCATTAAATATGCGCTACAAATCACATAGAAATGCTCCCTCTCTCTAGTAGTTTCTACGAAGTTTAAGCAGGAAGCTCCTACAAAACTCTTATCATCCCCGAGAAAAAACAATACAAAAGATATAGTGTCACCGATGGAAGTCTAGTCTCACTTCAGGGGGACAGTGCGTAATACTCTCGCAATATTTTGCTTGCTTCTCTCTCTCTGCCTCATGCCCTCATCCACTTCTATATTACATTAATGTAAGTATACTCCGTTTTGGCAAGTAACGTTTAATCTCCTTATGTTATCCATTCCTTGTACGTTAACACAAAAATATAATAAAGAGAACGAAAAGCCATTATTTCCTTTTTATATGGTAAAACTGGAATATTACATTTTTCAGAAACCTCGTAATTATTTGGTTCATTGTTGTTACGATTAAAATCAAAGAAGGGACACTTTGCAAAAATAGCGTTTACTTACGGTGGACTTTCTTGGCAAAACTATGAAACATACTTTGAAATATTTTGAAATATTTGAATGTATTGAAATTGTTTTACACTTTGCCAAACATCTTTAAAAATATTTTAATCGACATTACATAAAGGTGTACAATACAAATTAAAAAGGTAATTAATGTATGTAATATATACAAATATACTTGTGGTTGAATGACATAGCTCAACTCTCGTTTAATATTGTAGGTTTTGTTAGTTATTTGATGTCGAAAAAGAGAGAAAATAATGCCTTACACTTTTTAAAATATTGGAGGCTTCTTTTGAAAAGGTATGGGATGAACGTCTCTTCATCATATTCAGAGATTTTTCGTATTTAAAGGAAATTAAACCGTAGGTAAATTTAATTATTCTCGTGTATTTTCGCTTGGTTTAAAGCACCTGTTCCGGTTAATGAAGGGCCCTTGATCCAGTGCAAGTCATGGGGATGTAATTAAAGTAGGAAGACTCGAGAAGATCTTTGTCTTCTGTCGCTTCATTCTTAACGGTCTAAGCATGTCTCTGAACCTTTGTTCTTTATATAACTGACTTTATATCCAATTTCATAGAATTTAGAATAAATTGATCAAAAGAACGAACATGAATAAAAGTAATAATTTGTATAATATGAATTATACTAATAATTTCTTGTGCACAGCAGCACAAACTTTCCATGGATCTACTCGGAAAAATAAAATTGTGTCACCTCTACAAACTCTTGTTTTTATCTTGAAATTGGTAACATATATGACTTATTAGTATATTGGAAAATATTATTTGCACAAATAATACTGTTAAGATTTGAGTAGAATGTGATTTTTGAAACAACTTCCAAAATCAAATAATTAATGGGTTGAGTTTTCGACGCATTGGGAATATCCTGTCAAATTTGAAAATAATCGAATTCCATTACCGCGCCACGTAGAACCGATTGAAGGAGATGTAAATTAGAAAGAATGAAGTATTTTGAACAGTTCTGTTGATGCATGTGTCAAAGTACATAATCTCAATGGTTTTATATGCAGTCAAAAGGGGCATAGCATAAATGCGTCTTTCTACAAGAAACTCTTTGCGGGATCTTCCGACGGTCAATAAAATGGTAGATAAAAATAATTATTTGAAGAATGGAGTCCATTTTGTGTATAATGTGAACAAAAGGCTCTTGAAATTCGGCAAGTTTAGTCGAATACAATGAGCTGGTAGTTCATACGTAATTTGCAATTTGACGAAACTATTAAAGACTATCAGGGTTACAATTGCCGGTTTTCAGCAAAGTTGTATATGTATCACACTCTAGTTTGTCATTTATGAGAAATTTATTTCTTTGTAAATGGAAACTGAGAAAAAACGGTCACCAAGCTAAGTGCTTCGAACCTAAAAAAGAGTTATACAATAAAAGTTATAGAAAATTTGGGGACGATAAATTTATGACAAAGAACTTTAATGAGATTTTAATTTGTTAAAGGGTCTTATTGTCATGAAATATTTATATTTCAGCTACAGAAAATAGTTCAAGTTGGATTGATTGCGATTCCTTACAAGTACTCTCTTTTAGGAGTAGGGACAACGAATAAAATATGGATACTGGAAATTCAAATTACAATTTGTCACTTGGCACCTAAATTTTAATTTAGGGAACTGTAGCATGAGGGACAGTGAAGCATTTCTTGTTGATTATGTAATTAGTGGTGATAAGCATGCATGCAGACAAAATAAATTTTGTAGGTAGAATAATTTTTAAATGTAAGAAAATGTCAATTGCATTCCATTTGTTTCTAACATCTTCCTGCATAAATTTGTATTGTTTACATACCAGAAAAAATAGTAAACGTTAGCTGACAAACTACAAATATTTTTTTAAAAAATGACCTGTATACTTTCTTTTCGGAAACTCCCAACGTTGCGTGTTTACAACTTTCTATTCAGTTTCAGTCCAGTATCAAAATATTTTTAGGAAACCTATTTTGCCATCATTGGGGACACATCAATATTCTACTGAAATTTATGAAATAAATTATTTCCATGGTTGGAAGAAAATTCGTTACAAATATTGTAGAAAAGTAAAAAAAATGGTCCTATAAGCAAACTTTAATTCAAAAAGTTGAATCTGTTTTGAGCAAATGTCGTTTGAGCGTTTCTGAAAATGCGAAAATTTTAGCTAATTTTCACATAAAGGTCTGAGTTTTCGAGAAATATCATAACAGTTTCAATCACTTGTTCTTACCATGCAATAATGTTGAATCATTATAAATTTCTATAATACACGTGTATGCACATCCCCAGATCAACCTGAAAATTGTCGTTACATCAATACGTATGATTAGAAAACAATATTTTTAGGAAGAATGGAGTTATTTTAATGGATATAAGGTAGTGTTTTTAAATGAGACCTGGTCGAACCACGCCTCTCCTATCGAACAGATCCTCCAAGGAATAACATGGAATGTGTAGCATGTCAGAAGCGTTTGTTTGTGTGGCGGTTTGAGTGGACGTTTGGCTTCCTACCTTTGACCTAGCGCGCGGAGCGAGGGGTGGGTGGGTGGGTGGGTGGGGGGCTGGGAGACCTGAGGACTGAGCAGGTGCGCGCGGCGCTCCTTTGGTTATTCATGAGCGCACGCGCCGCCGCCTGTTGGTCCTCGGTCGCGTGGTCTGCTCCCTCATCGGCGGCCGCGGTGCAGAGAGGGGACGGACAGCAGGGGGCGGAGCACACCTCCAGTGTGCATGTTTGGAAAAAAATAGTTACAAATATTATATAAAAGTAAAACATGGTTCTATATGCAAATTTTAATTGAGAAAGGTGGTTATGTGCTGAGAAAATGTCGTTTGAACGTTTCTGAAAATGCGAAAATTTGAGCTAATTTTTACAGAAAAAAGTTTCGAGAAATACGAGGGTCGTTCCGAAGGTAATGCCCCCCATTTTTTAACATAGGCGTATGATCTCAAAAACGAATGTGAGTGGTGCCATAGTGAAATATGAACTCTCTCGTTAAAGTTCGTTTAAATTCGTTGTTATTGTCAGATAGAAGCATAGTTACAGAACGCTAAAATGGCGTCTAGCCGGAACGCGCGTCAGAAAAGAAATGTGTCACTGAATTTCTCACTTCGGAGGAAATTGCATAGACATTCTCCGGCTGAAATTTTATGAGAAGCATACAGTGGACGTCACTACAGTCTGGCGACAGTGGGTGCTGCGTTTCAGCGGTGGTAACAGCGACGTGAATGACAAACCACGTTGCTGTCAGCCACGCACAGCTGCCACACCACGGAATGACGGAGCGCCTCGTTCAGCTCTTCCGCGTGAATAGGTTCATGGGGGTATATGGTACTGAGTAACTGCAGATGGCGATGAACATTGCAATGCATTAGAGGTAACGCTGAGTAAACTGAGTTACCGAAAACTGTGTGCAAGTCCCTCGATCACTCACATAGGAACACCAACACCACCAAAATGAATGTTTTGAGAAGCTTTCGACCCAACACGAAGCTGAAAGTGGCGGTTTTCTGGATCGAATAATCATTGATTACGAGACATGATGTCACCATTATGAGCCAGAAATGAAACGAGAATCCATGGAATGACACCATAAAAATTCCCCGTACAGGTCAACTCGGCTGATACAGACTTTTACCAGCGTGGCATGCAGGCTCTTGTTCATCGGTGAATAAAATGTGTAGAAAATAAGGGGGACAATATTGAAAAATAGTTTCGTGTTCAAAAAACTCTTTTCAAACCCATTGTATCAAGTTTGATTTTTTATTTACTGTAGTTGCCATACAAATAAATAGGAAGCGTTACTTTCGGAACGACCTACGTATCATAACAGTTTCAACCACTGGTCGCGTTAGCTCACAGCCAGTATTGCAGCCTTCTCTGGAGCGACTCTTACCGGGAGGTTCCAGTCTGACAGAGTCGGGATTTCCCCACTAGCTAGTTAGGTAGGTAGCTGAAGGAGGAAAATTCTTGCGACCGACTACTCCGATCGGTAGTTTTCTGTGATTTTTTCCATCATTACCTGGCCAATTCTGAAGCAACACCCTATTACGCAGAGAAACGGGTCACCGTCCGCGTGATGTTTTCTTCCTCTTTCTTGTTGTATCCTCTCCCCTCACTCAAGCACACGTTTACAAGCACTACTCTACCATATATGACAGAAGCATAGAGCTTGTTTTCGCCTGGGGCGGTGCCTCGTTGGGGAGATATCTAGAGGAGGAGTACCACGCAAGCCGCTGTGTAGATCTCACCATCCAGGGGGGAGAACCACCACCGCCTCCTCCTTTTTATGACTGTCGTGGCTGATGTGCCCGGAAAACATGAATGAATGAATGAATCATTCAATGAGTCGAGAGCCTTGCTGCTTGGTTGAACTCCCTACTCGTTTGAACGAGTAGACATCTCTAACAAAACGTTTTTACAATTGACAACAGCAGAAATATATTAACAAATTTGAAAATCAGTGACTAATATATTAGCTCTTCAATATTACAAGACCAGATATTTCCTTTTCCAGTTATTTATTTCAGTGAGTTCTGTTACTGGTTCTTACTGTGACTTTCCAAATGTATCCTAAGTGCTTGGTATAAGAGTAAGGACTGTGAAAGACTGGTGGACACCGTAAAGAGAGCGTATTTGCTGATATTTCGTTCTACAAAGATTTTTTCAAATCGGAGTCTTCAATCTGTGTTCAGAAGGATGAAAATTTTTCACACAGAAACAAATTAACTGTTGACTTACCTGAAGTAAACGATTGCCTAATATTTCTTAATTCGTTTGGTTATAAATCAAATCGCAAATTTCAAATATAGTGAAATATTACGAAAAATATAGTATCTAGATTATTCGAAGTGTAGGATATTTCGGAATATTTTATGGAGAACAGTTCCTTCCCAACATCCAGCTTCACAAATCATATATGCTAATAAATTAACATTAAAAAACATCGTATACCACGAACAACTTCGTTATAACTTTATAAATTTATATTTATACAATTTTATCATACCTTGAAATATGATACTGACTTCGTGTCTTAGAAATACAAAAAAAATCAATCGACTCAACGTTTACGTTTGTGTAGGAGTCAAGTTAAGTGTCAAGTAACATTTTAAAGTATTTGTATAAAACTTAAGATTTTCAAAATGTACACCTTTTCGATTTCTATCCCAAGGACGTGAAAATATTCAGCGTTCCTGAAGAAATGGGGTTGATTACCACAAATAATTATCTAGGGGAGTTGTTAATTACAGTATAAAAATCTGTTCCCCAGTCTTTGTGAAAACTCACTGCATTAAGAGACTTTCTGATAAACATGCAACAATCTTCAGTGTTCCTGCACAAAAGGGGTTGATCACCAGAAATAATTATCTAGGGGAGTTGTTAATTGCAGTTAAAAAAATCTGTTGCCCAGTATTTGTGAAAACTCACTGGATTAAGAGACTTTCTGATAAACATGCAACAATGCGCGCAGCGAATCCATTTGTTGGCTGAGGACATTTGCAGCACAATCCATGAAATCCACCGCGCATGCGCTAATTCTAATTGAGCCCCGGGAAGTACCTAAACGCATTGACGATTATAAATCCCTAATGTGACGTGGTGTTAAACGTTATCGCATTATCGAGAACAAATGGGCGATCGATCTGAGAGGAAGCAATTTGATAAATAATAAAAACGCTGCGGGCGAGCGCTGGGAGCTGGACTAGTGGCGCGCGCAGCGGGAGATTTCAACAGGCTTTATCGAAATGAAGTTTCTGCTGATATTGCCGTTTTCGACAACGGTTGAGGAACATCAACACATATTTACATAAACATGAAGTTTGATTTCCATGAGAGGAATTTTGACGTTAACTAAAAGATACCAATTATTTAACAACAGAAAATTTATTTAAAAGTGTATTAAGTAACGTTAGTGCTATGTAGGGTATTGATACACGCATATGAAGTATAGGGTGGTTATAAATTAGTGACAAAGTAACATTAAATAGAACTGTAGATTTGCCTATTTGAAATAATTAATTCTTAGTTCACAATCTTACGTATCATCAACTTTCCTCCTACAAATGTTCAAAGTGGCTTCTGTTTGTAACATGACAAATGTACCATCTGAATAAAATTTCTTTACAGATGCGCGAAAACATCTTCAGACGGCGCATCATCTACACAATGACAAAGCTCATCGATAGTTGAAGGGAATGTGGGGATGCACACCTTGTCTTTAACATCTCCATATAAAAAAGTCCAAGGACATTAGATCTGGAGACTGCGGTGGCGAACCTATCCAATCCAAGTAGGAACAGTCCGAGGTAGATACGCTCGGACCTCTCGGTGGTAATGTGGAGGGGTTTAGTCTTGCTGGAAAATGTTTTCACCCATGTCCTCTTGAAGTTGTGGCAAAAAAAGTAGTTTTACAAAATATCTAGTTATGTAATTCCTGTTAAAACCTGCTCATTAAAACCATATGCTTTGACAACACTCAATACACAAAAGATATTCAGTTTGGTGAATCAAATGTATGAGCAAAGGTCACCGTCGGTTTCTGTGTTCCAAGCATCCACACATTGGGGCGGTTAATGGTACTACTAATATGGAACGTGGTCTCATGACTGATTACAATATTTTCTAGAAAATTAGTCGTACCACAAGCACACTTGGTACCTTCCGCCCCGCTACGCGTCTCCCTTGCAACTGGTGTGTCACTGTTCCACCAAACGAGTAACTGGAGAAACATATGGTGACGTAGGACTAAAACTTGAGAATAAGAAGAGCGCCCAATAAATATCAGACAATGATTTCGAAATGATTTCACGAACTTTTCTTACGAGTAACGTTTATTTTGTTGAAGGGCGAGAAACACATATCACATTTTTGTATTAAAGACACTGCTGTTACCCAGATACTAGATGTTATTACATACTGAACATGTTACATAGTTGATTTCAGTGTACCCAGTATTACAAAAAATATTACAAGGAAAAAGAACCTTCGAAAGGTGAGAAAAATTCAAGGCTAGGGGGATTAATAGAGCAATTTAAAAACATAAATTGCAGTAAATATAACAAAACTCCGCAATGTCCTAAAAGAATGCATATTACTCAAATACTGAAGAAAATTTGCAAAGGTTTCACAGCATGGAAAATTAAAAGAGAAACAGCCTTTCAAAGAAACGATTGGGAGTTGAAACTCAGCTACAAAAGAAGCGAACTAGCACTTTCTGTTTATATTATGCTACAACATTGAATGGTAAGGAGGACAAGCACGAAAAAGTTAGGTTCTGTGCTACAAACAGTATAGTCTGATCCAAAACAATATCCCCAACAAGTACATTGATATTATATTTGAATTACTAAGAAGGTTATATCAAACTTTTCTCTCAAATCAGTTTTTCTCCTGAATGTATAATTAACAAAGTGTTACATATATATTATTTACGCCAGCTTAATGCTGAGTTATTTATTTAAAAAAATAAAAGAAAAGGGACCATTATTATTTTTAAAATTGCAAGACATTCCCTGGTTTCCAGTTTTTGAGGAAATTTAAAGAAAGATCGGTAAGGAGTCCTCGATGTTTGGCTATTTGATATAATGTAAATGGATTTCGTTTCAACAATTGAGGCGTCCAGTGAAAGAGGGAACAAACTCAGAAAATTAAAAATATCGATTGCTGAACGTATTCGATTATGAACACATTGAATATGTCAATGAATCGATTTTTTGAATTTTGTGAGTTCGCTCCCTCTTTCACCTCAATTTATTACAGAAGAAGTCGTGTTTCATAATTTGGAGTGACAGGCTCCATTAATTGACATATCTTTATGAAAAGTGGCAGATTAAGGAAAATTTTGATTAAAAATTGTTACGAATATCAATTTCTGGTGATTGAATTTTTAATGAGGTACTTTCTTTACCATTGTCGTTTAACTTAAAATAGGGAATGTGGATATTTTTTGGACCAAAGCATAGGGTATCCAATATTTTTACTAGTAAAATTGTGAATAAACTTTCACTTTAGGAAAGATCTATGGTGCACCTTCATTAGGATCCCGGACCGCTGCCACAGCTATTCGCGCTGGCGTACCTCACGAATTCCGTGGAGCCACGGAAGCGAATTCCGGGCGCTGCGAGAGTTGATCCTCGCGAGCAGCCCGCGCTCAGTGTGCTCCGAGACGTGTGTGTGGGCGCAGCAGGCGGCGTGGAGAGGGAGCGAGGGCGTGGCCTGAATGAGGCGAGAGCTTAGGGGGCGGGGTCCAGGGGAGGGGGTGGGAGGGTGGGGGGGGGGCGACAAAGGCGAGAACAAGGGCGCTCTCCGCCCGCTTGGGGCGGCGCGATGGGAACTCTGAGTCTGCGCTGATAGCAGATATTCGATTTCAGCGCAAGTACCCAGGAAAAAAGAGGCGACAAGGCCCCGCGGCGGAATGAAAAGAACGGGGGTAAAAACACGGGCGGCCAACGGTGAAGACCTGAGGGGCTGGGAGTGGGAGGAATAGGCGGTGGAGACTGCGGGGCGGGCGAGGGCGGTGAAGGCTGGGGGCGGCGAGGGCGGCGAGGGCGGCGAGGGCGGCGAGGGCGGCGAGGGCGGCGAGGGCGGCGAGGGCGGCGAGGGCGGCGAGGGCGGCGAGGGCGGCGAGGGCGGCGAGGGCGGCGAGGGCGGCGAGGGCGGCGAGGGCGGCGAGGGCGGCGAGGGCGGCGAGGGCGGCGAGGGCGGCGAGGGGGCGTTGCGAGTGGCTGATTCAGCAAATGCGTTCGTGCACCTGATCTACGGCTCATCTTTCCCTCCGCCGATTGTTTCGCCTCAAGGCCTGCCTGCGCAGAGGTAATCTACCGCCTCTCTCTTCCTCCGAAAGCACTCAGTGGTTGAATTTAATATTCCTCAAACATATTTCGCTTTGGTTTACATCTATAACGATACAGTGTATATGAAGGTTTCTTGGAACATTTCAACATTTCGTTAATGTATAGAAGAACACAATATTTACAACACCATTTTTTGGTTGCTGATTCTGTGAGGATGCTGGGAGGCATAAACTTGCCATTTGATATCCGTGGTTCAGAGGGTAATGCAAATTTCAATTGACCGCCTCACTCTGCTTGTTCTCCACGGTTCCTCTATCGCCGTAGACGCTTTGCGGCGGGAAACTGTGAGTTCCTCCTCCCCGCTCAAGTGTAAATCTCCTTTTGAAAAGTCTTATCGTAACGTTTTATAAACACCGCGGTCCATAAAGAGTAAGAGGGATAAAAGCACTCGCTCACACGTTTCACTAGAAACTTCGCAGACGCATCCGAGAAGGGAGAGGGGCGAACCGCTGGTTCGTCTTTTCCTCAGTTTACATCCTCCAGTCTCCTTTAACATTGCGGACGTCGTCGGAGCGATAACGGCCTTAAAACGACATTTTTACGGATCCTTTTAATACATCCTTTTTTTGAATTAAACTATAGTTCAAGGGTTTTCTGCACAAGAAAGCATTTTTAACGAAAAACAGGAGTGATGTAAGAGGAGAGGGAGGGAGAAAGAGAAGTAGCTAACGTGTCAGTAAGTCAATGTGAAAATAACCGCTCCTTGTGTTTGAGAAGGCAGATGTGATTACGTAAGCTCAGTAAGTCTTGTGGTTTCTTGTAGTTCGTTGTCAGCGGGATGAGATGCGGCCGAAGGCTCTCAGAGAACGTTTGCTGCTTTTGTTTTCGCTCTTCAGGCGCTGGAGAGAGACATCGGCAACCGCAGCCGGAAAAAAAAATTCTGAAAATGCCGGGAAGCGTAACAGTTATTTATGAAAGAAGCAGTATTGACCGGGATGCGCAGAAAAAACAACCTGGACCCTGAGACAGGAGATCCATGGAGTCTTATTTCCAAAATGATTCCGCCCCCAATGTGTAAACCGATTTCATTTATCAGTGAAACAGATCACCTGTAGAGGTTAATTCGAATTAGAAGTAAATATATTTTTTAATTGTTATAAATGAAAACAATTTTGCGCCCCAATTACGACGCGGTCTGGTTCAAGTTGTCCTAGAGCAACCTCTCTTCTTCCGGTCTCTCCTGAGAATCATAAGACATTTTAAGAGAGTGGAAAATAACAGTGACGCCGTTAGGTCTAGTTTGCGTTAGGTCTCTAGCCAATCGATTATTGTAAAACGTTCTATTAACTTTGCAAAAATTCGAAACTATTATAATTTTGGTTTAAATTTGTTACTTACTGTTAGTTTTTGGAAAGATGAGATTGATATTATTAGTACTTAAGAGAAGTCCATGAATTTATTAGAGTATTTGTATTCTAGCAGTACTTCTTATTATGCAGATCTCAATTTTGATAAGTTTCACGTTAGATAACCAAATGGATAAATATTCATTAATAAACAATACATTTATTAAAAGCGTTTGGGAAGTAATATATGGATTCACTATTGAGAGATGTATGAACAGAAGGAAATAATTCAATTACATAGTTGATTTAGTTTTAATATTAATGATTTAGAAAATAATTCTTTGTGGTCTAGGCAATTCAAGTCAATGCACAGGGTTTCATTTGAAGACCAATAACGATGCCCAACGCTCCCACTTCCTCTCTTGTTCTCAATCTGGCTTACGTCTCACGCCCTTGCCTTTGCTCGCCGGTCACGTCTGTTGATTTCATTTCCGTTCCCTCCCTTGTTTCCATGGCTGAGGCCGAGGACAACGGTTTTCGCAAAGGCTTGTTTAGTATTTGTTTCTTGCTATGTTGCTCCAATATAACGATTTTACGACGGAGGAGAATAGAAAGAAGAGATTTTCTCTTGTTTAAATATTTTATTACACTTATATTGTAAATATATTCTGAGAAATAATTTTAACATTAAAACACCCGACCATTGAATTTATCGAAAACACCGGGAGCCGTCATTCTGTTTGCTGATGTATTTCAAGAGCAAGTCATGCAATTTGGGGAATTTAATCAAGGCAAAAAAGTAAATAAACTTTAATATTTACTTGAGTCATACCATTAAATGCAAAATAAGTTCAAAACTCGTAGAACAAAATTTACACATATGTAATGAAGGTTTTCACAGCAAAGGCCGCAAGTATGTAACACATGACTTACACTTTTCTCCGTACACCACCACCACCTGACATGGTTTATTGTCTAATTATTCGTGTTTCTTCATTTGTCAATTTTATGCATTCGAAAATACCATTTTCTCTGCACATTCGAAAACATTTTGTTCCTTTAACTTTTGTCGGGTTTGCTCAATGGCATAACAATTAATTACATATGCCAACAAAAAAAGGTTTGAAAAATCTTATTATGAAATGATTCTTGAGATTAGGTCATTGAAAAAACCATTTTCACCCTGCCAACGTTTCGGCCTTTATTCAGCCTTCAACAGGGCACATTCACCGCATCTTTCGGTTCCAACCACGATCCACCCCACATTCTCTTTATACACTTATTCTCTTACACACAAGTGTGGATCGTGGTTGGAACCGAAAGATGCGGTGAATGTGCTCTGATGAAGGCTGAATAAAGGCCGAAACGTTGGCAGGTTGAAAATGGTTTTGTCAATGACCTGATCTCAAGAATCATTCTATAATATTATTAATAGAGGTCAAGAAATCAAGCACATTTGAAAAATCTTTTTAAAACTTGATAGCTGATTCTTATAGCTTTTTGGGTGTTGAATTCTCATCTGAACTCCATTCGTTTCCATCACTCATTCCATTAATCACATGATAAGGGAAACATATATGGGAAAATGTTCTAAATATGCAATAAAAATGAAAAGAAATCGACTTTTTAAGTATCAAAAAGACTTTATTTACTCATAGACGATGCTTTATATTCTTAACATTACATCTTACAAAAGCTTTACGTGCACATTGGCGTATTTATTACTTTGCATATTTTATTTAAAGCTCCTGAATAGCTTTTTCCCCTGTGCGCTGTTTGTGGAGTCTCTCGGTGAAGTGACCAGCAGTAATCTCCCATCATGTTGGTGTTCCAGCGCTCCTGATAACATTTTCTCATCAATTTTAGGTCTTGATTAAAACTATCAAATTGTTCCTTACTTACAACACCTAAATTGCCCGGAAGGAACTGTAAATGACCCTTTTTAGAAAGTGAACTTTGAGGCTTACTAAACACACCAATTTTTTGAAAGCATCCAGCATATTGGCGATAATTGCTTGATAGTATGGATGTTTTTTGTTGCCTAGGATCTTATTTACAACGTGTTTAAATGCAATCTTCGCTTCTTTCTCATTTACTATCTTATGTAGCTTAAATTGGGGATCAAACATAATTTCTCGAATATCAGAATCAACGAAGATACTCTTTTAATTTTGCTTCAGACAATTGCGGAAACTTTTCAGAAAGGTATTTGAAACACTATAATCTTTAGGAGAGGCCTTCACAAGTTATTTCATGAGGCCTAATTTTATGTGCAATGGAGGCAGCAGAATCGTTTGATCTAAGAGACGTTCCCGTAGAATGTTCTTTTCTTCTGTCAGTAAAGAGTTTCTTACAGGACCATTCTTTCTTGACCAATGCTGATCTCGTGCCCTACTATCCCAATCTCAGAGGGAACATGGGAATTTAATAAAACCACTATGCTGGCCAAGAATGCATGCATGCCATTTTTAAGTCACCACATATCATCCATGCATGAGAGGAGTTGTTTATTTTCTCTAAAACTACACTGAAACTACACGTTCGTAACTTTCCTTCATGTGTTCAGCATGAACAACAGGTAATGATGTCATGAGGTTACAACTGAGGTTACACACTGTTTACGGGACACTGAAACTCATCGACAGTTTGTTCATCTTTATCGCAGGAAGATTCATAACTTGGCATATTATTTAGAGATACAGCTGCAATAGCCGTATCAGTGCTACCGTTTCAGTAGCAGACAGATCCAGAAAATGGTCCATTGCCCGAATTGCAGGTGGTAGGTTAGGGTACTGTTTTTTTGAGTTGCAACCGATAATATCAATGAAACAAAAGTAGGAATCATCTGAATGATTTCTTGGCTCCCTCCATATCATGGGAATGGAAAGTTTAAAGGATGGTTTCTACTTTCTTGACCATTTTGTAAAGTCTGCTACACAAATATAACATCCTTGATGAGGCGCCCAAGATTTGTTTTGATCACCATGTTTAATTCCGAAGTATTAAAAAATACATATTTCTAACAAAGTCTGTAAGGTTCCTGTCGGAGCACACTACATAATAATATAACAAATAATACTAATTACAATATTTCTGGGGGGACAGCGGAGCGAATACGGCTCCTTAAAATTTTAAAAAGCACGTCTGTAAAATAATTGAGCAGTAACATTCATCAGCTTCATTCCGGCACAAATCGAAGACAACAATCAAACAGCCACAGCGATTCCGAGAAATCGTAATCGCTGTCATATAAAATTACAAAATCAAATCAAATCAATAATGCGTTTAAAACAAATTCACCAGGTTCAAAATTCACCAAATTCAAAATCTTAATTAAAACATTCATTAAATTTATAAAACTCGAACGTTTCATTTTAATCATTAAAGCTCAATTTCCAATGACACTCGCTCATTGGCTGCGAGTTTTTCTCCGTGCGTCACCCGACGCAGTCGGAGTTCAGTCTTGTCTGAGCCTCCTGGCAGTAAGCTTCGTGAATGCAATGCTCGTAAAACGTTGTTTTCGACATGTGCTGCATATTCAGTTCAAAGTACAGTCTTGTGTGAGCCTCCTGGCAGTAAGCTTCGTGAATGCAATGCTCGTAAAACGTTGTTTTCGACATGTGCTGCATATTCAGTTCAAAGTACAGTCTTGTGTGAGCCTCCTGGCAGTAAGCTTCGTGAATGCAATGCTCGTAGAACGTTGTTTTCGACATGTGCTACATGTTCAGTTTAAGGTCTAGTCTGTGAAATGCTCGCAGAACGTTGTTTTGACACGTGCTACGTGTTCAGTTCAAGGTGCAGCGTTTAGCAACAGTAAGCTGCAATCTCTTCATACGAGCCTCTCCCTTGTGTTGCCTAACGCGAGGGGAATCCATCAAGGCTGCTTGAAATGCTGCCTGTGCCACGTGTTATGTGATGGTGTTTCTGGCGAGTGCCAGACTATGACAGTTTCTTCATGGCGAGCCTTTCTGCCTCGTGTCCACTGACGCGAGCGGAAGAAAATGTCCGCATGTGTAACTGTGCAAATGTTGATCAAACAATGTATCTCTTACTTGCCTATTATGCTTGAATTTAATATATGTGTTTTATGTCACTCACAAATTTACTTTCCTTAAAGTACAATAGCAGTAATCACAGACAACAGATGCAACCTGTCCAAAGCTGGTCCTTCGAATCCCTCTAAATAAGTTGAACTATTGAAGGTGTTGGGGGAAGGAGAACATAATATTCCCGGAATACAAAAAAAGGGTCCGCTGCTCTCTCTCTCACAACCTCATTCCCCCACAGTTCCATTGGTATTTGTAACCACAAATGCCACAAAAACTGTCAGAAATGTTCTTAGAATCATAACTAGCCATAATTGAACACTAACTGCAAAACTAGTTTTTTAATCTTGGTGGCAACAATACAAACACGTGCGTCTGTAATAAAACGAACATGGTACCTACTGCTTGTCAAATGTAATTCCGACTGTGAAGCCGCCACGCCTATCGATGCGCGGTAGTGGAGTTTGGAATAAAACGACTGTTATGCGATGAAAAGTTTCAAAATGTTCACATATCCACATCGTATATATAAAATAACAAGATACCAGAGACCTACTGCGCATGGTTCGACAGAAAACCATTCTTAATTACGATGTGGCCATCAAAATGACGGCGTCAAGAAGGCTAGTGTTACAAGCATGTGTTCTTATATCGTGATGGGTGTTCACTTTCTGAAAAAAATAACTTCCTAGTATATCCGTACGCTCAAATAAACTATTTCTGTGCTACGATGAGGCGGTGTAATACGATGTACTACGGTGTTACCTAGAAAGGCGACTCGTTCCAAACTTTTTTCTTTTGTGATATTCCTCCACAGACGGAAGACATAGACGGAAGTTAGGTGAACCGTGATGGGTTTTCTTGGGACGATGCACTCAGGGTAGTTTCTGATGAGATGGAGATGTCACTGAATGAAGTCGTCGACGGCGTCACCCGATATTGTTGTGCTCCCCCGGCGCACTGGACAGTTGAAGGGGGTTACTAGGTACATGTTTTCTTGATATAGTGATCAGTTGATTTCACGAAGTATATATTGTATGGGAATAAACTGTTCTTGTTCACGATATACATCTTTCATTAATACTAAATAACAGTTTCCCGTTGCTTTCTCGACCCAGCAGGCTTCTTTAGAAGCCTACCTCTGGGTCTGGGTCTTTATCAAGGGCGGTCCTTGATAACAGGCGCACCTCGCGTGTAGTCCCCTAATGGCACCTGGGGTTTGACTCTCACTTTCTCCGACAGATGTCGGTCTCAGTTTCTATATTCGAACTGTCTGGTTGGGAGGAAGCGAGATCTCGTTAGAGCGGATGTTGTGGGAGGGATTTAATTTTGCCGGGCATCTCCCAGGGTTCTTTTACATGCTCCAAGCGTGACATGGATACTGTGGATTTTCCGCCTTTCAAAACTCCTGGCACCTCAGCCGGGATCAAATCCGCGCACTGGGGGTTCAGAAGCCAGTAAGCTCACCTCTCACCCACCGAGCTCCGTACGAAGCTTACATATTCACAATTTTGTTTCTCTTGCAGCAAAATGTTATTTTCAGTGAGAGGGTATAGACTATTTTTAAAACAGTACGTTGAAAAAATACACAATTTAGCTGTAAACTTAATTATTCTATTATTCAATACAGTATGTTAAGTCATCTAATATCAAAGATTTGTTTGATCTCAAATTGCTTTAAAATTATCTACAACACTAATTTAAGTGGCCTGTCCTGTTAAATAGGCAGGAAGTTGTATGATGATTTCCTCTAGTTTATTTTTCGCTAATCTGCATTGTCCACTTTTGTTACCCCTCTCTCCTCTTTGGCTCGGGGAACGGAAACTTCTCGCGGAAACTCATAATTCGTCTCGGGACTCACGAAACCGCAAACGACATTCAACCCCAATTGACGCCCCATCCCACGAGCACAGAAGTTACGTTCCAATCAGATCACCAACTCCCGGCCGTAATTTCTCTTAGTCCTCGCGTAAACCGCAAAGGCGGAAAGTAATAAAATATCTTATGGGTCTCCAAATGGATGAGAAGGGTTTATTACGGGCGTAAAATAATGAATTGAAAAATATGGAAGAGGGCCAAAAATTCCAATGCAAACATTTCTCCTCTTTTGGGGCTCATTGAGGATGCGATGGGAGATATGAGAGGTTTTGTGACAATGTTCCTCATACTTTAAGGACAGTTTACAAGAGAAAATGAAGATGTTATTTACAAAGTAGCGTTTTTATTTCTTTTCTAGTTTTACGTATCGATATATTCTTAAAATGATTCACCACGATAATGCCAAATATTGTGTTTAAAATAGCTTTTCTTCTGTGCTACACATTGTACAAAAACCATTGAATTTTTTCTTAAACTTCGTGGCTGGAATTTATTTTCTTTTTGAAATTTTTTTGAAAGATTGCAATTCCTGGAGATACTTTACTTTGGAAATAAGATTTTAAATTATAGTATGGGTAATCGTGAGGGTAGGTCAATAAAATTCAGTTATTCTTACAGTGCCAACGTTTCGGCCATTCATTTGGCCTGCTTCAGGGCTATAAATATACAATACATACAGAATAAATATCCAGGTAATGCACATGGTTACATGCTTTTTCATTACAAACATAAACAGAACGTGTTGAACTGACATTTTGCTGACAAAACACAAGGCAAGGATAATAGTAGCAGCTCTTTGGAACAGCAGTTTGAGTTCTTATTTGGAATTATTCTGACCATTAATAGATCAATAAATATTTTTTATCGTGATACACTGAAGAAATATCACAGTTTCCCTTGAATTAGTTTATTGCCAAGTATTGCTATATTATTTTCTTTTAATTTTATATATATGCTGATAATAGCATAACCGTTTTGCATATACAACTTAACGTTTTTCACATAAACTACATAACAACAGTACGTACACGCAATAAATACCAAATAAGATTAGAAATTAATTTTGTAAGAAAAATATTACAGAAACTTCCCTTAATTATTATATAATCTTTTTCAAGTCGAGGAATTAAGACAACCAAGCATACAAATCAATATATTGACGCTCTAGAACGTGAAAACAGGCAAACTAAAACGGTAAAATCGCGCATTGTACACAAGATGTGCAAGATGTATTCATTAAAAGGGTTTGGTATTCGTTTACTTTCCTTTGTCTCTCCCATCCAGGATCTTGTCCGCGAGGCACGGAGTATCAGGCTGCTCGGCGTCGACGGCGAGGGGGTGGCGAGGCGGGGGAAGAAGACCAGCGCTCCAGAGCGTCCTTCTGCGCCCGCACACTCAATAAATATCTGCCGCGCCACTGGACGCTACACATTTTAATAAATGTCTCTTTACAGCGCGCGAGAAAAAAAATTAGAAAACAAAGTTCCCTGAATTCTAACGACGCTCTGCCAAAAATAAATCACGTGGTGTAGCAGCAGCGACGCCATGTAAAGCGGCTGCTTAGCCTCTTTCCTGCGGGCGATTCATAATTCATGAACACGCGCTCCCTCCCAGTGACTATGAAATAAAATGTGCGACGTCGGGGCATCCTGCGTTCCAGTGCGTGCGTGGCAATTTATGGCACATGGGAGGAAGGGGCGGGGCGCTGGTGGCGGGGCACGGGGCGAAGGGGGCAAGGAACGAGGTCAAGTCAAAGTGGCTGACGGAACTGGAGGGGGAGGCGGGGTTGGTGGCTGTGCTTTCAAGCGAAAATATCATCCCATGTGTACAAAGAGTTTTGCAAAGCCACAAAAAGGACAAGAAACTTGTTGGTTGCGTTAGTGCTGGAGTTAGATTGCCCACTGAATTTTCCGTATTCGATTAGAATCACAAATTGTAGTCCTGTGGGCTAAAGTAATGGTTTCCAGTTTAAGTAATAAGTTTTGGTTGTTAAATCTGTTTGAAAGCTGAGGCGCCTCAGTGGATCGCATCGGGGTTGGCGAATGCAACCCGCCGAACGGAAATGAATGGAGCAAGGTGTATTGCCTAGCTTACCCCTCGTTGGGATCGTAAACCAGCACACCTTTCGGGCGCTACGTCATTTTCTGGTCTTGACCCTGTTACTTCACTAATCCATTCGCCACTCAAAGTAGAGTTCTTCCTTTCAGTCGACACTTCAATATTCAAGCATTCTATGTTGAGACATTTCGTAGATGAAATTTTAACCGATGCCACACACCAAATTTACTAAATCCACCGATGATTTGCGGAAGCAGGTAGATATCGTAGTTGCCGAAAATAATTGACTTATGAATTTGAAACGTCGAATAGTGTGTCGTTTTACCACACGTGATATTTATTCTTGAATACACATAAAAAACGAAGAAGAAGTAATTTAGCATCGAAGGAGAACGAAGAAGGAATTTAGCATCTTGATTGGCTAGTTTAATGATAATTTTAACTGTACTTTGTTCGACAGCAGACCTTTCCAATTTTCGCATTTGCCGAGCCGGCTCGCAATTTCGAGCGTAGTAGAGTAACAATTGCTGCGCCTTCGAGCGTCGGACCCTTTGTCCATCATCAGCTAACGGGAGAAGGAATGTTTAGGATGGGAATTCGGGATTGCAATATGCAGAGCGAGTGCTGCGTGGCCACAAAAGATAGCAACAATATTTGTTAAGTGAATTTCCTATAAATGTCGAAGTAAACCCAGGTTAATTTATGAATAATGAGAATGAGAATTTACTCGTATAAACATGAATTCCTAAAGCTATTTTCATAATTATATCTTACCTACTTTCTACATAATGTTTTGTGCATAATCTTCTTTGTACGTAATATACGTTTTTCAATGTGAAATTTAAAATTTACATTAATACATAATTACTACATATTGTATTCGCAATTACATAGAAGAAAGCTTCAAGTAATTGATTTTCTAAAGAAAAGTATGTAATTTTATTGAATCACTAGACAGACATTATGTGGTTTATTTTATTAAGCTTCATTCAGCTTCAAAGATTACTCCGGCACACACAAAAAATGTTGCCAGACGCAACAACTTCACATTGTTTCCCTATGTATATTAACGTCAGGATTAGAAAATGTTCTAATAACAAAAAGCCTAAACCTTGAAATAGTAACTCCTTATCTAGAGATTCAAGAAACTGTGGAATATGTTGATTTCGCATTGGTATCCGACTATTAATAATAATGATAAAGTATTGACTTCTACAATTTGTCATATTGAAAAGCAACTTATAGAAAGTCGAACAGGCTGTAAAGTTTCTTCTTGAGGTATATCCGCGGCGATGCCTGATCGCCCTTCTGCCTGATAACATACTGTTGCAGGATGTCGCCACCCTGCAGCGGAAGAGAGGACCCAGGAGGCCGAGGTCGTCGCCCTCGGCGGCGGAGTAATCTCCTTGACACGCATCCGCGCCGCTATTCGTCTTCTCGTGTTAGAGATCGTAACCCACACCGCGCGCTGCCCTGTAAATCTCTATTAGGGCGTAAGGTATGAATTATGAATCAGGCGCGTCTCCGATAGATTCGCGTGGGGCGTTGTGAATCACGGGATGAGCCGGTGTAGGCGGAGGCAGCGCCTGCTACATAATGCAGCGCCGATGCAGATCCGTTGCCGTGGGGTGGGGTGGGGGTGGCAGCGTCTTCGAGCCGTGCTTCGCCCCCTGCCGACATCCGCGACTGCGACTCAACCTCTAGGGGTGGGTTGCTCTGAGTATGGATGCTGCCCTTTGCTGTTAAATGGAGCGTCGGCCATTGGATACTGGGGGGTGGGGGGACCAAGAAGTGGATTATAAAAAGGAATCACACCGTTCACAATCTTTTTTCTCAATGACTCCTCCTCTTTTCATACAAACATACACACACTCACACACACACATACATACATACACACACACACATACACACCCCAATTTGTGCACTTGCAGTACACTACCGCAAATATCGATAGACCCCTAAAGAGTTACATTTGATCCCAGCTGCGGCGGTGGTCCGCACGGGGAGATAACTGTGGGGAAAACGCCAAATGCAGTTGTAGGTCGGCGGTAGATCGCACTTTCCAGCGGGGAGTGTCACCTTTGTTTCGCCCCTGCCAACATCCACGCCTGCGACTCAATTCCCGGGGTAGCCCTCACCAAGCGGTCTGCTTTTCGGCCAGTGCGCAAGACCATCCTTTACAACTCTTCTCCAATCAGAATCAGCAGGATTAACAAGTTAATCATAGCGGGACACACTTACACTAACATGCACTACATTAGCACACATGCCGGAAGCTTACAGCTTGTCCCGGCTGGGGCGGTGCCCCGCTAGTGGGAGATACCTGGTTGAGGGTAAAACCCCGCTAGTCGACGGTAGGTCGGCGCCGGATCTCGCCATTCATCAGGGAAAAGATCACCGCCACATCCCGAAGAAAACACGCATTACACTTACGGGACTAATGACCGCTGTAGTTGACGCGTCCGGAATCACGAACAACAAATCAATCAACAAGTTAATCCGGCGCCTTTACGCGTCTACCACCGTGCGAGGGGTATCCTTAGCTTACAGTCTGCCCTTCGGCCTTAGAAACAGGGCAGACTGCCGACCTCCACAGTCACAAGCCGAAGTCGCTCTGTGGAAACAATAGATGCCGCTGGATTGTCTATAATCATGTAATCCCGTTTCTCGAGTTGCGACATTGATAGCCTTTTGACACTAGATGTGTAGCTACGTCGATTCCCACTCTGTTGGAGAATTCTAGCGGCGCGGCGTCCTTCTGTAATTAATATTTTCCCCGCGGTTTCTCTCAATTTCAGCTGTAACAGTACCCTAACAAAGGCGTATACGCTTACACGCTCTTACACTTTGTACTGTACTTTCTGTACTACCCGTTAGTTGGGATATAAGTCATGGTCTTAGTTTTTCCCCGCTGAGGCGATACGGGGAACGGCGTATGGGTCGGCGCAATATATCGCATTTTAGTAAGGAAGGAACGCCGCCAACTCGCAGCTACATCATGCACTACACTGATCGTACTAATGACCGAAGTCGTTGACTCGCCCTGAATTAATAAATACGCACTTACTAACTGACATTCACAACCGGAATCAGCTGTATTCAAGTTATTAAACTTATCTTCGAAAAAAAATAGTGAAGAAACGGCAGACGCCCAACAACACGGCAGTGGCCCTGTATGTTCGTGAATTAACTCTGTGGGCATGAGGTTAAAGTTCTTCAGTTATTTTTTGGCAAAATTGGGTTAAGTACTGGAACTACAAGTTAAGTATTTACATTTTGTTTGAGTAATACGACCGAATTCAAATGTTGCCTTCTTAACGACAAAAAAGCGTTGGGAAGTAGCGTTGAGCATACAAAGAAGCGTTGGCTCAAAAAATATTTAACCCTTGTTTTCTCCAAACTAAGATTTTTGATTTAAGAACTTTTATGCCGTGACCACAGAATTATTGATTTTCAAAACAGGCAAGTGACGGGGGGACAGTGGTCTCCGGAGCTGCGAGGCCAACCGCGAGGAGGCGCTGTTGTCTACGGCGGTGAGGGTCCTCATTTGAGATGCGAAGTAGCCATGTGCGACGGAAGGGGAGGGTCAGGTATGCAACTAAATTGCTCGACTAAAAGTTAAAACAAGAGGTGCTTGCTCGATGCCACGCCCCCTGACTTCCGGAAGCACACGGAGTAAGTGGTGGCGAGATTTCGATGACTGACAGTCACTGGAGGTTGGTGGAGGGGAACAGATGAGGGTGAGAATCTTGGTGCAGTTTTGGCTTCAGATACTTGGAAAATTAATACAATTGTAAATTAACATTCTAAGAGAGCAATTTTGCTAGTGTGATTACTGATAATAGTCTTTCCAAATTCTAATTCTAACAGTTAAACTTTTCCTTTTTTATTTTTCAATGTGTCTTTATTTCTTTGTAATTTTTGGATTATGCGTTATAAATATGTCTATTTTCTTCATCATCGTTATTATTATTATTATTATTATTATTATTATTGTTGTTATTTTAGATTTAGATTTTTTATTATTATTAATTCTGCAATGAAGTATCATTACTTGGTGGCAGAATATTTAAATTACAAGAGAGTACTTGATTTAGAAAAAACAAAAAAAATAAACAATAATTAAGAATAATGGTACATAATTTCACAGCGCAAACCTTACTCCAATTCATTTTACTCCACTTCACTTCAGTTCACTTCACTGCACTGCACTTCACAACACTTAACTGATATGCATCTCTTTCGCATTTCTTTCCCTCCACTACACAACACTGCACTGCACTGCACTGCACTGCACTACACGAATATAAATAATAATAATAATAATAATAATAATAATAATAATAATAATAATGACAATACTACTACAACTACTACTAATAATAACAATTAGACAAATTACTTAATAGGAAATTCTACTTATTTAACAGTAGAAACTTAACAATAATACAATGACATAAAATATAGATGAATAGCTAGGAAACTAATTTATTTTTAAATTTTCTCAGGTTTTGAGGAAAGGGTTCAAAGATTGTCGCAGGCAAACTGTTCCAGTCTCTAATAGTTCTGTTTGTGAATGAAAATTTCCCAACATCCGTTTTCTGCACTCTTGTCTTAATTTTGTGCTTGTGATCCGCTCTACCGAAGTAAGTAGGTTTTCCTAGACGACGATTAATTTCACCCCAAGCAGGATAACCTTTGTATGCTTTGTACATAGCACAGAGTCGCAACTTAATCCGCCTTTTTTCGAGTGACTCCCATGCACCTTTATTTTTTGTACCCCTGAAAGTGAATTTTAATGCTCTGCGCTGGAGCCTTTCTAGATTACCTTGCTGCGATATTCTGTACGGGTCCCAGCATACCGCGCCGTATTCTAACACGGGTCGCACTAGTGACATTTAAGCTAATTCTTTACTTTTCACCGTACTCCTCTTTAGAATCCGCATAACGAAATGTAAAGATCTCCAGGCTTTCCCTACAACGAAATTTACTTGATTTTCCCAACTCAATTTACTGTCTAACTGTATTCCTAAATATTTGCAAGATGTAACTGTAGGTATGACATTGTTATTCAATTTGTACACTGTTTCACCATAACATCGACCCCTACCAAACGTGATGGCTTTGCTCTTCGAACTGTTTATTTCCATGCCGTTTGTTTCTGCCCAGGAGTGTAATTTGTCTGTGTCTCGCTGCAAAATATCTACATCGTCCTCTGATTTGATAACCCGATAGATGATACAGTCATCGGCGAAGAGTCTTACATTTGAAGCTAAATGTTTTGGCAAGTCATTCACAAAGGCGAGAAACATGAGAGGTCCAATGACACTTCCTTGTGGAATCCCTGACGTAACACTAGCGGAGGTTGATAAAAAGCTTCCTATTCGAACCTTTTGTTTCCTATCACGTAGTAGTTCGTTTATCCAAGCCACCACCCTTGTGTCTATACCCGAATCTATTAATTTGTTTACAAGACGATCGTGTGGAACAACATCAAAAGCTTTAGCAAAATCTATTACTATCGCGTCTACCCTTCCCCCATTATCAATTTCATCGGCTAGGTCCTGTAGAAGGGAAACAAGCTGACTTTCGCATGAGAAACCGTTCCTGAAACCGTGTTGACCTTGATACAGCCATTCCTTGTCCTCCCATTCTTTCCGGATGTAGTTAGTAATTAATTGTTCCATGAGTTTGCATACGACTGATGTGAGACTTATCGGTCTGTAGTTACTAAGGACTGTTTTATCACCGCTTTTAAAAACAGGTACTACGAGTGCTAACTTCCAATCTTCCGGTACGCAAGCGTTATTGATAGAGACATTAAATAATCTAATTAGATACGGTAGAATAGCCTCACCGCCTAATTTAATGATATCCGTGGAAATACAATCGGGCCCTCGAGATTTTCCGCTTTTCATTAATTTTATTCTTTTCCGTAGAGTATTTACGTCGATATAAAATAGATTTCTATCTGATAACGTTGATATCCGTGTATCGTTAGTTTTCTGCTGAAATACCGACGTGAAATACGCATTAAAAGCGTTTGCTTTTTCCCTGTCGTCAGTTACTTGCGACTTATTTATCCGAACAACTGGTATTTCATCTTTGTTTCCCTTCCTTCTACGAACATACTTAAAAAATTTCGACCAATTACTGCCGTCCGCATCAAGGATATATTTCAAATGACGTTCTTCCGCAATTTTCTTTTCCTTTTCTAATGCTTTTGAATAACTTCGAAATAATGACATATGGTTATCACTAATGTGTCTGTTTCTAAACGCCTTTCTGGTTTTTCTTTTCATGCATCTAATCTTTGCATTATAATATTCTGGATCGGGGTTACTTTTTAACAATTTGCACGGCACAAATGTCTGCACGGCATTTTCAAGAATATTTTTAAATCCTCGCCATATTCTTCAATCCCCCCTCCTATTCTAAGAAACCCTTCGTACTGTTCTCTTAAGTATTTTTGAAGCCCTTCTACATTCGTTTTCTTGTATTCCCTCAGTGGAAATCCGGCGTTAATACTTTTCCTTGAAGTACTTAAGTCCAAGTCGACAAGAACTGCTTTATGGTCACTTATACCTTCCATGACGTCGCACGATAAGAATAAGTCTTTCGGTCTAACGAGGCAAATATCTAGAAGCGCTTCCTGTCTAGTGGGCTGGTCTACTACCTGCGCTAATCCGTTGTCCCAAACAAGTCTATTGACAATTATTTGTACAGAATTTGGCATAGCACATCACAAGTAACAACGGCACCCTCTCAGTTAGTCTATACCATCTGTAAACGTACGGAGAGTGAAAATAAATGACAGTAGATAAAGGCTGCCATGACATCGCGCGAGGCCGTTGAGTGCATGTTGAGCGCGGTGAGCCTCGCGTGCCGCCTGCCGCCGACCGGCCGGCCGCCGCGTCACCCGGCGCCGCATGCGGGGCGGGAGGGGCCCTCGCGAGGCGTTAGATTCCATTAAAATGCAAATGCCGCTCTTCCACGTGACGCGATGCGCCTCCGCCCCCGCCCCCCCGGCGCGTCGCTCGCGGGGTTTATTTGGGAGCTGACACATGTTGCGCTGAACCTCGGGCGAACGGCATCGTGGCAGAAGGGCACAAAACGAACGCCAATTTTTGGTCTGTAGCTAGATCGAATTTTGCGGCTGTCTGGAGGAGAATTTTTGCGACCGGCTGTTCTTATAGGAAGTTCTTATAGGATGATTTTTTTATTATTGTACCATCGGCTTAGGTGGTAGAGGGTGTTAATTGGTGTCACTACAGACCCTCTGACCAGGAGGTCCTAGGGTTTGGGGGCCGACAGTGCCAGGATTTTCGACACTAACTAGAGAGCGTCATCGAATTCATCCTTTGTCTGGAGAAGAATTCTTGCGGCCGGCTGCTCGGATCTGTAGTTTTTTGTGATTTCTCTGATTTTCTGAGATTTCACTAGGTGCATGTCGGATCAGTGCCCTAACGAACGGGCCAAGGACCGCGCGCGTTCTTTTCTTCCTCTTCCTTGTTTTATCCTCAACTCTTAATTGCACACATACACTGAAATGCTACAAACATGCCGGGAGATCAGTCGAAATCCATCCATATAGTGAGGGAAATCACCACTACCTCTCGCAAAAAGCATGCCAACACTTACGGGACTAATGACAGTAGTTAACGCGCTCGGAATAATTAATGAATCAATCGATCGATCGACCGATCAGTATCAGACGAATGCCGGAACCTAACAAAAGGGCCATGAAGCGCGTTTTTCTTCTTTTTCCCACCTCTTCCCTTTAACACACACACTTAAACTTATACTTACATGCTGAATATTGCAATACATATTGAGAGCCCAATATGATGCATGGTCTTTTCTCGGATGGGGCAGTATCCCGCTGGGGAATATGAAAGCTGCCGTGTAGATCGGCGCCGAAAGCATTTCAGCGAGGAAGAAACACTTCAATTTCCCGGCTATAACGATCACTATACTCATGGATAGAAGCAGTTGGCGAGCCCGGAAACATGTAACTTGAAATATTCACGAATGCCATATGATTGTTTATTCATGCACAATAATGTCTAATTAATACTGTAACAAATCGAATTATCTCTTTTTTTATTGAAATGAAATCCTCCAGAATGTTTTATACCGCACCACTTTTTATATAACTCTAGACTTTTTCTATATAACTCAATCCGCCAGTACGCGGAATGCTTACTAAATAGTATATTCACTAAATTTTCCCAGCTAGCTCAGTAAAAACAAAACTTAATAATGAATTTCTCCTTTTATTTTTGCACGATTGTTCATAATTTTTATTTAAGAAGTTACCTACCTTTTCTTACCATTTACTGCCTGGGCTCCCCGATCCGCCCACCATATGGGGGATGAGAAACATCTGAAAGTTTTTTTCTGTTTGGCTATTGATTGCTAGCTACTAATTATGCAGAATCGCATAATAATCATTAGATCTTGTGTTCGTTCAGACATTAATAAACTGGTTTATTCAATTAAACTTTTTAAATCAACAGTGATTGCAATCCTCCTTACCAATGCAACTATTGCCATTTTAATAAATGCTCAGTTCGGTCATGACCCTTTAGAAAATGTCTGATCAGTTTTTTACAATTCCAGAGCTCTTTTCTCAGACGGCGCCATGAAGATCTGCGGACGACGAGTTCCAGGGCGTCGAGATGTCCACTCTTCTCTCTTCTACCGCGATCTTCGTTACCTATCGCCGATACTCTCCTAACCTGTCGCGAACACTGCTATCTCGTGCATCAGGTGTGCACCTAGCCGCGAACTTAATGACTCGAACTCCGCTAACCTATCTACGATTTATTCCCTGCATAATTTTACAGTTTGTGACAAGAATCCTATTATTGTTCCGTCCTTGACTCATGAAAATTTAACACTTCCCACATTGACACATCCGGTTTGACTGTATAATGTCTGCATAAAAATGTTGCACAATATGTTCAAAGTCCCAATTTGATATTATTTTGCATTATATCCTTACTCCGATAATATTCAACAATTTTTATTAACCCTTATTAAATGAAAACATCGATCGTACCAGCTATAATAATCCACAGTCCTATTATTCTTTCACAAACAAAAGTTAAAGTCCAAACTCCTTAGAAATTTCCGACCTCACACGCAATAATCTCTAGCACTGACCTGTTCGGTTTGCTGTCTTTTTAACAGATTGAAGCGAGTCAAAACTTTCTACTTTACAAGTAGCAGACTTCAATTCATTTCCCAAAGCCCCTCTCATATCCGGTCATTTTTAATTAAAATCGACGAACGGTCCCGGTATGTACACCTTCACTGGTTTCAACGCCCCCGTGATTGTAAGATGAACCTCGCTCATGTTTATCGGCTCCCTAGCAACCACATGCGATCATCTACTCTTTGCCTGTAAAAACCTAATGTTCCATCTTTTTCGAAATTATTTATTGCCTAAATAATTGGTATATCACAATACACATTTCCAGCTCACATCAGTTTCAGGGTCATTTTATAAGTCAAAGCAATAGTGTGATGTTTTCCTATTTAACAAATAGACAATTCAAGAATGGAATGCTGAAATCACTCGCAAAAACTAGATAAAGAGAGTACGTAAGAGTGTGTGAGTAGAGTAGGTGGGGGCTGTGCAGTGGAGTAGGTGGGGGCAATAGATGAAAGTTAAATTGAAAAATAGCAAAAATTGAAGTTTTGCATGTCAGAAACGTGCGTCAATGTCATACTTGCAGTACTGGGTAAATACGTTTTGCATTATCTGAGTGTAGCTGACGAAGTCCTTCGCGTCAGATCTCCTATTCAGTGAATGGGAGATGATACTCACATAGTCTAATCGAACACAGCCGATGAGATTCAACTCCTCAGTTTATAGCAAAGATGTCCGAATGCCAGTTGGAAACTATTTTAAGTGAATTAGCTGCGAGAAATGTACTGCGGTGTTTTCTTCTCTGCAAAATAAATAATGATTTCTATTTACTTAATTGCCCTCGCAGATTAGGTCATTGGCCAGATC
>JAHLJT010009484.1:0-10910 GCA_031308135.1 Acheta domesticus | reverse complement strand
ATAGCGAAAAATACATGCGAATAGCATGCACTAGATTTTGGTTTCTTGAAGCACTAAACTCCACAGAAGCCAATGTTGTCAGAACGCAAGACTTGACCCTTGTTCCTCTAAGTACGTTCACGCTGTGAATCCGAAGCCAGAATTCCGCCACCACCTTCCAGTATTTTTTATTGAGAAAAACTGGAGGGTGATGGCGCAATTCTGGCTTCTTATTCGGATTCAGCGCGTCGACATACATAGAGAAACATGTGTCAAGTCTTGCGTCTGACAACCTTTGTATGTGAAAGTGTGTGTTGAGGCTACGCAGGCGACTTCTAGCGGCACAACGGAGAAAGACGCGAAATACCGCGTGATTTTCCACAGTGGCCATAGGGGCTTGAGGGGCCATAGGGGCTTGAGAGGCAAGGTTAGAAATATCGCACTATAATAACACAGGCACACACAAAACAAAGTTTTATCAAGTCCAAACACGTGTCTAGTCCAAAGACTTGACACATGTTTCTCTACTTACGTCGACGAGCTGAATCCGAATATGAAGTCAGAGTTACGCCGCCACCCTCCATTTTTTTCTCAAAAGCGAAAAACACATACGAATAGCATGCACTAGATTTTGATGTCATGTTTTAGCATCATACTCTACAGAAGCCAAAAGTTGTCAGACGCAAGACCTGACACATGTTTCTCTATGTATGTTCACGCGCTGAATCCGAAGCCAGAATTGCGCCACAGCCTTCCGATTTGTTTGTTATTTTAATCGCGCAAAACAGGAGAGGGCTGGCGTAATTCTGGCTTCATATTGGGATTCAGCGCGTCGATATACATAAAAATACATGTGTCAAATCTTGCGTCTGACAACCTTTGTGTGTGTGTGTCTGTATAATTGATTGATGTTTCCGGGCATATCAACCGCTAAGATCGTTGTTCCCGTAAGCCTACTGCACGTGTTTTGTTTTTATGCTATCGTGTTTTATGTTTTATGTTATCATGATGGGTGGCGGTGACCATCCTCCCAGAATGGCGAGATCCGGCGCTGACCTCCACTTCAGCTTCCGGGGTTTCCCCAACCACATTTGTCCCATCAGGGGGCACTCCCCCCTCCCAGCCAAGACAAGCCCTCAACTTCTCTCCCGGCATGTGTGGTAATGTAGTGCATGTTCGTATAACTGTGTGTGTAAGTCGTGAAGATAGGAGAAGGAAGGAGAAAGAAACAATCGCGCGCGTTCTATGGTCCGTGTGCTAAGGTACTGCTCCGGCATTCGCGTGGTGTTGATAGGAGAAACCACAGAAAACTATTGATCATAGCAACCGGTGGCCAGAATTCTCCTCCAGTCAGTGCTTGAATTCGACCTAACAGATAAGCTATAGCTTCGAAAATCCTGTCACCGTCGGGGCTCGAACCCTAGGACCTCCTTGTCCTACGCACTGCACGGACATAAATGGAGCCACCTAAGCCGTCTCGCGTTTAGTGTTCTTTTGCGCTATAACTTTGCACGCACGTCAGAATTAAAATCTATTAGTCTTTTTAAACTACCTGCCTAGAAGGGTTCAAAGTTTCGTTGTAGGGCGTTTGCATCTTGCGATGTGTTTTGCTCTGGTATGTCAACTTTGCGAACGTAAATGCCGCTCAAAACATTCGCAATTCGCTGAGCAGCGAGCGACCGCTCGCCGAATCCGAGGAATGGAGAAGGGTATCTTGCTTTGCCGAGCACCAAACATTTACACCCACAGCGAATCGGTCGTCTGGATACATCGCTGGTAGCGACTATTCGCCGAGCGTCTTGGCTGCTCAGGAAGGGAGAGTAGTGTCTCGCTACTCGCCAAACGTCTGCAGCTGTCTCATCTATACTTGGGTTTTTATTTCTTGGCGCGTGGGGTCTTGTCTTCACGATGGAATATCTCACGGTATTTCGCGTCCTTCTCGGTCGTTCCGCCAGGTGTCGCAATGTCGCCAACACTGCTCGATAAGGTCGCGATCATGCGACGTCTAGCGAAACGACTGACAAAGATGCGAAAAACCGTGAGTTATTCCATCGTGAAGACAAGCCCCCACGCGCCAAGAAATAAAAACCCAAGTATAGCAGATGCCCCTCCCCGCTCCCAGGCCAGGCTCATCGGCGACGCCGCCACCAGCGCCTCCTTCTGCATTTACTCTTCTCTCATCTTTGCAATGTCAGTGCGAATGCACACTTCCGGCAGGACATCAAGCTGATCCGTTCTCGCAAGTTCGTAAGTTCTGTGTGTGTGAGCAAAATCCTGCCGTAGAATCCCAGAATTGCCTAATAAAAAGGTATGGTTCTTAAATATTATTTAACACAACCATCGAAGTAGGTATTGATCTAGGTCGCTGTACCAGTTCTCCAAAGATGTTATCACGCAAAGCAAAATCTCATTTCGATCCCGCTGTTTAACGAAGTTTTCAAATCAACTTTTACAATTAGACGAGTTCCTCGAGAATCCGTCAAGTTACAATCTCGATAACATCTTACTTCTCCCATTTTATGACGGCCATTGTCCACAAATACCTAATTTAAAGATTAAAACTTCTATATCTTTATGAAGCTTTGGTGCTCAACCCCGATTTATTAATTGTACCTTCGAATGAAGAGCATTCATAAAAATAAGGGAACCGACATCATTGTCTCCTTAAGCAAGAAATTTTGTTGGTCAATACATCCTGAAATGACGAACTTTCTTGAGAGTACGTGGTATGACTCGTTGCTTCACTTGTATGTTACTGGATGATTCGTTCAGATGTATGCATTTGGCACCGATATATAAAATTCCGAAATAGATGAACTTCAGAGATACCAGTCCAGGATGGCCAAGTGACACGATCTTTTGCAGTTGGTACGCCACAGTGATTGAATGATGACTCCGGGGGAGTCAATTGCTGAGGCCATTAATCCCATAATTGTAGTACATGTTTTATAGCAGGAGGCAGCAGTGATCTTCCCCCGCTGGATAGTGAGATCCGGCGCCGACAGATCTGTTGGCTAGGGGAGTTTTCCTCAACCAGGTACCTCCCACCAGCAGACTTTCGCACCAGCCCGGACAAGCTCCAAGCTCCCGACTGGTCTCCCGACATGTGTGGCAGTGCAGTGTACGTAGGTATGTGTAAGTGAGTGTAAGAAAGGGGTAAGGATAGGTCAAGGACGAGGAAGAAAAGATGGTGCGTGACCTGTTTGTTAGGGTACTGGTGTTGATCGGAGAAAACCACGCAAAACTACCGATTAGAGGAGCCGGCCGCTAGAATTCTCCTCCCGCCAACATAGCTATGTCACCAGTGTCGAAAATCCTGTCATCGTCGAGACTCGAACGACAGGACCTGCCAGTCAGAATCACTGCAGTGGCATCAAATGATGCCCTGAGGCATCCAAGCGGATAGGTACGCTACAAGATTTTACAGACTCGCATACATTATTCTTAATTCAGTTCTTAAAAAATGTGTAATGCCTTTCGCTGCAGGTGTGATGTGCTACCAGCAGTGCTTACAGGCAAATTACAAATGCTTCCAATACAGGATGCAAATACTGAGTTCGCAGGGAAGCTAAGTTCCCTGGAGGAGCGTGATGGTAAGCGAGGTTTCAAGTACAAAGACCAAGTCCGATGAAGTATGAAAATAAGTTTAATACAAAATAGAGCTGCAGAGCAGCGTGAAGTTGCTACAACAGTGTCTCTGGGCTGTCTGTCTCGTTATCAGCGTTAGAAGATCCTTTTATAGAAAACAGGGAAATTTATGGGGCCATTACGCCACCCCCGCCTGAATTGTACATGTCTCGGATGTAATAAACAAACATTACTGTCCGAGTGCCTTCGCCTTTTTGAGACCACTTTCTCATAAGTCTCGATACACCCCCGCTTCCACAATCTGGCTCCTTATTAACGCTGACAGCGGTCTTGGGCCCCTCATCAATATACAAGATAAAGATAAGCCTTCGAGCGCCCGGTCCGGACGCCACCCCAGTTTAGATAACGTAAAGAAACGATATTTCTCTCGGTTACATGTGTGAGGAAATATCCATTGCTTCTGTTACGCAATGCTTTACATACTCTTATATGAAGGTGCATTAACCATTACAAATGTTTTTTTTAAATTAACATTCCCTAACACGTTTCTGGAAGAAAGCCAGTTCCTCAATTTAAAAGATAATTTTTACCCGATGGAACTCAAGACATCGGTTTTACTGGTAATGCTCAGTGACGCGCGTTTTAATCTTGAGCGAACGTCCTCGCGCTGCGGAGTGCGGGTATCCGGTTTCTGGTCTTTAACCGGCGCAATTCCCCCCCTCCTTCCCCCTCGGCGGGAGGCGCTGCTGTCTCGTTTCCCTCTCCGGCTGTCGCGCGAACAAAGGCGCCTTTGATCCCCTCCGCAGCCATCGACATCCGCTCCGCCTTGGGGCTCCCGCGCGCGGCGACCGGCTGCAGCCAGGGGCGCGACGGTCGGCGATGAGAGAACTCGGAAACTTTGAGCACAGAATGCACATTATTACGTTCTCGCGACGGAGTGGACAGAAAGTTACGTAATGAAGCGCGAATAGACGGTGAATTTTCGGCAGGAAAACTCTTATTACAGGGCGCTGGTATCGAAAAAGTGGATAAATGCAGTTGCTAAAATTCGAAGAAAAAAAAATCCTCTATCACGTGGTGTAGCCAGAATCCATGTTTTGTTGGTCCTTGATACCTAAAAAATGAATGATGGCAAAACGTCTGACTGTCCGTCTGTGAACAATGCTAGCGGTTCAGCCGATTTTCTCCAAAATCGATATTCCTCAATCGATCTGGCTGATGTCGCGGCCCCTTGAATTTGAAATCGATATTTTCCGTAGTTTTTTTTGGGGGGGGGTACTTTACATGAAGGGCTATATTTTTTTTTATGTGAAGGGCGTTAAAGAGAATGGTGCAGGCCTCGTGTTCGTTGAAAACTCTCATTTTACCAAAATTACAAAAGTTCAAATTGTTTCGGAGTCTTCCGACAACTGAAGTATTAAAGATAGAGTTTTCCCTTAATGAAATCTGTTCCTTAAAGATGGATTTCTGAAATAATTCACGTACACTTTTTCGGAAATTTGAGTATTTTTCGCGAAATTTTCCGTGAAAATACGGTCCAGAAGTTACGTGCTGTTTTAGCACCACTAGTTTTTTTTGTTTTTTTTTTATTTATCAAGTGCCTGAGTGCCACTAGTTGCTGTAACTCGAAGAACCTAATCTCAAAAATTGAGTTTTATCGTCATGGAGTTGGAATAGTTAATTTCTTAATAATTATTTTCTTCAAAGAACTGTCATCCCAACTGGGATTCGAACCCGGGTCTCCTGGTATACGGCCAGTTGCTCTAACCACTAAGCAACCGACACAACCAATTCTTTGAACATAACTTCTTAATCACTGTTTTCTGTATCTGTTTCCAATCTAAACATGGCTGAAACTCAAACGACGCTCGTGTTATACACAATGTAACAAAATTTAATGGTAAAATTTCAGGAATGCTTTCTTCATTTAGAGAGAATAAAAAATCCAATATCCAAAAATCCTGAGTGAGGTTAGTAGCCTGCTCAGGGCCAAAAAGAATTCGGCTCAGAGCTCCAAGAATTTGCCTCGGATCAATCCCATATGTATGACAACTCTAGCAAGAAAAAGGACTACGAATTGGAGAAGGAAAAACATGAGAGAATGGAGGAGAAAAGAATCGTGACGATTGCTAGAGACGAAACGCCGAGGAGAAGAAGAGAAGTTGGTAGACCAAGGAGAAGATGGAAAGACTCGTCATAATTCTTGGAAAGGAACAAGTCTTAGACTTTTTAAGAAGAAGAAGAAAGATCCAATAAAATATCGATCCGTAAATGCTCAATTGTAGAGTTAACCGGACTTTCATTTGAACTTTATTACTTCTAAAATATATAAGTTACTAGTCCACATAAGCATTACACTCTGCAATAACATGCAATGCCATTCAAGAAGCAATAGATAAAGTAGGGGAAGCTTAGATGAGGGTTGGGCGAAAAATGGTTTTATGTAACAGCACTGAATTTGTCAATTTTTGTGTAGAATTGCGATTTAGCAGAGGGTAAAGAATGAGGTTTTCTTTTTTTTATTTTTGTCTTGGCTGATATATATGGTATTCACATGTTAAGCGACAATCGAGGTATAAGTTAAGGTACTTGGCTGGTTGTATGGGAGATTGACTAATTATTGGTGGATTATTTAAAGAAATTAGATTTGGAAGTCTTGGTCCACGAAGGTTGAATATAGAATATTGACTTTGTACCATTTAGGACTATTCTCCACTAATATGGTAAACTATGCTGCAAGGAATTCTAAAATACTGTAAGTTTTCAAAAACGGAGATACTGTCGTTATCGAAAGTGAAAAGCACAGAATCATCTGCAAAAGGAGATAGTGGACACAGTGAGTAAAAGAGTGAACACAGTAAGTAGTAACCAGGAACTTAGAACACTTCCCTGCTTGAATGCGAAAAACTTTTTAAAATGTATTGCCTTCTTTTGAAAATGTACTTCTACTGAACAATAAATGTTCAATTTTACTCAAGCCTAAATTACTTTAACAAGGCTACTAAAAACACTGCTCTTTTAAAATATTCAGTAAGTACATCATGTATAATACTTGTATATGTCAAAATACAGTCAAATACTTCAATCTAAAAACATTGCTCCAGAGTGATCTCTATGAAAAAATTAAGATACATGGAATAATTCGAACTAAATCTAAATGGATGTGAAGGAATTGAATCAATACAATTTAAGAATTTGAGAAGACGAAAATGTATTAATTTTTCTAATTTTTGATATGTTTAGAAGAAGAGGCGTAGCGTTATAGCTCTATGGAGGTTTCTCTTTTTTACGAATGGGAATGATAATTGCGTTTTTCAACAAAGTTGGATAGTATCCTAGTCAAAGTAAGAAGTTGTATATTGAGGTGATATTTAAAAAATGGAATTTGTGTTAAATACCAATAATGCTATCAGATATGAGATCACGGCCAGGGGATTATTTTTACTTAAAAATTAGGTAGAATATTTCAGTTGACATTATAAACTTAATGGGGTGAGGTACTAAGATGAATTCTTGAACAAAGAAATCTTTCTGATAAAGGGAGTGGGTTTGAGAAGTTGGATAATGTTTCATAAAAATATTGTTAAAATACGTAACATTTTGCTCCGATGGTTTCTGCTCCACTGTTCTGGGTTTTTCAGCAGCGGTATAGAAGCACTTGTGAATAGTTTTGTTTCAATCCACAGAGTTGAATCGCGTCTTGTGAGATTATTAGGAAATCTATGACACTGCTCAATTCCTTTCATATCAATGAGAAATTTAACTTTTCTATTTAAATTACAGGTATTCCTGTGAAACGAAGAGGGCGGCAGTTTTGTCATAATACTCGGTAATGTTTAAGTTTCATTTGTGCAAGTATGTGATTAGGTAGAATTTTACGATGAAGTTATAAAAAGAAAAGTGATTTATTGTGGCTAACGTACTATTTGACACTGGTACGTCAGTTGACATAGATATACTATATTCAGTAAATTTTAATGCGTTTCTGTTGAGGTCACATTTTGTAATGGTTGGAAGGCATAGAAAGCAAAGAAAATTTGTAATTTTCTGGAAAATAGGCCCGTTTTCAATACCTGCGGGAAGTCTTGGTCTAGAAGATTGGATTTTAGAAAATTTCTTAAAAAAAGCTTCAACTTGGATATGAGCTGCATCTAATGTTGCCATTGGTTTCAAAGTATTAGGATGAATAGGAAGGTTCGCAATGAGAACAGAATTCAATTCATCAGGTAGGATTCTCACATTCTCGCATCAGGTGGGATTCTCGTATTCTCTCCTTCACGAAGAACATGATGAAGGATAACAGTCCAAATCTGAAGCTAATTTACCCTTGAAAATAGATTTTATTACATCGGAGCGAATATTGTGTTAACAATTCTTCCCCAAAACGCTCATTTCTTTCTGTATTCAGAATTCAACTTGTATATGGCTTAGGGTAGGGATTCCAAAATTAAGAAAACGTTTTTAATTATTACAGAATACAGTTCACTCCGTAGTACGTCACGCACAATTTTTAACTGCTTTTGACGTAAATAAATAAATAAATGCATTGTAGGAAGGCATATCTGGAACCAATAATCTTTAATTATTATTATTTAATACTACGAAAACAATATTTACACATGGTTATTTCCAAAACGCCATGCAGTATTAGCGACGATTCCTGAATCCCGCACCATCGATTCTTCTCTTCCCCATCTTCAGTTGATGCGGATTGCCTGTCGCCAAATGCACGTTCATTCCCAGGTCGTAAACGCTGAGCAAACAGTGACATCCCGCAACTAATATCACGCTGGGGCGTGAGCGCGAGTCTGAGAGATGAAATGTGAAACTTGCCACATCGCTTTCAGAAATAAGACGGCCTCCTTACACGACGAATTCAAAGTAATTCAGTTGCATCTCTAATATTCTATGGTCATAAAATAATACTACATGTATTCAGTATCATAAATTATTTCTAACTGCACGTGCTTACTAGATGATGTTTCAAAACATTGCTAATACAACACAATAAGTTAACTGAATAGATAAAGATAAGTTAACTGAACTGATAAAAGGTAAACTGTACATTAGAATATAAACTATTTATTTTACAATTAATTTGAATATAATACAAATCCGAAACGAAGTGTTACTTCTCATGCGGTTCATAGAGATACTCAAAGATAAATGTTTGCCAACCTCTAGTGATTAAATTCAAAGTTTATGTTCAGTAGAAAATATCCGAAAATAAAATTCACTTAAAAGGGCTTTTGTATGTTGGTAAGTATTGGTATTACCAAAATAATAAGTCGATTCTCATTGCCACGGACGCGTGAAGCATTCGAGGTTGGCGCGCTCGCAAATGGTCCGTGCGCAGTGTTATACTTCGGTTTTTCTTTCTTGGCGCACGGGGGGGTGTCAATATAATGAAATATCTCACGGTATTTCGCGTCGTTCTCGGTGGTGCCGCTACGAGTCGCCCAATCACGACTATCGAGCAGTGCTGGCCATCATGCGACTCCTGGCGGCACAACGGAGAACGATGCGAAATACCATGAGATATTCCATTTTATTGACACACCCCCGTGCGCCAAGAAAGAATAACCTAAGTATGACAGTGGAAGCAATCATGCGAACGCGAGCCTGGGGCGAGTCTCTGTCCGTGAATAGAAGCTGCCTGAATAGAAGGACCCACAGGCGCCGAGCGGACAGACTTGGTTTTGGGAGTCCATATCTGAGAGTAGTAATTGTGTAAGAGTAATTCTGACTACGCTGACTGTGCCCGCCACGGTATAATCATCTTGCACATTGGTGAACTCGACTACGAACTGGTATATCCTGGTGATGACAGTGCTTTCGACCCTTCGTACATGTTTTGGAGTATAATACATTGTTATCATTACGAGTCAGAAATTCGGAATTGTGAGAGTGCACAAACAGCATTGTTTTTCTGTGGTATATTTTGGGCATAACATATACACATGAAATTAATTTGAGTATGGGAAATACAAGAAGAACTTTATGGAACTATTTACCTAGTTTCGTTTTACTAAAACGTTAAAATAATGATGCATATTTTATTTCCCCTTATAACCAGTATAGTAATAATGATGCAAAAGCAAGATTTTAGAAATTTATATCTTATTTACCCTTAAGAATAGATTTTATTACATCTGAGAGAATACTTTGTTAACAATCCTTGCAAAAAACACTCATTTCTTTCTGTATTCAAAATTCAAGTACTAAGTGGCTCAGGGGAGGGATCACAGAATTATGAAAACATGCACAGAATTCACTTCTGTCTCGTCTGTCTTATGTCTGCCCGAGCGTATGTGAATAACACTAGCACCTAAACCGTACACAGAACTTTCCCCCCAAAATTGGTATCTCTGATCGATCTAACAGAACTTAATGCGCGGCGAATTTAAAATGAATATTCTAATTTCTTAGGGCATTTCATATGAAAGGAAGAAAACGTTAACAAGTGAACGTTTTTTACATAAAAACAGAAAATAAATATTTCAGGAAATAAATCTAAACCATCATGTGCACTTAGATATCTAAATATATTATACATTTCCAGTATAGTTAGTTGTTTTTTTTAATTGAATAATTACTTGCCTTTGGTCAGTTAGACCCTTAGCAGCAGAAGATGAACTAATTGAATATTATAAATAGAAATGAGTACCTATAAAAATGCAGCTCAAATTCGTAAGTCAAATTCGAAAGGAGATTATGGGAGATTATAGTTATTATAGGAGATAACGGTTAGTTAGTTTTGAAACATTTTATTTGTTAATAAGTGAAAGTTTCTTAAGCTCAACAAACATCCGCCCATGCTTACTGTTTGTCGGTTTCAACATTCCTAAGCAGATCATTGACCATCTATAGAACAGAAAGGTCAGTTTTACTTTCTCGCCTCACCACGTAAGAAAAATTTCGATCAAAAACTCTTTTTACCCTGGTAACGAAAAAGTGGGAAAACCCAGTGTTTAGTACATTACTTCATCTATGTTAATGCGTTTTGTAGTCAAAATCCACGTTTTGTGATTTCTTGATCCCGAAAAATCGATTGAGGGCAAAATGTCAGTTTGTCCGTCTTTCTGTATGTCTGTCTGTCCGTCTTTCTGTCTGTCTGTATCAACGCTGGTGCGTTCAGATGATTCACTCCAAAATGTATCTTCCCCGATCGGGTTGAAAGAGTACGAGGCCCTCTGAATTTGACACATATTTTGGTTTTAAGGGATCCTTTACATGAAGCCTCAACTTTTTCAGAATTTTATCAAAAATGGCTCCGATTTTTGTCTTATTAAAACTCTTTGGAAACAATAAAGGACGCTTCAAAGAATGGCTCATGTCTCGTT
>JAHLJT010009483.1:0-20193 GCA_031308135.1 Acheta domesticus | reverse complement strand
GGCGTAGCAATCGCAATGGCCTGGCGCGTTCATTAGATTTCAGAGCGATCTCAGAACTTTCAAAAGAAAAAGAGTGTGGAGAGCAGAGCTGGAGGAGATTCTCTACCGGCGACAAAAAGGGACTTCTCGTTTGACAGTCGTCAGGGACGTTTCTTGGTTGACTGTCGTATTGAACACTATTAACGTTCCTAACGTCGTGAAATCAGTGGCGACAGGAAAATATTCAAATTTTCAAAATTTATCCTCATAGGCGACGCTAAAGGAAGAAACAAATGTGTTTGTTGCCATAAAATTTCTGCTTGCGTAATTCCCTGGTTGAAGGAAAGTTATTGGATTGTATAAATTAGTATAGCTGTTATCGTAACTCTTCTATTCCGGTGAAGTTTGCTAAGTGTGAAAATTGAGAATGATTAAAAGGAACGTGAACTATGACACCTGCTGCTTCGCTACCAAAGTGTGCGGGGGGAAGAACCTAGTCTGAGAGCCAACTACGTGCCAAACTACCTGCCACCACCCTCACATCGCCGCTTGGAGACGTCGACCAGTCAACCCGGCCATGACGACCTTCGCGCCTGGAGAATGGACGGAGCAGCTGGCCAGGTCAAAGACACTCAAGGACCACGGACGGGTGATGTCATCCCAATAGAACATGGCTGGCATGGTTATGTTTCAGCCCCTCAGACAAAACTTATAAACAGACATTTAAGGCCCCTACACACGTACCAATTTGTCGGGCCGACCGGCCAGCCGATACAACAAATTGTATCGTGTGGGGGCAAGTCGTCCAACAGAAATTTTGGTCGGGCGGTTGGTTGGCTTCGACACCCGACAGCCGATTCCCCCACCACACAGTCCGACAAATTGTGTAGCGTGGTTGGGCCAACTGCCGACGACAGCGCTTAAGTTTTTGCTAATTTCCGTAGATTTCGTCTTGGGAATCCACGTGCTCCATCGTGCTCGATCTATATCCAGAGGGTGCTCGATCTATGTCCAGAGGGTGTTGGCTCGACAGAGAGTATATGATGCCCGATCATGGATAAATATCCATTTTAACATGGCCAGATTCATGGCCTGACTCATGGCCCGGTTCTCGGTCACTTCTGTTGCGTCCTTTTCTTGCGCTGCATGCGTCCTACCGTGGGTCTGCTTCCAGTTCGCTTATTTTTTCGTTAATTTTCTTGTTATTTTTGTTGTTATTTCAGTTTTGATATTTATTTCATTCCTTATAGTTTTGTTAATTCGTGTTTAGATTTTTCTTTTTTGTTAAATTAGGTTACGTTAGGGTAATTTTTTTGCTGTACGTTATTTTCAGTAAGTTTTTGTTGAAATTTCGGAAGTTATATAAATTATTTCATTTGTAATAATATTCTTGTTAATTAGTGTTTTAATTTTGTCTTTGGTTAAGGTAACATTTGTATATTTTTTTTCAAGTTTCTCTTTTTATAAATTAATTCGTTCGTATTTTAGCTTTTGAACTAGGTTAGGTTAATAGGAACCATGGAAAACCTGCAGGAGATTATGAGACAGAGTAATATTTTACAAGAGGAGATTGCTAAAATATTAAACGACGGAATCATTGAAAGCTCAGATTCTGATTTTGCGTCACCTATGATTTTGGTAGAGACTACAAGGAAAAACCTAGACCCTGTATTGATTACCGGAAACTGAATAAAGTTATTTAAACAGAATATTTGCCTAGTTTAGATGAGAGAATTGAAACGGTAGCAGCTGCGAAAATAATATCTACTTGCGATTTGAGCAAAGACTTTTGGTAAGTTAGGATGACGGAAGAGAGCGCGGAGATATGCCTACCTTCTGCACAAATTTCGGAAGTTACAAACCACTACGTATGCCTTGTGGGATTAAGAATGCGCCTTATGTGTGTAGTAAATTAATGGCGGCATTACTTAAGGATTGTTTTGAATTTGCTATTCCTTACGCGGATGACATCGCAATTTTCAGTAATGATTGGTCGGATCACCTGCGTCATTTACGCACGGTATTTCATTTTTTTTAAATTCTGGGCCTCAAAAAAATGTGCGCAGATAATCTCTTTCCCCACACGTCATATACAGTTTTTACTGTTTTTTGACCAAATAAACAATAAACAATTCATATACTAAGGGAGGTGAAACTTCACGTTCAGCCGGCGAATGTAAGTTTGCTCGCGGAACTATAATGTTTTTGGGCTACGAAATTGGCAGTGGTCTTATGAAGCCGAATGATGTAAAAGTATGCGCGGTTAGGGAATATCCAAGACCGAATACAAAAAAGAAATGAGGAAATTTCTAGGATTAATTTCTTATTACAGGCGTTTTGTGCCGCGATTTTCGGAGAAGGCCTGCGCCTCTCACCCGAGTTGTTAAGGGGTAGTAAACGACAAGGGAAAATAGCATGGTCGCAAGATTGTGAAAATGCATTTGTTGAACTGCGGGAAGCTTTGTGAGGTGAACCGGTTATTCAAGCGCCTGATTTCAGTAGGGAAATTTTAATGCAGTACGACGCGTCCGACACAGGGGCGGGGGTTGTACTTTCTCAGTTAGATGAGGAAGGGAATGATAATCCCGTGTTATTTCTTAGTAAAACGTTTTCCTCCTGCTGAGGTGAAATTTTGTGTGACAGAGAAAAAATGTGCAACGATTATATGGGGGCTACAGCGATTAAAGCATTATTTAGATGGGAATGTTTGCCTTAAGGTACAAACTGACCATAATCTTCTGGTTTGGTTGCAACAATGTTCGGGAATAATTCCAGATTGATGTGATGGTCGTTGGCAATTCAGCATTTAAATATTTAGATTAAACTTAGGAAGGGTAATCAGAATGTGAACGCTGACATTCTTAGCCGTATGTACGAGAATCAGCTCCAGGCAGTGTCGGGGTTTGCAGAGAGACGTATGTCACTTGGCAACGCGAGTGATGTGAGTGCGCGAGAAGAAAGTGCCGACACAGTTCATAAGTGTGAAACGGTTATTGTCAAACAAGTGTCTCAAGACAGCACATGAGACAGCATCAGTGACATAGTGTGTTGTTGTGCAAGAAAGTGAATGGAAAGAGTGACGCAAGACGGACTTGCAGGAAAACAAATAGACTCATGAACTCTTGCGTTATTGTATTCACGCAGAGGGGGAAGAGAAATTGTATATAATTAAATTTTGAATGTGTAAAGCAAGTAAGTTATGTATGTGTTATGTATGTGTTATGTATGTGTTACAGATTCACGGAACAATTCAAAACTATTTGGTGAAAGGGATATATTGTTGATTTGTTTATGTCATATTTTGAACTGGTTATATGGCGGATTTGTTTTTGTAATATTTGGAAGGGTGTAGAAAATATTTTGGCTACCACATCATAGCGTGAGGAAATAGGGGTAATCAATATTTATATTTATTAAACTGAGATATTGGAAATAGATAAGGGTACGTTAGTAAGGTTGAAACAAAAAAATTAAGGTAATGAATTGATGTAAATAGTTAGGTTAGGCCCAGTTGTTTATTATGTCAGCCAACTGGTTTAGGACATTAAATTTTGGGGAATTTTGTTCCGTGTTGAGTGCAACTGCGAAAAAAATTTCTGGGGTGTTTATAGGAGTTTGTAGCGTCGTGGCGCGCTTAAACGGTGACTACCTGCGCAGATGCTGGAAGTTAAACAAAGGGCGCAGAAGATGACGCATTGGGAATTTCTGTCTAGCGCGGATACGGCGCGGACGCAATGGGGCCGGAGAAAGGCCTATATAAAGGCTCGAAAGCAAGGCCTCCCTATTCTTGTTTCTCAGCAGCTTCGGCGTGCGGTTGTGCATAAGTTTGTGCGAGTGGCGCACGTGGGCAAGGGGTCGGCAATTCATTGTCGTGACGAGCGAGACATGCATTAGGCCTCAAATGTAGAGCGGTGTGGTAGCCGTTCGTTTAAAATCTCTCCTAGTAGTGGGATCTGTTTAGTTAGTTAATTGTAAGCAGTGAAATTTGTTATTTGTGACTACGGTCTAGTTTATGAATCAACTCACTGTTATTACAACCCACTCTCGTCTGTGTTTTGATTACACCCGTATGACGCCACATATATTCTTAAAATAATATTTTTGTTCTACTATTAGGAAACCGAAAAATTAAAAAAAATATCAAAAAATTTAGTTTGGGCGGCGATAGATGGCAGCTGTCAAGAGTATTGGGAAGTCCGAATAGCTAGCCGAGACCAAACAAAACAGAAAACTAATACGAAAAGTCTGTACCATTCTGTAGCACCACTAGTTTAAAATTGCACATATTTCCACAATATTACCAGAAAATTACTTAAATTTTGAAAACAATGTACACGACCTTAATGAAAGAACTCACTTTGGAGAACAAATTTTACTTGGAGGAAAAATCTCTAAATCTTCAATTTTAGAGTTTTAGGAAGACGCCAAAAAAATCCAACTTTTGAAATTTTGGAAAATTTAGAAATGACCGTGAAAATAGGATCTATGCCACCTTAATAAGTGCATTTTACTCTATTTGTACAATAAATTTAAAGAAAAAATTAGGAGACGTTTTTGAGAACATTTGAAAATGTACGGAGGTCTTCATGTAACGTACCCCCAAAAATTAATGAACATTTTTCAAAATCACAGAGCTTCAACTCATTCCAGATGGACAAAGGCATCTTCAATTCGGAAAAAATCGTACGCATAGTTTAGGAGCTAGTGTTGTTCACATATATCGAACGGACGGACAGACGGACGGATAGCCGGACCGACCGACGGATGGACGTTTTGCTGTCAATTGGTTTTTTCGGTATCAAGGACCCGTAAACGGATTCTGGCTACACCACGTGTCTTAATTTAGCAACTGGATTATCCACTTTTTCGTGGCCGAGCAACGAATTTTTTTCTGTCGGAAATTCGCAATTTTTTCGCGCAGCGTCATAAAACTTTCCCTATACTACGTATATTACTCCTTATATACTGTGATATACCAATATATTATATATTTTGACAGTAACATTTGCTGTAAATGGGTTGGGTTAAAAAGGTCTGCAAAAGGCAATATACAGCCTTAGCAACGCCGTCGTAGCGGTTGGCAAGGTCAATAAACTGCATTCAGGCCTTGAATAGGTGGGGGCGCTGGCTAGAAAGACATATAAGATAATTTGGGATTGGTCTAGAAAGGAATGACTATCGAGGGCGTGGCTACTTGATTTGGTAAGAAATGGATGGATTGGCTAAGGGAGAATAGACTGTCAACTCCTGCGAATAGACTGTCGAAGTTTGTCGTTTTGTTTAAAAAATAAGAATGAAGGATGGGTACCGAGGCGTTGAGGGACTAAAAACGGAGGAGTAAATGACATTCTGATAGAGGTCGTTGAGTGGTACAGATCGCTCGCGAGTTTAATATTAGGGGAGTGGGACTTGTAAGTTTGACGTGAGAATCAGTAGTTGTCGGACTCTGAAAGTTGATGTGCAGCAGTTAAATTCGCTTAGGACTTTGAAAGTTTTTTATATTGCGGTTTTGGACTTTAATGTTTTACCACATAGTTGGGGAGAACTAGGAACTATGAATATTAAGTAAGAGCCGGTAGATATTCTAGGCAGTGAGGGCTGGATTCGTCGGCAGCGTCGCAAGATTAGAAGAGAGAAGCTGGACTTGGGATTATCAGCATTCAAGTGAGAAGATACTGCGTGGCGCCGTCGGTCAAGATCACGTTTAGATAAGTACTGCAGTACAAAGGGTTTCTTTTAAACAAGGTCATGACCTAAAGGAAGAATAATTGTTCACAAGTCAATAAATTGTTAAATTTTCTTTTTCAAATGAAAAAATGATTTTCATTTAGTCAATTGCAACTGATAAGTAGTTAGAGATATATATTATTTCCTTTCAGATTCCTCGCTATACTGTATAGTTGGCAGATCAAATAATCGGCTATCTAGCGATAGCGATTATCCATTACGTGACTCATTGACCCAGCAAGCCGGACATTTATTCATTCGTTAAGATTAGCTGTGGAAGCATTGGTTTTAATTATCAATTATCGTAACCTGTTCCTGGCGCCCATAGTTTTCTATAAATTCGGAATGGGCCACGAAAGGTAATGATGTCAGTTAAAACGGCACGATCTCGTAATAAGTTATGACGAGACATTGTTGGTACATTTCAATACGTATGTATACAGGCAGGGTTGGGCAAAATACTTCAAAAATGTATTTCAGATACAAAATACAAAATACCTCGCCGAAAGTATTTTAGATACAAAATACAAAATACTTTCATAAAAGTATTTTAGGTACAAAATACAAAATAGTATTTTAAAATACATTTGAAAATACAAAATACAACCAACGGTGTTTTACACATAATAACTTCTATCGTATTTTTCCTCTTTTAAATAATCATTCACGTTCAAAATTCACATTAAAAATTTTATTTTAAAAATATATAACATTCTTTATACAGAATTGTTTCAAATGAAATTTTCAACCCATTTCAGGTATCGGTATGGGGTCATCCATAAATTACGTGAAGCAAAAGGGGGAGGGAGGGGGTCTGAGGAGGCGTTACGTTGCTTTACATAGAGACAGGGAAGTGCGTTACAAGGGGGGGAGGAGGTTTTGAAACTACTCGAAATTTGCGTTACGTAATTTAGACGGCCCCTATCATTTGTGATGTATGTTCATATTTTAAGTGTGAAAGGCATCTTGTCCATGCTAAGAGGCGAAGGAATACTTGGAGTGTAAAGACATCACCATGAGTTCTTGGGAGGTGATAGTTGGGGACAAATATTGCAGGTTATAGACAATTAACTATGGTACCTTTCAGTAAACGTATGAACATACATCACAAATGATATGGATATTAGATGAATACCACGGATTTTTAGGTTTTAAAATATGCATTATAGGTGCCTACAATAGGTTCTTTCAGCATCTGTTAGGCTTTTGAAATGGTAGAATAGGCACTAATAGAACTCGTAACATACAAGAAAACTCACTTTTTTGACCATTTATTATATTTCTCAAAGATAAGAACATAAATCAATATTACGTAGAATCAGTATTGAACATTTTGCGATAATACTATTTAACACGTTTAGTAGTTAGAATTATTCCTACCGTATTTTGCCTCACAATAAATTACTAATACATTCTCCAAGTTTTCAAGAGAAAATGAATGTTTCTTATCGGTCAAGATCACTTTGCTTTCGGGGAAATTCAATCGCTTTATCTTAGAAACGGAGGCAGCTTCTCCACGAAGTCAGGAATTAGTGGCGTGGAGACTTTTATCGCTAGATCCTTGTCCGATATATTCATTTCTCGCTCTCTTACAGACAAAATGAGACAAGGGGACAAAAAGGTAAAAGAGGATGAATGCAATTTAGCGTTGTTAAAAGTAACTTAAAATTAATATCATCCTCGTCTGTTGTGCCGACAAAGAAGAAAAAGGCAAAAGGAGCCATAGACAAAACAAGTTAGGCAAATTAGTCTGATTTTAGGTTCTTAAATGTAGAATAGGCACAAATAGGTATTAAAATAGGCTCTTTTAGGCGCTACAAAATCGTACATACAAAGCTTCATTTAGTACAAGGTACTCAGGAAAAAATGGATTTTTATCTAAATATACCATAAGGAAATATCAGCTATTAAAAACACCGCAAGCACAAGTTTATAATCACTGCGTACAACCACAGGACCACGAGGCACCCACATGGGCAGCACTCGTTCTGGCACGCGGAGTCTGCTCTCCGAGAAATTGAATCGGAGCTCGCGATTACAGCCTCGGTGTAAGAAATATATCTTACATCGTGATTACAGCGCTCGTCCGGGTATCTCCGGTTGAACCGACGACGGGGGGGGGGGGAAACGTAATCGGAGAAACCGGAGGTAAGGCTCCACTCGTCCACGTGGCGGGACCCTCTCCATTTACTTGCCCATGAATGTTTGTGACGGATTAATAAAAGTATTTTTGTATTTTGAAAATACAAAATACTATCAGAAAGTATTTTTGTATTTTGAAAATACAAAATACTATGAGAAAGTTTTTCTGTATTTTGAAATACAAAATACTATCAGAAAGTATTTCGATACAAATACAAAATTCATGTTTAAATATGTATTTTCGATACAAAATACAAATTACAAAAGTATCGAAAATACGTATTTTAAATACAAGTATTTTCGATACTGCCCAACTCTGTATACAGGAAAGTAAAAATTCGTAAATGTATGTTCGACGGTTAGTGCAGTATTTTCTGAAGGCTTTCAATCTGCGATAAAATGCGAAATCGATCGGAAATTGCGAAATAACATGCAAAGTCCGAAATGGGTGGAGAATACGCGAAATTCCATTTTATGGTTTCCTTCGTGTTCAGTTGTGTTGCTTAGTTTCGCAATTAAAAAACTGATCTGTAAGCCTCAGCTTTTAGGGTCAACTCTAGTCATTTCAGCTTCCTCAGATCGCTGTGCGATGAACGCCGCGGGAAGAACAGGGGGCCCTGAGCCTTCGCGCACGCTTTAAATTTCTTGATCACAAACGGCGAGATATTAAATTAGCTTCCCTTAGTTTCTGATTTTAATGGGAAAACCGAAAAATTATCAATTTTTTTTCTGTTTCTATACAATTAGAGACTATACTGATCATCAAAAAGGAAAGTAATGTTTCTTTTACCAAAACAATGATATATAGAATTAGTTTACATTTGTATTGTATAACTTTTAAAAATAACTTATTACGTCTGTAACAAGTAATGAACTTTAGCTTCCGGTTCAATGACCCCCATCTCGATCAGTTTTTTGTCCAGTTTCCCTAATCCATTGAGCAAATGCTGAGACGGCCCTTGTTTTGCTGCTGAACATAAATGTAGCTTCACTATGCACACGTTTTGTTGAGCAGCTTTTGCTTGTAGTGGTAGGAGTAGAGTTGACGGTGAGTTACTATTTTGTTAGCAGTGCAGAAGAATCACATCTGCAGTTCATTTACCGTTGCAAATATGTTTTCTATAGCTCGGAAACGAAAATGTCTAGTTTTTCAAATGTTGCTAATCTCGCACTTTTAAAAAATTTATTATTATTAGTTTCTTTATCATTTATTCATTTTTCAACTATCGTATTTGTATTTAAAATTTTGGGAGGGATTCTGGAACTCAAGAAAACGTGCGCAGATTATATTCACCCCCATATGTCACATACAGTTTTTAATGTTTTTTGACAAAATAAATCAAATCAATTAATCTCAGAGTCTTCCCTTTAATAATAATAATAATAATAATAATAATAATAATAATAATAACTCCACTTAGGGAGTACACGACCTTGCAGTTGGTGGTGGAGCTTGAGTACCCCCATGAGCCTTAAAGCTATGTCAGTGGTAGCCTAGCTACCGGTGGGGCCTCCCTTGCTGAATGGGTTGAAGGTGAGGGGTCAGACGAAGAAGTACTCCATTTTGAGGAGAGTGGGAACTAAGTAGAGAGGGAAGGGTCATGAACCTTTGGACTTCCTGTTGTCGGCCCATAGAGGGTACAGGAGAGAAACTGGTTTGGCACACCAGGCCACTGATTAGAGTGAAGGCCCGAACCTTGCATTAGCCAGCGAAGGAGGCTGCCTTCAGCAGTCAGTGAAAATCCCGTAGGGTTTAGTAATGCCGACTGGCGATCGGAGGGACCCCTTGCTGGGCCCTGCGGGGGGATGCCCCGAGGCCACTGTGGGTCGCAGTAACGGATGGCAGGAAACAACCCGAGGGTTAAGTGTGATCTGTGAACTCGAACTTGCGTCCTGCGAATCTTCAATTCAAACCAATGAGCAAAATGGATAGAACAAGCAATGTAATGAATCTTAACGTGCCTTGTTCTACCAATGTCCCATACCTGCTCAGAAACCGAGCTAATGTCACCTTGTCGACGTCTGGCCATCCCACGGATGCTAGTCCCAGGGACCCAGAGCCGGCAGTAGCTCGAAGCCATCGTCAGAAATGGACCCGGGATGAATTAAAGGAGGTGATGTGGTGCTTTTACTACGCAAAAGCGAAAAATGGGGGCTCTGAAATAGAAGTTTTCAAGGTATGGAGAGAGCGGAACCCAGATATGAGACCTACCCTAGACTCAAAGAAGCTTGCCAGTCAACGACGATACATACTCAGCAGTGGAAAATTCACAGCACATCAACTTGCTGACATTGAGAGAAATGCGGAATATGTACTTCGCTCGAACAATCCACATGACGAACATGTAGAACTTGAAAATGATGATCCCGTGGAAGGTTCATCGCTTTCCAGTGAAACACACGTCAGTGGTGAAAACTCATCTGGCAATGAATTACACGATAAGGACATGATGCGAAATCTCCTTCGGCGCGAGATAGAAAGAGTTAGTCAACTTCCGTTTGAATCTCGCGAACCGTTGAGGAGAATATACGAAAATGCCAAAGCTAAAAGAGTGATAGAAACAGTTAATTCTGTCTTAAATGAGGTGGTGGAGACCCCAGGCAGAGATCTAGCTATCACTGAAATCAATCACATCATATATGCAACTAGATATCTAGTATCTCAGATAATTTTGGGGCCAGCCAAGAACACCGACGGCCGACAGCAAAACTGAGTAAACAGCTCTGTACCCCCATGGATGAACAGAATTATGAAACGGATAGCCGACACCCGGCGTGAAATATCATTCTTAGCTGAGGCATCTTCTAAATCAACGCACACCTCTAAAGTTCAACGAAAAATATTCAATGTTGAACAAAAATACCAAATTGAAAATGACACCAGCAGGCTAATGGAAGTTGAGAAGCTAAAAGACAAAATTCAAGCATGGGCTCAACGAATAAGAAGGTACAAACGTAGAATAGATTTCCGTGTACAGAACCGGTTGTTTGAAACAGACGCGAAGAGATTCTATCGCAATCTGACTCAAAAACCGAATGGCAAAGCTGTTACTCCTTCAAAAGATGACGTCGAAGTATTTTGGGCAGGAATCTGGGAAGAGAGCAGATCCTACAACAAAGACGCATCTTGGCTTCAATCTGAAGTTGATGCTGCCGATGAACTTGTAGAAACAGTGGAAGATGTTCACCAATTCTCGGAAGAGGACCTCTTCCAAGCAATTAAGAACATGGGAAACTGGAAGTCCCCCGGGATTGATAAGATCCAGATTTATTGGATTAAGAAATTAACAGCAATACATTCCCATCTAGCAAAGGCTGTTAATAAAATTTTTGAAAACCCAAAGGAAATCCCGGAATGGCTCACACGCGGAATCACGTATTTGCTACCCAAAGCGGGAGACAGCTCTTTGGCGAAGAACTACAGGCCAATTACTTGTCTGCCAGTACTGTACAAAGTTATAACTTCAGCTATAGCTGACAAAATGTATAGACATCTAGATAAGAATCATCTAATGCCAGCTGAACAAAAAGGATGTCGTAAAGGCTCTTATGGGTGTAAGGAAATCTTGCTACTGAATAAAGCCATCTTGAATGATGTAAAGAAACGCAAACGTAATTTGAGCATGGCTTGTATTGACTACCAAAAGGCCTTTGATAGTGTACCACACGATTGGATTTTGAAGACCCTGGAGATCTATCGATTTCATCCTAGACTTGTTGAGTTTTGCAAGGCTAGTATGAAGTCGTGGAGTACCAGGTTACTAATCCACAGCGGAAAGTAAGCAGTAGAAACCAGAAGTATTCAGATTAACAGGGGTATTTTTCAAGGAGATTCACTATCCCCTCTGCTGTTTTGCATTAGTTTGATCCTACTATCGAGACAGTTGTCGCAAGCTGACTTTGGTTTTAAGCTCCATGGTGATGAAAGGCCAGTATCACATTTGTTTTACATGGATGATCTGAAAGTGTTTGCCAAGAATGAAGCGATTCTCTCCCAAATGCTGTCTGTCGTGAATGACTTTAGCAATGACATCTGCATGAAGTTTGGTCTTGACAAGTGTGCAAAAATCAATTTAAAAAGACGGAAACTCACAACGTCTGAGAAACATTGAAATTGATACGCACACTGTGATTCAAGATCTTGAGCCAGGTAAAACTTACAAATATCTGGGCATTGAAGAATGTGAGACCATCTCGAATGAAAGAATGAAAGAGAGAATTCGTAGGGAGTATTATAGAAGAGTGAGACTGGTCCTGCAGTCCGCTCTGAATTCGAGGAATAAAATTTCTGCAATAGGTAGTTTGGCGGTACCTGTAGCCGAATACAGTTTTGGACTAGTGGACTGGACTGAGCAAGAAATTCGCACCATGGATCGAAAAACCAGAAAACTGCTAACAATGCATCATGTTTCCCACCCTCGAGCTGATATACATAGACTTTATGTGGCACGTAAGGAAGGAGGAAGAGGCCTCAGACAAATTGAGGCCTCCTGGCACAACGCAATAGTCGGGTTGGGTAAGTATGTAGTCAGCCATCAAGACGACCCTCTAATGAGGCAGGTCATGAAATCTGACCGAAGAATGGGAAACAGAGGCATTGTTAGTGTAGCAAGAAACATTGCGAAGAAAACTAGGCAAGACAGGTCGAATAACACAGACACTGAACTTCTGATGCTTCTAAACATGAAGTGTGAGACACAAAAAATGTTAAAGAAATCTTGGAGAGACAAACCACTCCACGGTCAATACCTAAAAAGAATGGACAAGGTGCAGATCAATAAAGATCAATCATTTATGTGGCTTAAAAGGGGAAGGATGAAGCCAGAATCGGAAGCACTTGTAATAGCTGCCCAAGATCAGGCCTTGAGAAAACGACATTATGATAAAGCGGTTCTCAAAATTTCCCAAGATGACAAATGCCGCATTTGCCTGGAGCAAGTAGAAACCATTGATCATATTGTCTCAGCTTGTCCAATCCTAGCAAAGACCGAATACCTTAAAAGACATGACAGGGTGTGTAGCTACCTCCACTGGCAGATCTGTACCGCCCTCGAAGTTCCAAACACATGCCCCAAGTGGTACGAACACTCACCGAAACCGGTGACGTCTGTTGGATTGTGTACGATATTGTACGACCAACAAATTCAAACTGATCGCACGATAGCGGCAAACAAACCGGATATAGTTATCCGGGATTTGGCCAAAAAATCGTGTTTACTTATCGATGTTGCTGTACCTTGCGATCAAAACGTCGTTACCAAGGAGGCAGAGAAACGTCTTAAATACAAGAGTTTGGAAATCGAGATCAGCCGAATGTGGGGCGTTAAAGCACAGGTCGTCCCGATAGTTATCGGAGCTCTGGGATTTGTTCCGCAAAATTTGAGTAAGAACTTGTCTAAACTCCCCGGTAATTCAAAAGACTGGGAAGTGCAAGAAATAGCTTTATTTGGAACAGCCCACATTTTGCGTAAAGTATTGTAGAGGCACTGATAGTCACCTGATCTGCTCATTAGGTAGTTGGTTGCAATCTGGAGTAGATTGTATATTCAGCCGACTCATAAGATCTTTAGTCGTGATGTAATGGAAAAATAATAATAATAATAATAATAATAATAATAATAATAATAATAGTAATAATAATAATAATAACTACTTCAAAAGATGACGTCGATGCATTTTGGGCAGGAATCTGGGAGGAGAGCAGATCCTACAAAAAAGATGCATCTTGGCTTCAATCTGAAGTTGATGCTGCCAATGAACTTGTAGAAACAGTGGAAGATGTTCACCAATTCTCGGAAGAGGACCTCTTCCAAGCAATTAAGAACATGGGAAACTGGAAGTCCCCCGGAATTGATAAGAGCCAGATTTATTGGATTAAGAAATTAACAGCAATACATTCTCATCTAGCAAAGTCTGTTAATAAAATTTTTGAAAACCCAAAGGAAATCCCGGAATGGCTCACACGCGGAATCACGTATTTGCTACCCAAAGCGGGAGACAGCTCTTTGGCGAAGAACTACCGGCCAATTACTTGTCTGCCAGTACTGTACAAAGTTATCACTGCAGCCATAGCTGACAAAATGTACGGACATCTAGAGAAGAACCATCTGTTGCCAGTTGAACAGAAAGGATGTCGTAAAGGTTCCTATGGCTGTAAGGAAATCTAGCTACTGAATAAAGTCATCTTGAATGATGTAAAGAAACGCAAACGTAATTTGAGCATGGCTTGTATTGACTACCAAATGGCCTTTGATAGTGTACCACACGATTGGATTTTGAAGACACTGGAGATCTATCGATTTCATCCTAGGCTTATTGAATTTTTCAAGGCTAGTGTGAAGTCGTGGAGTACCAGGTTACTAATAGACAGCGGAAAGGAAGCAGTAGAAACCAGAAGTATTCAGATTAACAGGGGTATTTTTCAAGGAGATTCACTATCCCCTCTGCTATTTTGCATTAGTTTGATCCTACTATCGAGACAGTTGTCGCAAGCTGACTTTGGTTTTAAGCTCCATGGTGATGAAAGGCCAGTATCACATTTGTTTTACATGGATGATCTGAAAGTGTTTGCTAAGAATGAAGCGATTCTCTCCCAAATGCTGTCTGTCGTGAATGACTTTAGCAATGACATCTGCATGAAGTTTGGTCTTGACAAATGTGCAAAAATCAATTTAAAAAGTGGCAAACTGATAACGTCAGTGAGCATTGAAGTTGATATGCACACTGTGATTCAAGATCTTGAGCCAGGTAAAACTTACAAATATCTGGGCATTGAAGAATGTGAGACCATCTCGAAAGACACAATAAAAGAGAGAATTCGTAAGGAGTATTACAGAAGAGTGAGACATGTCCTGCAGTCTACTCTGAACTCCAGGAATAAAATATCTACAATTGGTAGTCTGACGGTGCCTGTAGTAGAGTATAGTTCCGAACTAGTGGACTGGACTGAGCAAGAAATCCGCATCATGGATCGAAAACCAGAAAACTGCTTACAATGCATCATGTCGCCCACCCTCGAGCTGATGTACATAGACTTTATGTGTCACGTAAGGAAGGAGAAAGAGGCCTCAGACAAATTGAAGCCTCCTGGCATAATGCAATAGTTGGAATGGGAAAGTATGTAGTCAGTCATCAAGATGACCCTCTAATGAGGCAGGTCATGAAATCTGACCGAAGAATGGGAAACAGAGGCATTGTTAGTGTAGCAAAAAGCATTGCAAAGAAAACTATGCAAGACATCGTCAAATAACACAGACACTGGTACTACTAAACATGACATGTGAGGCACAAAAAATGTTAAAGAAGTCGTGGAGGGACAAACCCCTCCATGGACAATATCTAAAAAGAATGGACAAGGTGTAGATCAATAAAGATCAATCATTTATGTGGCTTAAAAGGGGAAGAATGAAGCCAGAATCGGAAGCACTAGTAATAGCTGCCCAAGATCAGGCCTTGAGAACACGACATTATGATAAAGCGGTTCTCAAAATTTCCCAAGATGATAAATGCCGCATTTGTCAGGAGCAAGTAGAAACCATTGATCATATTGTCTCAGCTTGTCCAATCCTAGCAAAGACCGAATACCTGAAAAGACACGACAGGGTCTGTAGCTACCTCCACTGGCAGATCTGTACCGCCCTCGAAGTTCCAAACACATGCGCCAAGTGGTACGAACACTCACCAAAACCGGTGACGTCTGTTGGATTGTGTACGATATTGTACGACCAACAAATTCAAACTGATCGCACGATAGCGGCAAACAAACCGGATATAATTATCCGGGATTTGGCGAAAAAATCGTGTTTACTTATCGATGTTGCTGTACCTTGCGATCAAAACGTCGTTACCAAGGAGGCAGAGAAACCTCTTAAATACAAGTGTTTGGTAATCGAGATTAGCCGAATGTGGGGCGTAAAAGCACAGGTCGTCCCGATAGTGATCGGAGCTCTGGGATTTGTTCCGCAAAATTTGAGTAAGAACTTGTCTAAACTCCCCGGTAATTCAAAAGACTGGGAAGTGCAAGAAATTGCTTTATTTGGAATCAGCCCACATTTTGCGTAAAGTATTGTAGAGGCACTGGTAGTCACCGGATCTGCTTCTTAGGTAGCTGGTTGCAACCTGGAGTAGATTTTATATTCAGCCGACTCATAAGATCTTTAGTCGCGATGTAATGGAAAAATAATAATAATAATAATAATAATAATAATAATAATAATACCCACCAGAAGTTATCTGAAAGCAATAGTAAGAGATCCTGGGGTACAAGATGACAGATGTCGGTATGGATGCCAGGCACAGGAAAACATCCACCATATTACATCTGGATGCACTCGTTTCTCGGGAACTGATTATAAACAACGTCATGATGTCGTTGGAAAGATCCTGCATGAAGAGCTGGCTTACCAACACCAGCTTATAGAATGCAAGGTACCCTACTATAAATACGTACCTAACAATGTTCTCGAAAATGATGAATGCCGACTTTATAGGGACAGGACAATTCTCACAGATCAGACAGCCACTCACAACCGGCCTGATTTGGTTCTAGTAGACAAGACGAAAAGGCAAGTCTACTTGATCGACATAGCCATACCGAACACAAAAAATCTTTAAGAGAAGTATGTCGAGAAGATCTCAAAATATGCTCCGCTGGTTGAAAGTATTAAGAAACAGTGGCATATGGACCTCGTGAGAATTATCTCCCATTGTCATCTCCAGCACCGCAGTAATTCCCAAGACACTGTTCCAAAGTTTAAAAGACCTGAATATCAATGTGAATATTTATAAGACAATGCAGAAGGCTGTGGTTATCTCAACAACAGGAATAACTCGAAAGTTTATGGGAGTAGGACTAGATATGAATTCGTAACAAAAAGACGTCGATAAATACGCTTTGGTCTTGTAATAACCTGTGTATTTGTCCTTATGATAAAAGAAAATAAACATTAAAATAAACTGCATAATAATAATAAAAAAATAATGATCTCATCAAATGCTGCAAAATCCTAAATAATATTTTTTATAATGCTATAGAATTTTTTCCAAATGCGAATTTTTAAAATTCTAAATTCTACCATCTCTAATTATAGTGACAATAATGGAGCACTACTATCAAGATAGAAGAAGCTGGTGATTGAGTTCAGTGTCCCCCTTAATGTTTGGATGGAAAATGTATTTTCGGACTTTTTCTACATTGTTTATCTTGTATTTGAAAATTGTTTTCGAAGTTACTGTATAAGGAAAGGTCAAAAGGATGCATTAACGTTTTATTATTTGTTGATGTTCTTGTGAAAATCGTGGGTCTAAAACTTGTGCATTGTCCCACATGTAAATGGTGGACACACGTCTCTCACGTCCATTGTTTACTCGACCATGCTAATATGCGAAATTTCATGCTGCTCTCTTTTGGCACATTAGATGAAAACTGCGGCATAGGTTTCTTGAATTACTAGTACCCGTTTTTAGCACACATAAAAATGGTTCAAGAAAGGTTTAAATTTAACATGTATTGACGCCACATTATTTCTTGCATAGTATTGTGTGGGATTTCAAGGTGCAGAAATCTTTTTCCGACTTAAAGAGATGCCTCATATCTGTTACTTATTATTTTTCAAAAAGTTATCGTTATACTTCTTAGACATTTGAATGTTTTACTTTTACAAAACTTAGTTTATAAATTATGTTGTGCGTTTTATTATACTGTATTACTTCATGTCAACCGCAAGTAAAAATACATACTTGAGTAAATTTATGACTCAAGGAGTTAGGCCATAACAAATTGTATTATCCAAAAGATATTGAACAAATTAACCTAATTACTCAAGTGATTTGTCCAGACGAGAATGAGGACCAGATGCTATGCCTACCGTAGATGGAACAATTGATAGGGGAATTCATCGTTATTATATTCATGACATTTTTACTTTCAGCTCAGAAGCAAAAAACATTAAGGTTGGATAATGATTTTTGCAATCGAACTAAACTACCCATAACGTCATCAAGTATTATTGCCCTATTATTAGCAAGCCTTTTCTCTCTGAAGTTACAAACTTTCCGAGTCATTCATTATGTTGAACTTTCTGAAGTACAGCAATCAAATTACAATAAATATATCGGTAGGGAGTGCTAAGGGATAATTACTTAAGGCAAAAACCTAAACCAACTGCGGGCGAACTTGCTTCTACTATCTCGAAAAGACTCATATAATCATATAATCTGATAACTTAATGGGAAGAACAATAAAGATAGAGAAGATAATTTGATTTTAGAAATTCTATTGTCTTATATATATAGTGTGTAATAGAAAGCCGGTATATTAAGTTTCAGGGACAAAATGTTGCGTGACTTAATCGCTGGATACCTCGAGAAGTCCACTCTGCACGGCCTGAGATTCATAGTGCAGAAAAAATGCCACTGGACGGAAAGGTAATCTCCATGTTATCGGTTTTCATCAGCACCACACAAGATGTCCCGGACGGGTGGTCCAAACTTTTTTTTCTGTGCGCTTTTTTAAGAAACCTCGATATCAAGATAAGATATCAAGGTTAGATTGATTGATTAGTGATTCTGGGTGCGTCCACTACTAAGGTCACTAGTCCTGTAAGCGTAGTGTGTGTTTTTTCTCCCGAGAAGTGGTGGTGATCTTCTCCAGCTAGACAGTAGTCCGGCGCCGAACTACGTCGGCTTGCGGGTTTTTCCCGACGAAGTATCCCCCAGTAGCGTGGTAGCACCCCAGCCGGGACAAGCTGTAAGTTCACGACTGGTTTTCCGACATGTGTGGTGGTGCCACTCGTTCTTAGCTTTCGTTCATCAATCTCGTGACGTCTAAGTCGCTTCGGTACGATAAGAATTAAGAAAAATCGTACTGTTAATGCTGGGAGAGTATCGGACACCAAAAAAAAAAGCTACGGAAAAGTCGCCCGGGAATAACAATAAACAAAGCAACAGTTTTTCGAAGTGCTCATGACCAGATACGGAGCAAAGCCATCATTATCTTTGCTTCTCCGTAGGCTCTGACTTGGAAGTCCTGAGGTTCGATTCCTAACCGTGGCGGATTTTCGACACAAGCAACATATCTAGGTCGAATTCAACCGCTTTCTGGAGGAGAATTATAGCGGCCAGTTTGAAAATTCTAGTGTTTTTCGAAGTTTCTCCGATAAATACCAGGCGAATGCCTTAGCAGTATTCAACCAAACGCGACGTCTTCCATTTCTCCTCCTTGTCCTACCCTCTCCCTTTACACACTGTCACACTCTCTTTCTCCTTCTCTTTTTCTCCCTCTCTCTCTTTCTCCTTCTCTCTTTCTCCCTCTCTCTCTCCTCTCTCTCACACGTACACTTTAACGTGAACTACATTACCACACACGTAAGGGAAACAAGCCTCGCGTCCAAATTGTGGTCAAACTATTTCTACATCCCACTTATTAGTGGAATGTCCTTTCACTACTAACCTCAGAAAAACCTTACAAATTGATTCGGATATCCATTCTCTATTGAATTCCACTTCAGAGTGTAAAAAAATTATTAAATTCCTATGTGACACAAAATTAGATAAATATATTTAATAGTTCCTTTATTGCTACAAAAATACACATGCTTGTAATATTGAATGAAAACAGAGTTAAATGTTTTATATTGTTTGCTAAATATCTCATTGTAATGTTTGTTTATGTAAATGTAATATTTTATTATGTAAAACTGTAAAGTAGATTTTGATCGCTTATGACCAAGACGTTTCACAGCGATCTGAAATAAATTAAAATAAATAAGCACCGCGTTTGGAGCTTGTTGGTTAGAGCTGAGCTGAGGAGGTACTTCGCTGGAAGGAGATACCTGGAGGGGGAAATGCAATTCTGCGCCTTGCCTCACCATCCAGCGGGCGAGAAAAACCTGCAGACTAACATTCACTACACTAACGGGATTAATCACCATATGTATGATAGACAGAATTAATAAGAATTGCATAAACACAACAATTGAAATGTGCTTAAAAATCCCTAAGAAAGAGAATTATAGTTTAATGTAACAAAATGGATTAATCATTACGAGTTTCTAAAAATTTCGAAGTTTTTTATAAAGGCCGAACGAAGTGTCATACGGAAGTTTTCACCCTCAGGCTTAGGGTCTCCAGTTCCATTATTATTAACTTTTTAAGAACATTTTCAATGCTATGTTTATTTGTTTTTAATACAGCCTCATTATTATGTAAGTAACTGATCGTAAAACACCTTTTTTGTATTCCAACATTATAAACGACCTTTTACGTTACAGGCAATGCTTCATAAAATGGCATAGCTTGCCGTTTATGGCACGAATAATTATGACATCACACATTCAGCCAATCGTA
>JAHLJT010009482.1:0-48983 GCA_031308135.1 Acheta domesticus | reverse complement strand
CTTACTCGTAATACTCGTATCGACGTTCCTGCTGTGCCATTGTCCGATGTTAAGGCTTACTTGAAACGATCTCTGTTTAGAGCGTGGCAAACAGAGTGGCACAATACCAATTTTAAACTAAGTGGGATAAAGAATTCTGTAATTCCCTGGCGTTCCTCATCTCGCTCCTCTAGGCGTGAGGAAGTAATTTTAACTCGTCTTCGAATTGGACACTGCCATTTTTCCCACGGTTTCCTCCTTCGAGGAGAAACTCCTCCCGTATGTGACTCATGCGGGACGGCTCTGTCTGTGGAACACGTCCTCCTGAACTGCAGGAAATATTTAGGCAACCGACGAAGACATGGCCTGGGCAACTCGCTAAGGGAGGTGCTCGGGGATGACGATTCCGCGCTCTCAAAAGTTTTTTGCTTCTTGAGGGAAAGCGGAATATATAATCTTATTTGAGAGAATAGAATAGTGTTTTACCTTTTGTTGTTTTATTTTTGGCCCCTTTACAGCCAACTTTTAGTTCTACTATGAATTTTACGTGTTTGTTATATATTCTTTCTGTCCTACTACTTGAATACTCGATGTAGAATTCAAGTCTCTCCTTATGTATATGATTTTAATTAGAGGGTAGGCTCCATCTGTAACACATACTGAACCTATTCCCTTTTTTAAAATACTTCGACATGGGCGCCAATGACCTTGGCAGTTGAAGCGCCCTCTAAACCTCAATCAATCAATCAATCAATCAATCGTAGTATGACGTAAATTCAATTTGGGGTATTTTTTGTTTTTTCAAAAATTACACAAATGTAATTTTTTTGAAAGGTATCTCACATAATTTGCATAATACCAGCGATTTGTAAACACTACCATTTGTAATGACTTAAAAACCTTATCTTTATATAATTTTTATCTTTATCTAAAACTCTATCTTTATCTAATCTTTAAATGACTTAAAAACAAGTGTTTTGAAAACGCAAAAATTTTCTGTGAAAAAGAACTTTAAATTTCGCATTATTTGTAGCGCTTAATCGCCTTTTTATTAAATAAAGAGGCTCCGAATTTTTCAATGAAAATTGCTATTTAGGACGCGGTTTTACTGTTCTTGAATATTCTAAAATTAGTATTTCCGTTCTGTCATTAAAAAAAAAAAATAAAACGCCAAAAAAATTGTACTTTGGGCAGCGATAGAAGGCAGCTGGCGCGAGTATGTGGCAATTCCGAAAAGCTAGCCCAGACCCAAGGAAATAGAAAATCAATACGATAAAGTCTGTTCCATTCTATAGCACTCGTAGGGCATGTGTGACATGCCACCCATGAATGCTTTTTGGGGTGGGCTGTTTCTGAGCACTGCGCGGTCCTACAACTCTTAAGGCATGTTTGAGATGACAGTGGAAAATGGCGCCACAGCTCTTAGCCAATATTCACCATTCCTCCTGTCCAGCTCGTAAAGGATTTCGTCAGTCACAGAAGCAATTGCCAATCAATATATAATTGTTTTTTTATATTCATTTTTGCAATTTTCTATGTAGTTTATACAGTAGAACTCCAATTATCCGAACTCCGACTATCCGAATCGCCGATTATCCGAATCACAAAAAATTGTCCAAAAAAAGTCTAAGTGCGCTATTATTCTTCCCCCCGCGAAGCCAGTGTTTGCGCGTCAAGTCTTGACTTGACTTGTCTTGTCTTAACTTGCCGTTGTGCCTACACTGACTTCCCCCCGCGAAGTCAGTGTAGGCACAACGGCAAGTTAAGACAAGTTCCGGCGCATTGCAGTCACGGCGCACCTGTCATTGTTTGTTTTGATTAGCCAGTGTGCTATTGACCTTGCTCGAGGACGCTACTCTTTCGCTACGGCTTACTTTTGTTTGTGCGTGTACAATACTGTATTGTTTTTATACCATGGCTTCGAAAAGAAAACGTGTTGTGCTATCGTTAGCGGACAAACTGAAAATTATAGAGCAACTCGATAAAGGTGTAACGGGTAAGAAGTTGTCTGAGATTTATGGTGTTGGACAAGCAACAATTTCTGACATTAAAAACAGTAAGTAAACACTTTTAAACTTTGTTTCGGTGCTTCAAAATGAAGATGGAAGTTCCTCCAGGAAAACAATGAAGACAGCAACCAACAAAAATTTGGAAGATGCCGTGTTTAAATGGTTTTTGCAGCAACGTTCTATGGGAAATCCGATTTCAGGTCCAATCCTTTGTGAAAAAGCCAAAATCTTAGCAGAAAAGCTTGGTTATTCATCTTTTAAGGCTAGTAACGGCTGGCTAAGGAATTTTAAATTCAGGCATGGTGTACGCGAGTTAGATTTGGCTGGTGAGAAGCTTTCAGCAGTCTCTGCAGCTGCTGAAAATTTTATTGAAAAATTTAAAACTGCATCAGAATCCTATGATCCGGAGTTTGTTTATAATGCCGATGAAACTGGCCTTGTTTGGAAAGCATTACCAAAAACCACTTTGGCTTCTAAAAGGGAATCTAGTGCCCCTGGACATAAGGTCAGTAAAGAACGTGTTACAGTGCTTAACTGTGCCAACTCCACTGGAAATCATAAACTGCCACTTCTTTTGATAGGAAAATCAAGAAATCCAAGAGCATTTAAAAACGTAAAAAAAACTTCCACTCTTCTACAAAAGTCAACCCAAGGCCTGGATGACTGCAGCTTTGTTTACCGAATGGTATGATGAAGCGTTTATTCCTGAAGTGAAAAAGCACCAAAAATCGGTGGGAAAAGAAGGCAGTAAGGTGCTTTTAATTGTTGATAACACACCCACTCATCCTACAGCAGAACTGTTGGAAAGAGAGAATGGGCAGTTTAAAACGACGTTTTTGCCTCCCAATGTTACAGGTTTGCTGCAACCCATGGACCAGTCTGTTATTGAAACAATGAAGCGCCATTACAGAAGGCAACTGCTGAGAAAACTGCTGATCGAAGGTGCTGAAGATGAAGAATTGGTTTTGGCAAATCATAGCAAAATAAATTTAAAGGACTGCTGTTACATGGTAGCGGAAGCTTGGAGTTTGGTTACGGCAGTGACGCTAAGACGTGCGTGGAATAAACTGAAAGGCCTACCGTCTGAGAAGAACAAAAAAAAAGAATCTGAAGAAAATGAGAAACAAGAATATGGAGAGGATGATGATGATGAAGATGCGTTGTCACTAGAGGAAATAAGAAAAATGATTGTAAAAATTCCTGGTTGTACAGAAGTAAGTGCTGAAGATGTAGGAGAGTGGATGGCTTGTGACACGTCTGACCCTGGTTTTCAAATTCTCAATGACGATGAAATTGTTGTAAGTGTGAGAGAAGATGTTGAAGTGGAAGTGGAAGAAGAACTTTCTGCTGATGTTGAAGTAGACGCTGGACCATCAGCCAGTGAAGCATTTGCTGGCCTCGAGACTGCTTTGAAGTGGATGGAGCGTCAGCCCGAGTGTGACCACTTGCAACTGCTCACCGTCAAGCGAATGCGTGACCTGGCTGCCCGAAAACGGTTGAAGACCGCAAAACAGCTTACATTAACGGAGATGTTTAAAAAACAATGATTTTTATTTCTAAACTTGTACATAAGTACATTTTATTTATATTTAAAACATGTGAAAATTTCATGTTTCTTTCATTTAATTCAATAAAAAATAGTGCAATATCAAAACGTAGCTTTTATTCTCTCCAATGGCAATTTTTTTTAAAAAAAATCCGATTATCGGAATATTTGATTATCCGAATGGGTCCCGGTCCCCATTAATTCGGATAATTGGAGTTCTACTGTACATGAACCGTCCATATGGAATCAATCAAGTTGTGTTAATTACACTATTTATAACTCAAGAACGACTGAACCAATTTTAATTATTTCTGTTTTGTTGGATTCCTCTCGGTCCCACATAACAATAACTAATAAAATATCGAAAAAATGGCACTACATGGCGCTGAAGAATAAAAAACGAGACATTCATGCAAACGCAGCCCGCCACACAGTTCAAATCTATATCGTTATATAACTCCTAAAAGAAGCGTTCTTGGGCCTTAAGGCCGAAGGCCCCAAAGAAACATTTTTCACACCGTATTCTACAGGATGAGATCTTTTGAACATTCTATTACATTTTTGGCGGTCCGGCGCTTCTCAAAATTACTCCAACCTTTTTAAGAGTGCAGAATCTAAATAAATAAAACAAAGTCGGGTTATTTAAACCATTTATAACTGAAGAACGACTGGACCAATTTTAATCATCTCCGATTTGTTGGATTCCTCTCCGACCCGCATAACAGAATAACTAATAAAATATCGGAAAATTTGCCGAAAAATAATTATTCAGAAAGTTAATCTAAAATATAAAAAATCAATGTTTGTTGGTTTGTGCTTAATGCGCTATCGTACCAGTTATCTAATTGCGATAAAAAAACTTACACTTGCGGGAAGAACATAGGCATAGTACAATTATTGTAACTCTACTAGATGGCGCTTCAGTTAAATGCAATTCCCAACTTACGTGAGCTTCATTGTTGCTGGGCGTTGCCGTGTTCCTTGGGGCGAGGTCGAGGAGAACAGAGACACAGAGGAGGGAAAAAAGACAAGAGGAGGGAAAAGTCACAGAGAGGGAAAAGACACACAGAAGGCGAAAAGAGACACAGAGGGGGAAAGAAACACGAAACGGAATAAGAGACACTGAGGGAAAAGATGGATGGAAAAGAGAGACAGAATGAGGAAAATGAGAGAGGGGGGGAAAACAGGAGGAAGAGAGAGGGAGAAAGAGAGCTAGGGGAAAAAGAGTGGGGAAAGAGCGGGAGAGGAATACTTCCTCAATTCTTTCTGCTGCGGCAGCAACGCGCCGGGTACCAGCTAGTTATTAAATGAATTCTAACAAAATACCCGGTGTTGCTCTTTTTTTTTTCAATATTCAATCATTGTGAAAAAGAAAACGTCTCCGTGTGTTTCTGTGTATCTGTTTCTATCTGCGTATTTCTGTTCCTCTCTTTCTGTCTACCATTCTGTCTCACTCTCTTCCTCTCTGTTCCTCTGTCCATCTCTGTGTGTCTCTTTCTCTGTCTTTCGCTGACTGTGTCTTTGAGATTGTCTCCTTCTGTGTCTGTGTGCGTCTTTCTGTCTGCCTGTCTTTCTATGTCTGTATTTGTCTGTCTCTGTCACTCTCTTTCTGTCTCCCTTTGTCCCTGTTTCCCTCTCTTTCTCTGTATCTGTTTCTTGTCTCTATATAACTCTCTGAGTGGCTCTCTCGGTCTGTCTCTTGTCCCTCTATCAGTCTGTCTCTGTCTCTCTACTCACGCGCGCCGTCTCTGCATCTTGTCTCAGTCACACACTGCCACTCACCATTGCTCCCAGTCTCTCTCAGACAATCTTCGACTCTTCCGCATTCTGACTCACTATCTCGGTCTCTCGCGAGATTAAATTACAAAGAAGCGCAATGTTGTTCTGCTGTGTTATGTAGCAGTTACAACAGAATTAACAGCACATAAAGCTTCTGAGTAAAAAAAAAAACACGTAGAAGTGCCAACTTTAATGGAGATCGGTATACCAACACACATTGTGTTGGTGTTGTGTATACAAACATTGATCTGCTCTGCCTTCCTCAGGGTCTTGTTGTATTATATCAACTCTATAAATTAAAAAGAAAATTGGTTTCGTATAATAATTCTGACAGTTGATACATTTGTCCGTTGAGATATTATTAGTTGAGATATCTATAGGAAAGCAGAGCAGATCAAATTCTAATAGCAATATGCTGTAAAATAAAACAAAGACAATTATAATATTCATTAAAATTTGAACCAATTATATTAAAAATAATACTAAACATCATGGTTTACATAAAATTGATTTATTTCTTCTTTCAAATGATTTGATAAGAAGGCCCTTGAAAACTGGTATTTTGCTACTATTACATAAACAAACCACAATGTTAACGGTTAATTTTTTCAATGTACACGGTTCAAGGTTTAATGAAATTATACAATTTTTTGGCGGAATTTAGTAGAAACCTTCTAATAGGTATCAGTTTTGCCTTTGTATAAGTAAAGGAGCTCAGCCCGGGTTTTTGGCTAGTTAGAGATGCACGCGCAGACAGCTAGCGTTCCTTGTGGAGAAAAGTTAAACAACTGAAGTCAACGCCATCTTGAATTTACTCCCAAACCGATGAAGTGAACGTCGTTTTGCTTTCCAGAGGGCGTTGCTGAATTACACTGACTTTTTCTGAAGGGGCACTTTTAAGAACTGGTTAAGCATTTAAAAATAATTATTGTTGTTTCTTGATATTATCCTAATCTGAGGTCCAGAACTCCTCAAAATTAAATATCTGCCTCACAATTAGTGAAAACAATTGCTTCACATCAAGCAGAAGTACGTGTAGGGGAATTAAATATAACTTTTTAGAAATTAGTGCCAAGCAGTATGTTTTGGGTTTTGTATTAGTTATGTGGTTGTATCTTGTGAAAAATGCAAAACTGTATTAAGTGGTAGCCTAGATTAAGTAATGGCAAAAAAGTTTCTTGCTTTTTCAAATTTTCAAAATAATTTCATTCCTATGTGTGATGTGTTCCGCCAGGTGTAGTGAATTTCTGCCGCAGCACCGTTAAACTGTTTTAATGACAGAATTTGTGAAATTAATTGCGTAGCAAAATATTACTACTCAGCTATTAAACAAACTCTCAGAAATCTATTTTGTGAGTTGGTTGTTGTCAAGAAAATAGTTCTGAAAACTTTTATGGTAGTAAGAATTTACTATATGTTTAAGTTCACCTACAGTGAATTACTTCAGCGAGGAAAAAGAAGACAAAATATTTCAAATCTAGCATTTGGGATGTTAATTTTTTGTAGTGAGAAAAACAAGATAACATTTTAAATGTAGTTTTGAGAATAATTTGTAGTACTGTGAAAGAATATATGAACAATTAATATCACTTTGGTTTTTATTTTCCTGTCTTGAGACGATTTTTTTTCTCCTGTCAGTAAGACTTGCTGCATGCATTCAGAATCTCGTTTTTAATTTATGTATTTTTTTTCTCGTGATTTAGATCAAGTTCTAGACATTTTCATGAAAAAGAAAGAAATATTGTTATTTTCTATGGCATTATTCAGTTTCAATGGACACCATTCATTATATTTAAATAATTGCCTCCTTACGTAGTAAAATAATTTTACTTCTCCACGACACGCTAATACACACGCTTATACTTTCTTCGACTTTCCGACCCCACGACGGCTGGAAATTACCGTTGTAGTTATGAATTTCTAAACAAAGATTTCGCATCGTCTTCGACGAATTCTATTAGTTTCTAGGAATCCTAATAATGCGACGTCCGGCTTGCCAGGTGACCAGTAAGTGCTGCAGTCTTGCGGTCGTGTTTGATAGTATTTGACAGTTGAAAGCTAGCGCCAAAGAACGTTCCTCCCAAAGCACATAATTGAAAGAAGTGACTCTGCCTTTTTGTTGGAAATATTTGCGCCGATTTTGGGGGAAATGTCGTTGATCGCATCACGTTTGAAATGAACCTGTATGTTCTGCGCTGGTAATTAGCGCCAAAGATCGCTATAAATAAATGAATTACTCTAACGGCGCCAAATGTGAAGCAGTTTTGACCGCTCATGAAAGGAATCGAACCAGACCCACTGTACAGGGCCGGTGCATCGCAGGCGCAACAGCTAACGCTTGGAAGCCGTGAAGAGTTCTGCCACTTGTTTTGGTGTGTCAGCTCTCTTGGACACCTCGAACGACTCTATTATGTAGGGATTAAGTTCTGTTGTGAGCACTGGTTGAAATGAACAATTGCGTTTTCTTTTAATCTAAAGCTTCTTCAGTTGCACTTAGAGGCGATATTTAATAGGAACTCGATATGATCGCGTTCTCATTGCCGTGTCGTCTGTCGGCGCTTTAGCTGAGAGAAAGCTGATGACCGATGTCGTAAATAGAAAGTGAGGCAAAACGCACGATCTGACCCTCAGAGTCCAGTCCTGACAATACTTTAGTCAATACTTTAGAGAGCAAATCTCAAAAGTAATGTTAAAAAACCAGGGTCTTGCAACAAAAGAAAAGTTTTAAACAAAAGAAAGTTTTGAAAATAAAACAAGTTTAAGAAGACTTCTTTTTTAAACTGCTTGTGCCCACATGAATAGTAAATGTAATTTTTTCGGGCGATGCGCTTCGGCAATCTGAATGAGAGAGAGAAACTCAAATCAAAGCAATGCAAGTACAATTGCAGTGAATTGAGAGAGGATAGCCACGAAACGCGTCAGATCGCAAATAATACGCCGAAATTTGACCTTCATAATTTTGATTTTTTAACATTTTTTCTATTTGTTATATGGATCAAATAAATTAACATGTGTGTTTTTATTTTTTCTAACTTTATTATTTTTGGAAATATTGTATAATGAAATTTCCTAAAAATGACGCACGTAACTAACTTAAAAATATATATTTGAATACACTAATTATAGAAATTCCGTTCAAATTCGATTCGAAACTAAAAAAAAAACCTTAAATTTTAAGATTTTGCAAAATATTTATTTTCCTGAAATTTCAATTTAAAAGAAATTAAATTTTGAAAATTGTATATTTTAGTAATCTCGATTATCTAAATATTTAAAAAAATATTTGTAAACGCACTAGAATATTGATAACTCCAAAAAAATGAAGGTGGGATCTCAGTTACTTCAAATGATGTTAATATTTTACTAACCAGTCTGTAGTACATTGCTGCAATAGATGCGTTTCGTGCGTTACTGGCCATCGGTGTCTTTGGATGAAGCAATAATTTAATACTTCGTGAGGTGGCGAAACTTCACGATTGTATTTATAAATAATAATATTTATGTATATTAATATATATCTATAAATAAATAATATTAATGTATGAATAATTTAATTACGGATTCTTGACTGATGTTTTGACTGACATTTCAAAATTGTATGGCCTCTCTCGACTCACTTTAAATACAAGTACTCGTTTACCCTAGAATTTCTGAACTTTCGTCACAATGCACAGTTTTAATGCCCTACCGAATTTACTTCTGGTCTGGACAAAATTCCATTTTCTTCAGCCAAATTTTTAGACACTTAATATGCGTTCGTATGCTGGAAATGTTATTTAATTTTATTGTATGACCAACTTTCAAAAATTGTCAAAATTTAAATTTTCAACGTCATGTTATTTGTTGAGTGAAAGGAATCGATAAGTTTCAAAACAGTATCTTAAATGTCTGATTTTTTGATGGATGTAGAAGGATCTTTGATGTGAAAAAATGTATGTGTTGGCACTTCGTACTTTCTGATACTTCGTACTGGGGTTACGATTTTTTCCCAATTTTCTTCTCTTGGCGGGAGTTTCTCCTATTGCAATTAAATTCTTATCTTCTCTTTATTCATTTCGCAGACTCTTGACGAACTATCTGAAGAGCTTAAATAGTCATTTCCTTGATTTCCACTTTTTTCACTATTCACTGGACGTTCCGCTACGTTCGTAAAGTCACGGGAGCCACTGATCTCGACGCTCTTTTCACTAACAAAAGGCCATTTTGGAAGCCGATTCCCTTTCTTTCGAAAAGAACAATAAAAACGCCAATCTAATAACTCCTGTAAATTCACCAGCAAATTGTGGTTTACGCGTCTTGGAGATCTTCTTTTCCAAAAATCGTTGTCAGAAAAATTCAATGGATTGAAACATCTGTATCTTTTACGGCGATCGCCACTTATGTTGCAAAGTGTACACATGATTCACAGAACAAACACTAGCACACTTTTCTTCATAAGGTGCGTATTGGGACTGATGTTGAGAAAAATGTACTCATGTCCCTTGACAAATGGTTGATTGTATTTCAGGAGCAAGGTCAGGAGGGCACCCCATCCCTAGGATGCAAAGGGACTCGGCAATAAAATTCGTTTAACTGACACGAGGAAAAGCAGTAGTAGAATTCGTTTTGCTGTCATCATCTCTACTAGGGACAGAGTGAACACATGAGTTGCTAATATTATTTCTTTAATTTATATGTTTTAGATCATGCAAATTATTTTTTAATAATAATAATAAATTATGAAATAATTATTATTTCTATCGTATAACATTTCTTGAAACTAATCAAGCAGACGGACATTCGTTTTATTGTTCTTCGGTGCTTGTATCAAAGACTGATCGAACAAAATTAGTTGAGGGGCAGGAACCACGCGCCCGCGTACTTACAATAGGTTTTTCATCTTTTAGTGTTCAGTGTCCACTTTTTTCTTGTTGTGTTTTGTAGATAATTGAACAAGAAATACGCCTACGTTTTTTTTCTTCAAATTTTTATCTGAGCAAGTTCATGTAGAAAGGCTCTGGCCGATTATGGGGTGTTTCCGTCCTTAGTTTGCAATTCGACTCAGATTTTTCTCTCCTGTTTGGATGTAGAAAATATTAATTTTAAAATATGAGGCTAAAATATTCACATGGTACTTGCAGCGACAAAACGGGTTTTTCGTGTTTAAACGAAGAAAATAATCATTTTATGGCATTTAGTTTATTTCTTTGCTTGTGATATGAACTTTTCCGTAATAATTGGTAAAAAAAATTGACTTGTAGATGCCTTTCAGTTCATAACTAAAGAAATAAATTGATTAAAATCATTTTTTTTCTATAAAAATGTTAACCAAATATTTGTTTAAAATAAAAATTCACCTAGTTCATGGACTTCCAGAAGCAGTTGCACTTAGTGCTACTTATGAAATGTAGACAATTTCATATGCGTTTGAGTGCTCCAACCGACAAATGTCTGGGCTTTTACTTTCGACCTGGTGGGCCGATTTTGTAACCAATGTTTTTTACGATTTTCCTATCTTAAATAATGTAATTTGTTTTAATGTGTTTATAAAATATATAATATTGCCAAAATGATAAAAAATATTAGATAATGTCTTAGTATTGTTGGAAATCTTGATTGTACATCGAATAATATTTTGTATTCAAAATAAAGGTGCTTTGTATGTCATAAAATAATAAATGGCGAAAAATATGTCAGTTCTCTTTGTCAGAAGAACGTTGTTTATATTTGCTGGATTAAACGAGTTTGCAAACGTTTCTACAAGTAATAGTTTATTATATAGCTCCTGGTTGTGCCACTGGTGGCAACGCAGTGCCAGTTATTGTGGCGAGCGGATGATTCTTAGTGAGAAGGTGAAGTCCCTTGCGAGAACATTGTGCACCTAGTGTCCGCGCTTTGCTGCGAGGGTCAACACCCCGTTTCTATAAAAATAGATTAAATTTAGATTCAAAGATTCCTTTTTCTAGTGAATTCAGAAATACAAAATCATCCCATTGTGTTTCGCTGCGTTATACATGGTACAGTCTGATATCACGCATGGTCCCCACCCCTGCTTCAGATCAGACGAGCAAACCTATCACCCGAGTAATGAAAATGTGACCCGCAACCATATGAAAGGTGTTAGTTGTGGCCTTGCAATTTGGTCACCCCTGGTCTAGCTGTTGGTATAAGAATTTAAACTTTCTCCCCAGAATGCCGTGAACGGCTTCTGGGTAATTCCTTATCGAATCAACACTGGACTTCATTTTACATCACCATCTCAGATTCCGATGAAATTTGACACTTAGGGAGTATGAATGAAGAAGTACAAATTTTGAGAAAAATATTTCCAGTCGTTTGTGAAATACAACCATGTACAATTTTACAAAATTGTGTTCCCCAAAATTTTTAAATTGATGTAGATAGAACCTTTCCAAATTAAGATAGAACTGAAACAGGTGTCATTTTGCAGGTTCCTTTATGGTCTTTTATATGATATACAACTCAATAGGGTTTGGGTTAAAAAGGTTTTCAAATTTGAATTTAAAATTTTGATTTCGCGTTTTTCAAAATGCTTTTCTTCTAAAAAATTCTAAAATAATCTGTATATGTTTCCAAACAGATACTGCAAGTTTAAACATGGGACTGCAGTGGGTTCATATGGTAATCTTTGGTTAAGAAGCACAATATTTACTTACTCTAGATTTTACTGATTTAAAATGCATTTTATTTCAAATGATAAGATCTAATATATACAAATTATTAATTTAGTGTTTGGGTTGGCGAGTGTATAGTTTATTATTATTATTATTATTATTATTATTATTATTATTTTTCCATTACATCGACTAAAGATGTTATAGGTCGGCTGAATATAAAATCTACTCCAGGTTGCAACCAGCTACCTAAGGAGTAGATCTAGGGACTATCGGTGCCTCTACAGTACTTTGCGCAAAATGTGGGCTGTTCCAAATAAAGCTTGTATTTCTTGCACTTCCCAGTCCTTTGAATTACCTGGGAGTTTAGACAAGTTCTTACTCAAATTTTGCGGAACAAATCCCAGACCTCCGATAACTATCGGTACGACCTGTGCTTTTACGCCCCACATTCGGCTGATCTCGATTTCCAAACTCTTGTATTTAAGACGTTTCTCTGCCTCCTTGGTAACGACGTTTTGATCGCAAGGTACAGCAACATCGACAAGTAAACATGATTTTTTCTCCATATCCCGGATGACTATATCCGGTTTGTTTGCTGCTATCGTGCGATCAGTTTGAATTTGTTGGTCGTACAATATCGTACACAATCCAACTGACGTCACCGGTTTCGGTGAGTGTTCGTACCACTTGGGGCATGTGTTTGGAACTTCGAGGGCGGTACAGATCTGCCAGTGGAGGTAGCTACACACCCTGTCGTGTCTTTTCAAATATTCGGTCTTTGCTAGAATTGGACAAGCTGAGACAATATGATCAATGGTTTCTACGTGTTCCTGACAAATGCGGCATTTATCATCTTGGGAAATTTTGAGAACCGCTTTATCATAATGTCGTGTTCTCAAGGCCTGATCTTGGGCAGCTATTACAAGTGCTTCCGATTCTGGCTTCATTCTTCCCCTTTTAAGTCACATAAATGATTGATCTTTATTGATCTGCACCTTGTCCGTTCTTTTTAGGTATTGTCCGTGGAGTGGTTTGTCTCTCCACGATTTCTTTAACATTTTCTGTGTCTCAAATTTCATGTTAAGTAGCATCAGAAGTTCAGTGTCTCTGTCATTCTGGGTGTCTTGCATAGTCTTGTTCGCAATGCTTCTTGCTACACTTACAATGCCTCTGTTTCCCATTCTTCGGTCAGATTTCATGACCTGACTCATTAGTGGGTCATCTTGATGGCTGACTACATACTTTCCCATCCCGGTTATTGCATTGTGCCAGGAGGCTTCAATTTGTCTCAGGCCTCTTCCTCCTTCCTTACGTGAAACATAAAGTCTATGTACATCAGCTCGGGGGTGGGCGACATGATGCATTGTAAGCAGTTTTCTGGTTTTTCGATCCATGATGCGAATTTCCTGTTCAGTCCAGTCTACTAGTCCGAAACAGTATTCGGCTACAGGCACCGCCAAACTACCAATTGCTGATATTTTATTCCTTGAGTTCAGAGCGGACTGCAGGACAAGTCTCACTCGTCTATAATACTCCCTGCGAATTCTCTCTTTCATTGTGTCGTTCGAGATGGTCTCACATTCTTCAATGCCCAGATATTTGTAAGTTTTACCTGGCTCAAGATCTTGAATCACAGTGTGTCTATCAACTTCAATGTTCTCTGACGTTGTCATTTTGCCTCTTTTTAAGTTGACTTTTGCACACTTGTCAAGACCAAACTTCATGCAGATGTCATTGCTAAATTCATTGATGACAGACAGCATTTGGGAGAGAATCGCTTCATTCTTAGCAAACACTTTAAGATCATCCATGTAAAATAAATGTGATACAGGCATTTCATCACCATGGAGCTTGTAACCAAAGTCAGTGTGCGACAGCTGTCTTGATAGAGGAATCAAACTAATGCAAAACAACAGAGGGGATAGTGAATCTCCTTGAAAAATTCCCCTGTTAATCTGAATACTTCTGGTTTCTACTACTCCCTTTCCGCTGTAGATTAGTAACCTGGTGCTCCACGACTTCATACTAGCCTTGCAAAACTCAACAAGTCTAGGATGAAATCGATAGATCTCCAGGGTCTTCAAAATCCAATCGTGTGGTACACTGTCAAAGGCTTTCTGGTAGTCAATCCAAGCCATGCTTAAATTACGTTTTCGTTTCTTTACATCATTCAAAATTATTTTATTCAGAAGCAAGATTTCCTTACAGCCATAGGAACCTTTACGACATCCTTTCTGTTCAACTGGCAACAGATGGTTCTTCTCTAGGTGCCTATACATTTTGTCAGCAATGGCTGCAGTTATAAGTTTGTACATTACTGGCAGGCAAGTAATTGGCCTGTAGTTCTTCGCCAAAGAGCTGTCTCCTCCTTTGGGTAGCAAATACGTGATGCCGCGAGTGAGCCATTCGGGGAGTTCGTTAGGGTTTTCTAAAATTTTATTAACAGCCTTTGCAAGATGAGAATGTAGTGCTGTTAATTTCTTAATCTAATAAATCTGGATCTTATCAACCCCAGGGGATTTCCAGTTTCCCATATTCTTAATTGTTTGGCAAAGGTCCTCTTTCGAGAATCCTTGAACATGTTCCACTGTTTCCACGAGTCCATTGGCAGCATCAACTTCAGATTGGAGCCACGATGCGTCTTTGTTGTACGATCTGGTTTCCTCCCAGATTCCTGACCAAAATGTTTCGTCGTCAACTTTTGAAGGAGGGGCAGCATTGCCGTTCGGTTTTTGAGTCAGACTGCGATAGAATCTCTATATATTATTATTATTATTATTATTATACCGCTGAACTTTATGTTACTATATCAATGAATAGGGGATTGAACCTCAACCCGGAGGACGACGCCAGAAGGCATTTTTTGATCGAGAAGAGAATCTCGTAGTGAAAATAAGAAAGAAGGACCCTCGTATAAATGCACCAATAAGTACTCCACAGTTATAAATTGGGTACTAAGGAGGTTCAATTTCCATAGCCGCATTGCCAGACGAAAGCCACTTGTAAGTTGAAAGAAAAATACCCGAAAAGATCTGACTTCGATCCAGTTCTCCACAAAAAATGTAATATACGTATGTAAATATACCGCATACATAAAAATACGCTGTTAAAGAATACATTTAAAAATTGTACATGTGCAAAATAAAAATGGGATTTGTTTTATTTTTGGTGATGGGTAAAGTTTGATACATTTTTTTGATATGGACAGTCAATAAAAATATGCAATTGCATATTTACGAAAACGCTAAAGTTAAGAGAGTGATAGAAACAGCAAATTCTGTCTTAAATGAGGTTCTACAGACCTCAAGTAGAGATCTAGATATTACTATCACATCGTATACGCAACTAGATATTTAGTACCTCAGATAATTTTGGGGCCAGCAAAGAACACCGATGGCCGAAAGCCAGACAGAATAACCAGCTCCGTACCTCCATGGGCGAAAAGAATTATGAAACGGATAGCCGATACACGACGTGAAATATCACTCCTAACCGAGGCATCTTCTAAAGGAAATCACACTTCTAAAGTTGAACAAAAAATACCTAATTGAAAAGACACAACAAGGCTAATGGTAGCTGAGAAGCTAAGAGTCAATTTTTTTTACCAATTATTACGGAAAAGTTCATATCAGAAGAAAAGAAATAAAATAAATGCCATAAAATTATTTTCTTAATTTAAACACGAAAAACCCATTTTTCCGCTGTAAATAGTTACCATGTGAATATTTTAGCCTCATAGTTTGAAAATAATATTTTCTCTATCCAAAAATGTGGGGAAAAAACTAAGTCGAATTGGAAACTAAGAACGGAACACCCGAATTCAGTTCTCTTTGTCAGAAGAACGTTGTTTACATTTGCTGGAACATACACCATACATACATACATACATACATACATACATACACGTTGTTTACATACACCGGCCAGGGCCTTTCTATATGAACTCGCTCAGATAAGAATTTGAAAAACAAACATGGGCGTATTTTTTGTTCAATTATCTACAAAACACAAGAAAAAAGTGAACTCTGAACACTAACAGATCAAAAAATCTATTGTAAGTACGCGGGCGCGTGGTTCCTGCCCCTCAACTAATTTTGTTCGATCAGTCTTTGATACAAGCACCGAAGAACAATAAAAAGAATGACCGTCTGCTTGATTAGTTTCAAGAAATGTTGTATAATGAAAGTAATAAATAATAATATTATATTATTTTTAATTATTAAATAATTTATATAATATAAAATATTGTATAAATTATGGAAATAATAATATTAGCAACTCATATGTTCATTGTGTCCCTAGTAGGGATGGTGACAACAAAACGAATTCTTCTATTGCTTTTCCTCGTTTCAGTTAAAAGAATTTTACTGGCGAGTCCCGTTGCATCCTGGGGATGGGGTGCCCTCCTCACTAGAGCTCTCAATACCCGCACACCCGTCAACCCCCCCCCCCCACGTCTCAGAAAAGTGCGGCCCAACTCACCCGCATTCATACGGGTACCCGTGTTTTGCGGTTACCCGTATCACACGGGTCGCTCGTAGAACACGGCCGGCCGTATAAAACGGGTCTCGGGTCTGTTGGAAATGGTTATTTATGTTTAAGCAATAATGCAATTCCTTTTCAAAAGGGACCAAATGGACAAAATGAATAAAAATGAAATGGAAAAAAGGGCAGTACGAAATGATCGGAACAAAACGGATGCAAAGATCAAACAGGACGAAATGGACGACAGGACAAAATGGCCAAAAAGAACGAAATGGACGGAAAAGACGAAATGGAAGAAAGGACAACAAATTGTCGGAAAGGACGAAAATTGCGGAAACGGAAAGGGTTTTTTAGTCCGACGGTATGAAAAAGTGTTCAGTTCGAAGAGTTGCAGATATTATTATGTTAATCAATGTTTATGACAGGCGGCAAATTGAAAACATTAACTCTTGGTGAGAAAAGAAGTGGACTAATTCAAGAACACCAACAAAGCAACAGTTCTGTCAAGTTTGTGATAAATAAATTTCAAGTTAGAAAAACTCAAGCGTACTACACCTTTAAAAACAAAATAAAGAATGAGTGGTTATACTTGTTTTTTTTTCTACTGTGGCAGATGACTTTAGGAAATTATTAGACCCCCTGCTTTATAAATGAATATTTTGTTCTTTAATTCGCGACCGTCCTCAAAGGGTCTCGTGGCCTCAGAAATGTGCATACCAATTAAACAGATTCATTTGATAAGGCAGGAGGTGTAATAATGGCCTAATGTCATCGGCAACATTAGAAAAAAACGAAGTGTAAAAGAATTGTTTATAGGTATGTGATTTAATTTTTATCTGGTACCCGCCGTTACTTGCGCATACTTTTGTAACGCCATTACTCGCGTGTTAGATTTTAGCTAACTACTGCTTATGTTAGATTTATTGTTTTATTATGATTTAAATATTTACATTAATATTCCTGGATATCTGTTATTGATTTCTATAACTTGTAGAGATGATATGATACATAAAGATGGTATGCAGGCTCATAAGTTTTGCTTATAATAAGCACCTCGAATCAAAATCACAGTCATGAATTGAAGTGTTATATTAAGTAAATTTATTTAAGAAATGTAAATAGTAGAATAGTAAATTTAGAATGGGGGCTAAAGATTAATATGGAAAAGACATTTTTATGGGATGTGGAGTAAACAATAGAGATTTAATTTTACAATTTGGAAAAGGGAAAATTAAACATTGTTCAAACAACATTAAATATTTGGCAGTAGAAATAAATAAGGATGGAAATCAAGATGATATCAGATATAGAATAAACAAAGGAAGATCAACATCAATGCTAAACAAAATATTATGGGAGAAACACGTAGCAAAAGAAACTAAATTGAAATATAAATCTATTGTAGAAAGTACTGTTTTATATGCATCGGAAATTTGGAAATTAAAGAAAAAATTAAACTAAAATTACTGGCAACAGAAATAGACTTTTTAAGATCTTCCAGGATATCAAAATTAGAAAAAATAAGAAATTTTAAAAAAAGAGAAAAAAATTAATAACGTTCGTAAAATTTTAGAAACGATTCAATACAAGCAATTAAAATGGTTTGGTCATGTGAAAAGAATGAAAGATAATAGAACTCCAAAAATAATTTTAGAGTGGTTTCCGGTGGGTTGGAAGAAAAGAGGAAGACCTAAACACAGCTGGTTGAGAGAAATTAAGAGAATTTTAAAGGGCAAGAACTTAACAGACAAGGATTATGAAGATCGGGACAAATGGAGAAATAAAATTAAATTTAAGTAATTTATTAGAATTGCGGGTAACAGAAAGTTGTTTTCTATAACAATGTAAAACTGTGAAATAAATAATAGTAGAATACAATTAATTCAGTAAACAATATTTTTTACCATATTGAAACATTCAAGGAAATATACGAACTAATATAAGCTTCCTAAGAACTATTCATTGCTAACCAAAAGTCTTTCTTGTGAGTTCTTTTCAACGTGGTTGGAGCAAATATTGCAACAATGCTGCGTGAACCTGGTTTGTCTCTTTGGACAAAAAGCGCATCTTCTTTTCTCTCTTCGTTGCTTCACGTCATAGCATTTCTCTAAAAAGAAAAACAAAACTAAGTAGCAGAAACTGCAGCGAAGGAATGGTAGACGATATTGATGGTAAATGTACGAATCTTTTGATTTAAGGTATAAAAACACGATCAAGGTGAGACACTAAGCTTTTCTGATTTCCACGCGAGCATTCAAGACACAGAATAACCAGTGCACAACTGGCAGACGAGTGGATGCCACGTTGCCCGACGATTAAGTGTTTCCAGTGCAAACCTTCAAACATCCTGCTTGTACTTCCACTACAATGGATTCTGATATAGTTCATATTATAATTGTGTTGTGTTTTAACGGGTAAGGAAAGTTTGGTAAATTTAACTCAATACCGAGATATAAAATATCAATAAACTGAATTGAAGCTTGGCGGAAAGAAAATGGTATTTTCCATTATAAATGGCAGACTAAGACGTATCCTCTTCTCCTACAGTGTGTGCTGGAAAAATACCGTCCTATGCCATTCATGTTTTTACGGCAATTTTTTTCCCCACACTTTATAGAAAAATGAACAAGGAACACGCCTATATTGCAACCCCACCTCCGCCTCTCACGCACCTTGCCGTGGGTTGCGCGAAGCGTGTCGCTGAATACGTTCAAGTTAATACTCTACTGATATTCGAAAAAGGGGTGGGTTCGTCTTTGTCTTTTTTTGTTAAATAACAAGTCGAGATCATTCGTTTTAAATGAACAAGTAACAAGGTTATATTCTGCGAGTGGCTTTGCAAGAAATATTTTTACAGACTCGATCAATTCACCTTTTTCTGAAGAATTAATCTATGTTTTTTGAGACAAAAAATGAAATCTGCCTATCTGGTATCGATACTCTTTCTAATTCTGAGCTCGAATTTAACCTTCGTATCATATTTACCCAATACGCTTTTTAAAAATCCTATCGTTCACACAAACACACACACACACAAATTACATACATTGATACACACTTTTCATTAAACACTTCTCTATAATAATAATAAAAAACAAACAAACATAAAATACCCTCTTGTACACAATATTACACAATTTCCTAATATGAATAATTTCACTGCTTCTTAGTTATCAAATATTTTCTTAACTGAATCGTGGGTTCTAAATTTTAACCCATTAGTGCCCAGAATTATTTTATCGTCCTTTTTTGATTAAATTCTTCCAAGAGATTGATAATAACATTAATATTATGAAATAAAATGATTTTTGTCAATTTTCAAATTTTTAATGTTTTTTTGGGGTGGCAGGAAAACCTGCCACTGGGCAGTCGTGGAGACAAAAACAATGAAAATGCTAAATCATAAATGTTCTTCAATTATTATCAGTGAAACAATCTTTATTATTACTTTTAGTATATCCTAAATATCACTGTTTAACATGATATATTTTTTTACACACAGGATGTAGTGGAACTGAGCACTTTTCGCATATGTATTTTGTGTGATTTCCACAGCTTTAGCACCTCGCATTTGGTTTGCCATTACCAACAATGCAATGATCTGTTCGATCATACCTAAGAACTGTTTGGAGTTCTCCTATTATCCTGACTTTACGACCGGGGCTTTTGGATGGGTTTTCGTTTTTGCTCAGGATTTCCAGAACACATTGCTGTTGATACTGCAGCAGTGAGATTTGATTGCCGAAAGAAAGATTATCCTCCACGATTTTACAACAGCAGCATTGAGTCACCAAACAAAGAATGGTCACCACCATTTTTTGGACGTAATTCTGACCTTACACTGGTGCCACGTACTGGTTATGAGCATCAACTCCACCCATATATTTGTTGTAAATGGCAATCTGGTTAGGCTGCGGAACCTCATTTTTTTTCTTTTCTTTTACGTAATATCGTTTAGCTGAAGCTAATGGTTCGGTTTTCACATAATTACTTGCCACAGTTACCACCCTATTATCATTACCAAACTAATGCTGTTCCCCACTAAAGTTTGCATTGCGCCCTTTTCTTTCTTTTGTAATATAAGCTTTGGTATCAGAGGCGTCTTGCGTGTGCTATTCTCGCGAATTGTTCCCGTTACTGCAACTCCTGAATCTGCTAAATCAGTTAGCATATCAAAGCTTGTAAAAAGTTGTCAAAGACGACATGAATTACTTTCTGTATGTCACATGAAAATACTGCTTGTGGGCTGAGCCATTCCACGTCAAATCGCACAAAAAAAAAGACCAAAATTTGACCTTAATATTTTTATTTATTTTCTTTTTTTTCTATTTGTTATGTGGATCAAATAAGTGAACACGTGTATTTTTATTTTTTTCTAACTTTATTATTTTCGGAAATATGGTATAATGAAATTTGCTAAAAATGACGCGCATCACTAACTTAAAAATATCATATATTTGAATACACCAATTATAGAAATTCCGTTCAAATTCCATTCGAAACTTAAAAACATGTTTAATTTTTAAGATTTTGCAAAATATTAAATTTTTGAATTTTCAATTTTTTTTCAAAAACTGAAATTTTGAAAATTGAATATTTCTGTAAACTCGATGAGCTAAAAATTTTTAAAAATATTTATAAACGCACTAGAGTATTGATAATAAGTCCAGAAAAAGTCAAAGTGGGATCTCAGTAACTTTAAAAGATATTAATATTTTACGAACCGGTGTGTAATAGATTGCTGCAATAGACACGTTGTTTGCGTTACTGGTCGTCGGTTTCTTTGGATGAAGCAGTAATTTAGTACTTCTTGAGGTGGTGAAATTTCATGATTGAATTTATAAATAATAATGTTTATGTGTATTGATATATATATATAAACAAATTATATTAATATATTTATAAATAATGAGTAAATTTATAATAATTAAATGACGGATTCTTGACTCAGGTTTTGACTGACATTTTGAAATTTTCTGGTCCCTCACTACTCACTTTAAATACAAGTACTTGCAAACCATAGAATTCCTGAACTTTCGTCACAATGCACAGATTTAATGCCTTACCGAATTTACTTCAGTTCTGGACAAAATTCCATTTTCTTCAGCCAACGTTTTAGACACTTTTATCATGCGTTCGGTTGCTGCAAAAAGTCGTTTAATTTTATTGTATGTCCAACTTTAAAAAATTGTCAAATTTAAATTTTCAACGTCATGTCATCTGTTGAGTGAAAGTAATCGTTAAGTTACTAAATAGTATCATTGTCTGATTTTTCGATGGACGTCGAAGGATCTTCAATGTGAAAAAATTTATCTGTGTTGGCACTTTGTACTTTCTAAAATTTCTCATGGGGATGCTATTTTATTCCAATGTTCCAATTTTCTTTTCTTGGCGGGGGGTTTCTCCTATTGCAATTAAACTCATGTTTATCTTCTCTTTATTCATTTCGCAGACACTTGACGAACTATCTGAAGAGCTTAAATTGTAACTTGCTTGATTTCCAGTTTTTTCACTGGACGTTCCGCTTCTTTCATTAATGCCGCGGGAGCCACTGATCTCGACGCTATCTTCATTAAGAAAAGTCCGTTTTGGAAGCCGATTCCATTTCTTCCGAAATGAATCACAAGTTCGCCAATCTAATGACTCCTGTAAATTCACCAGCAAATCGTGGTTTACGCGTCTTGGAGATTTTCTTTTTTAAGAATCGTGATCAGAAAGTTTAAATGGATTGAAAACATCTATCTCATACGCTGATCACCACTCATGTTGCACAATGTACACACGATTCACAGAACAAATACTAGCACTCTTGTCGTCATAAGTATTGCGTATTGCGACTAATGTTGAGAAAATTTTACCATGTCTCTCGACAAGTGGTCAATTGTATTTCACGAGCAAGGTCAGGATGGCACCCCGTTCCTAGGACGCCAAGTTTTTTCTTGTTATGTTTTGTAGAAAATTGAACAAGAAATATGCCATTTTTTCAAATTTTAATCTGAGAGAGTTCATAAAGAAATTTTCGTTTTTTAATATAATTACAATTTTTTAATGAAATATTTATTTTGAGAAAGTAATTTACAGATGAGTAAAATACACATATCAAAAAATTAAACAAAACAAAACAGTAATTTTTATGTTAAATACATTCAGAGTGTCAATTAATGTTACCCACAAAAATATGTATGTCACAGTGTCATACATTCTGGGGGCAGAGTGAACATCTGAAATAATAATAACTCTTGAAATCCTTATCAGGCAGACGGTAATACTTTTTTTAGTTCTTCAGCACTTGCATCAAAGATTGGCCGAACACAATTCGTTAGTGCATGGTTAGGCAGTGCGCGCCCTCATACTTACAATTGATTTTCTTAGAACTGTATGTGTGTAGTGCCCACTTTTTTTCTTGTATTTTATAGAAAATTGAACAAGGAACCCGCCTATATTTTTTCAAATTTTTATCTCATCGAGTTTATATAGAAAATTTTACTTTTTTTGAAAAAAAAATACATTTTTGAAAATGGAAAAAAAAAGTTTTTTGACAAATGCATTTACAGAGGAAAAAAATACACATTTCAAAGTATTAAATGGCACAAACCAGAATTTTTTATATTTGGTACATTCGGAGAAATAATTGATCTTATTTTGTGAAGTACCTGTAAATTCCAAAATTTAATATTGCCCTAACTACACAAATAATAAATTTTCAGTCAAATAAAAAAAGTACGTGTCTCTTTTTTTGATGTCCAGATTTAAGAAAAAATATCGTGCATTTAAAAAATGTCGTGTCAACTCTTGTGCTATTTGACGTGGAATGGCTCATTAATGGGTTAACTATGCATTAAATTTTGTCTTTCTCATCAATTCTCTACTTGAATTATATTTACAAAACTTATTTTCCTGTCTCTTTTCAGGATTACTATGCAATTAGATTACTTCCTACTTTGAGAATTCAATTTTACAACGCCATTATTCTACATACAGGTTCTTATTCATCTGAGTCCAATTTACGACAAACTTGAAAATCAGAAATCTATGCAAATTTTAGGCTCCTTTGCACTTTCGCTTACTAAATGAATTAAACATGTAGTGTACTAACATCTGTCTTTCAACTGGGATCTGAAATGTTGCTTTTGGCGACGTAGAAAGAAGTTCGTGAGACTTACAGTCTATCTCCAGCCATTGAATACCGTTCTGCGCGGCGGACGATTCTTGCAGGTCACGCGAAGCGCGGTCGGCGTTACAGCGATCCTTTTGCGTGCTGGCTCCTTCTTTCCTTCCGACGACGGCGTGTTTAAACTGTCTCCTTCACGGCTATAGTTGCTTGTTCCGAAGAATGAGGTCGCTTTGCATTTGGCTCAATTTATTGGTATGAGATCAAAAACCTCAAGTAATAAAAAAATAAAAAGCTTTGAACAGAAATACATTTTCCTATTAGGGCCATGTTCTAATTCACCACGTGCCCTACATAACTCGAATTTCATTTACTCGATTCGCATTATTCATGCTTCAGCAAGTTTTCGATACATTATTATTTCATTAAATATCTGCTTGAAAACTCTTAAATATAATTGAACTCTTGAATAAAGATAAGTTTACCTTTATTAAGCTTCTTTCCATCAGTATTTCGGCTGCTCGTTGTTCTTCCTATTAACACACATTATTAAATGTCTTGATGTGTACTCACTAAACTCTCCAGCGAAAATGGCAGATTTCTGAGTTCTTGCTGCTCATTTCTGCTTTCTGTTAAGGTAATTTCCTATTGGTCAATTGAACGTTGCGTCACAGGCGCGTCAATAAATGCTTCTCTTACAGTGGCGTGATCTGTCGTCTATGAGAACAATATTTATGGTACTTTCCTATTCTTTGGAATGTGTTCAATCTGATAATGATGTAATCCGTTTTCAGCGGTTACAATATCGTTTTAAAATTGTTTATCTCATTGAGTTTGTATAGAATTTTTTTTTGAAAAGAAAATTGAAAAATTTATTTACAGAGGAAAAAATACACAGTTCAAAGTATTAAATGAAACATAACAGATTTTTATATTTAGTACATTCGGAGAAACAATAGATCTTATTTTGTGAAGTATCTGTAAATTCGAAAATTTAATGTTGACATCACTGCACAAATAATAAATTTTCAGGCAAATAAAAAAATACGTTCCTTTTTTTGATGTCTAGATTTAAGAAAAATATACATTTTAAAAAGCGATAAGGGATTTTTTTTAATTCGATATTTTTGTCTTCACCACTCCTGCTACTCGAGAAGGGGCGTCTAGAGCATGCTGTTTTTCTAAAGTTACCAATTTCTGACGTCCCTAGGCCGGGTATTTGCGAACCCTCGCCTGCCGATGATGCTAAGCCTAATTTTTTCTTTATAATGATTGGGCATTTCATTTTAATTTCACAAGAGATGAGTAATAAACTTTTATGCAGAAGGCGTGGTGACATCAGATTGACATTGTATAAGTAGTATTTTAACTCGTATCTTGCTTTTGTTACGAGGCGAACAAGACAACTATGAAAATTGATCGTAGCTCGGGTAGCTTTTGATCCCGGGGACGCCGAGCCCTGTGGCAACGTCTGAAGATGAGCCCCTTGAGGGTTTCGCCGGAATCAGTGTCAAGGCTTCTTCGGTATTATACATAATTGTGCTGCTCGTGTGGTCGTCCCTGATGCTGTTCTGACCGGTACGGTTCGAACCCTGCCAGCAGCATCGGGGAGAGGCTGAATGCCCGCTCCTCTCCACGAAGTGGAGGAGAATCTTCAATTAGAAGATCACCTTTCAAATGTGGAGAAGCAGAGTTCCTCTTAGTGCGAGCTTGTTGTGAGAGAGACCTTTTGGACCAGAATTTCGAAACAATTTTTAATTGCCTTTTTAATATATGATAACGACGGGGTATCGGCAATTTCTGATCTGATTGTAGATCAATAGCCAGTGAGTTGAGTGTCCATAAATTAAACGATTTGGAGTTATTAAGAAGGCTTAGGCATCCTTTTCAGAGGAAATAGCCATAGGCCGTGAGTTTAGTGTTCTATACTTGTTTTTTTTTTCTTGGCGCGTGGGGGCTTGTCTTCACGATGGAATCTCACAGTATTTCGCTTCGTTCTCAGTCGTACCGCTGGGAGTCGCATGATCGCGACTGTATCGAGCAGTGCTAATGATCATGCGACTCCTAGCGGCACGGTCGAAAACGACGCGAAAGACCGTGAAATATTCCATTCTTAAGACCAGCCTCCATGCGACAAGAAATAGAAGTCCAAGTATATCTGTGCTAATAAAGTATGCAGTTCAGAAAGTGAAATATATTTTGTCCAAATTAGCGTTTTAAATAATGTTTCAAGGAGCCGACTGCTTATTGTGCTAATCCATTGCGAATTGTGAACCAGGAAGACATATCGCCATTCCACATGTATTGGAAGAAGAGTTTTGAGGATTGAGTGCTAATGAGTGTTGAAGATCTTTGATAATTGAGCCAGTTGGCTTTTTGTTTTCACAAATGTTTTGGCATCGAAATAAATGATGACCTTCCGTGACCCACATTGTTTTAGAGTAGCTGTAAATCCATTTGTAGTTAAAGTCACAATAATATCGAGGTGCACAGCTTTTGTGGCAGGACACAAATGTAAGAGTCTACGATTTATGAGCCCTGCATCTACTAATGACTGCGTTCGTCAGACAGGGGCTGCAGAAATCTACCGAGGTTAATATACTATTCTCGGAGTTTTTTTTACAGTCTTTGCACCGTAACCTTGACCTTATTATCTCGGCCTCACAACAATGTACTGGGTTAATGAACTTGCTACCGTTTTCATCACGACCTCTTATCGTATATCTTTCGCGCACTACCTAATCCATCACATTTACTCACGTAACTACGGACACTCGTAATTCTTGTTTTTGCTTAAATTATTTTGTCACTAATTACCACACTTGACACTGACTACATTCTTGCATCATCTTACATTTTATACCCTAAATCTAACTGAACCTAACTTATCTTCTAAAAACAATTTTGTCCTACTATTTACAAACTTATTTCTGACCTACCATTTATTCTATCTACTTAACCAAAAAATCGCTCAGCACTCACTGCAAACGTCCTTTTGTCACTTGATCTTTCGCTTGGCACAGGTGTTAAAAGCGTCCGTGCACTTTATCATATTTACAATTTATTACTATCTAGCCCTCTATTGCTCCCTGTATGGCTTAACATTTCTAAAATTGTATTTTCCTATTTCCTGACCATTCTCCGTTTCTACTAACATAGTATTGTTTTCATACAGTTTCTTTATTCTATATGGGCCTTGATATGGCAGGAAGAATTTACAAAATAGTTTCTGGTCTGCTGACGATACCGGGTTCGATTTAATTAGAATCTTTCCCCCAATCCGGTAGCTTTCCAGGAACTAATTTTTCTACAGCTTCTTCCTGCCCGCCGCTGCCCGTTTCAAGTTTTCCAGGATAATTCTTTGGTCTTCTTGTAAATGTCCATCTCCAGTGGTACTTGCATCCTTCTAAATGGGCCTTCCGATTTCTTGTTAAAATGTACCTACCACGACGTCCTTTTGGTGCTACCATGTACGTTGTTTAGCACATGGTTTAAAATGGGGTCGGCTTCGATCCATGCTCTGTGATTTCCTGACACGTAGGCTGAACAACCGAGAAATCCCTTTCATCACCCTCTCGCTTGGATTGCTTTGGGGTGAGCGTACTGTCGTGTGGTTCATCTCGACGCCATCTTCTTCCAACGCCTTCATCCATTTTTCGCTGGTGAACTGCGTGCCTAAATCCGTAAGAATGCGTTTCGGCTCTCCCGCAAAATCATAAAATTTCCGTACTTTTCTAACGCAATTTGCCGTGTTTGCCTCATTGATGGGGTGTATGCTAACAGTTTGAAAACACGTCAATGATGACGAATGGGTATTGATTCCCGAACTTCACTTTCGGTAATGGGCCGTATAAGTCCGCTGCATGCAATTCGCAAGGTGCCTCCGGAATTATTGCCTGTATTACCCCACTACTTTCTATTGGGCTGTTTCGTCTTGGACATTCGTCGCAACAGCTAACTCCCTTGCGGCTTTCTCTGCCCATATTTTTAGAAACACATTGCTCCCTCAAAGTTCCTTCAATTTTTCCTCCACCGAAGTGCCCGAAATGTTCATGAGGTGAATCAATCAGCTCGTTGCGTGGGTTTGGTGGAATCCATACCTTATACCTATCCGCTGTTCGGCCGATTTTTTCATTAATACGCCGTCATATACCTTGCACAGTCAACTTATGTCATTGTTGCCACCACCGTCCACCTGTTGCTGAGGATCTGCCGACAATACTTTTGATCCGCTTCCCCATCTCATCATTCTGTTGGTATTTGATAATTTCGTCTCGGGTCCACTTTGGCTTGATGTCAGGTACTTGCGTCGCATTCACATGTCCTTGCATCTCCTCTCCCTTCTCTCTTAACCTGAGCCGTGACAAGAAAGCGGGTAGAATCATGGTGTAAGAAAAAAGGTGAAGTAATGCGCAGATACCGGCCACGCCCCTTCTGCGGGTGACGTCATTATGGAGATTCCGAAGCCTGCGAAAGCTATGTCCGCTACGGAAGGCCTAGTGATTTTAAGTGTTACGGCGCGAATGAAGACTGATCTAAGTAAATTCTGAGTCAATAAAGTAATTTAAAGAGCAAAATATGTTGTAAACATTACAACTAAGGGAGAGGTTACTTCCTGCGTTACAAATATACAAGATTTTGCGGATACCAGCCAATACGAGATACACGTGATATTTCATGCCGTAATTTTTATTCGTTATATAGATTTATTTTTAGTTTTGAATAATGTAAAATTCAAATGAAGTTAAGTTCTGGAAACTGTAGTGTAGTCTTTGGATTTGACACTGTAGAACAGTGCAAAGTCCAATATGGTTATAGGCCTATTGAAGGATTTGCTAAGATACTTTAGTGCATGCAGTTTTTTGCAGATACATTTTCTAGGATGTTAATTCTCTGAGAGGAACAAAAGTTAAGGAATAAATTACAAGCAAATAAAAAACATTTATTATACATTAGTGAACTATCTTAATTTTATTTCATTTTTTCCTTGAGTTCTCTTACTCTTACATAAACCATTGTTCTTCCTAATGCAATATTTGAATTAGTGCAAATTGTGAATAATCTTAATTTAATAAAAAAGTAGTATTAAAATGAAGTAAAGTTCTGGGAAACTGTCATGTAGACATTGGATTTAACATGATAAAACTGAATGACTGTTCAACAAAGTCCAATATGGTTTACATATTAATTATTCATAACTGAGAAAAACAAACAGATAATTTCTGAGGAAATTTTATTATTTAACACTTCAGTTAATCAGGATTTGCTGCGATCCCTTTGTGCATGCATTTTTTGCCAAGAAACATTTTTAGGATGTTAATTCTTAGAGATGAACAAAATATGAATAAACTACTAACAATTAAATTAATTTTTTTTATTTTACATTACTGAACTTCCTCAATTTTATTTGATTTTTCCTTCTTGCATTATTATAACTTATTTTTTTATCCAGTTCTCTTACTCTTATATAGATTACTTTTATATTGTTGCAGCTTCGAAGGTGTGACGGTTAGCGTGTCATACCCGGACTGTCATACCCAAGTTCGCGGGTAACCCGATCGAAGCCGTGGATTTTTAAGGGCGAAAAAATCCTTCGTACGCCTTCCGCGGAGGAGACTAGTAGATTTACTTGCATGCAAAGATCCTCAAGCCTAAATGACGCCTCTGAGCTAAATTCAAATCGCCTGTTTCGTCGCCCGAGATAATACCTTCTTTCTCCGCTAGGTGAAAGGAGCGTAGCGAAATTTGCGTGGTCAGACGGAAGAGCGGGCCTGATGGCCCGAGTCTCGCCACGTAAAATAAGGCATTAACTAAACTTAACTAACTAACCCTTGTTCTTGCTAAAGCTAAAGCAATTTCATTGCTTATATCAAAGGACCCCATTTTAAAAGTTTTTGACACCAATTCATAATATAATTTAATAAAAATTTATCTGTTGACAGAGAATCCCCATGCACATCACTAAATACTTTCTCCATGCACTGGGCAAATAAAACAAGTTCTTCGCTGGGGTATTTTAATCTTCCATTGGAAATGAATTGCAACCAGTCACGTCCACAGGCTTTTATAGGTAATTTGGAAGTGTCTTTTCCCAAATTATGATATCTGTCCCTAAATCGGAATGCTATATAACCTGCTAGATATAGCAATCCTTCATGATTGATGGATTCTGACATGCTTTCCAGTGGTACATGGCTTCTCAATATCTTCACATACATTTGGTCCATCATCTTCAACATTCAGGTCAACAAATTCATATGGAATTGGCTCTTCTTTACTGCCATTGCCAATGTCAAAATCTTTAAAACACTGTCACAGTTTGGGATAGACACTCTTCAGTTCCTGCTTCCAGAGCATTTACTAAGTCTTTTTCCAAATGCTCTTCAGTGTTTCTACCTTCATTAAAAAAACTTGCTGAATTTTTTCCTAGAATATACCATTTCAATCTGTGCCTAAAATCCAAAGCAGCTGGATGGTCATTTGCACCACCCATACTTCGAATGGAAGAAAAGAAGTTTTCTAAAATATCTTGGTTGAGACGATTGGTTAAAATATATTGTACACCATATTTACTTTTCATGTCTTTAAAAAGATTTTCTAATGATCTGTTACAAAGTAACATGCCCTTCTGAAATTGTATGAGACCTTTATGAGATCCTACCCTTAAGTTTAAAATTATTTGATTGATATTTTCTAACAAAGCTGTTTGTTTTTCCAATCTACTCCAAAACCATTTGTGCCAGGGTGACTTCCAAATTTACTTTTAGAATTAAAAAGGTCAAACCAATCATTAATTAATTCTATAAACATTGCTGCTGTTTGCCAGTTACAGTCATTTAAAAACCCCTTTCCTCCACACCATTGTATTGCTTTAGCAACTTGTTTCGAGAGAAGCTGGACAGCAGGTTTCACTTTCTGTCTTTCTGTCCCTCGTACATCCAAATGGTACTTGGATACCATAAAAGCAATTTTTAAATCAGAATGTGAGCTGTTACATATTAATTTCTCAAAACACATTCTATCAATTCTGTCTCCATTTACAAAGAAACCCTGGTCGAGGAAATGATTCCTGAGCAGCTTTATCAAATGGGGAACATCTGCAAATACATATACTTTTATTGATAAATCCACAGGATGTGGAAATGAACAGTTCTTTTCATACCCTATATTTAGCTCTGACCATAAAGCCATATTTTTTGAGCCCATGTCATTTGTAATGGAAACTACTGTAAAACCTGCCACGTACAGTTTGCATACTAAGTTAAAAATTATGTCTTTTGTAGCACTTGCATCCAATGCATAATACACAGGTTGTTTTCATTTTCCAAACAAACCTCTACACATAATAGTTTGGCACAGATTATGTGGTCCAACTTTTTGTTGATTAGCCCTGTCAATACAAATTTTGTTTGAAATATGCATCTCATCAAATGAAAGAACTGATAATCTTTCCACCTCTGACAGTTCTACGCCTTTGGTCTTCATTAAGCATATAATGTCTTCCAAAATGCCCTCTTTAAGCTGCAAACATTTGGCCCAGTTTCTTAAAGTGGAAAATGAAGGCAAAGGGTAGTTATTCTTCCGCAAGTATCTCTACCCTTTAGAACTAATGCTTCTTAAAGAAATTGCAGAAGCTATGTCTTCCGAGAGCCAATGAATTTTTTTCCCTGGATTGCAAAGTGCTTTGATTTGTCCTGGTGTAAATACCTAAAATATATTTGAAATGTAAACATTCAAAATAATTTAGAAAACATCATTTCAAGTAAACAATAATGAATACCACTGTGATTTTGTGTTATTACTGTATGCAAGATTTTACCAACAATTTTTTAATATTTTTTATGTAGTGTATGTATATTTCATTAACATGTTTGTTCTATTTGTGCAGCTAAATTTAAGTCATGAAAAATATTTGAATGAAATTTTCATTTTTAAAATTAAAAGTAAGCATATTCAAACTAGATATTTCAAATGTTTATAGTTATATTATTATTGATACTATTAATGAATATAAGTATATTACCTTAGCCAGAGCTTCATTGGAAACCATAATTGGATTTTCACCAGAGGGCTTCTTTAGTAACTTTATCTCTTCTTGCATTGCCAGATTTTCATTGCAGAGCAAGTTATATTTTTCCTCTAAAGTTTAGATCTGTTGTTGTAACTCTGTTATTGTTTTCTTAAAATGTTAGGATCATCAATTAAACTCCCTCTCTCTTCAAATGATGATTCGTCACATCCCAAAGAACAGTTAGAAGCTTGCAAAATTTCATGAACCAACTTCTGATTATTTCGTTTATGTTGTCTACTTGACCTTGAATCTGTTAGATTCTTATTAATTCTTGGTAAATTTTCTGTAGGAACTGCATCCTGTTTTAAGTTTCTGCACGTCTTTGGTCTGTAATTCAGCAATTGTTGCCGCAAAGGAAAGCAAAAACTATTCTCACAAAAATGTTCGGAGCACACACGAGCTGAAAGAAAGATGTTTTATCAAGAACTACAAAGTAATAACAAGGTTCAAAAACACTGTAATTTAGAAGGCCTGGGCAGATACCATTTTTCACATTAATTTTGTCTTTTCGCCGACAAGCATTTATCCACGCTTTGCACAAATGGTCATTTTTCGGGAATGAAAAGTATTTTACCTCTCTGCCTTTAGTATTTCTATTATTGTTATTGCAACCGTATACAGCACACGACGGCATCTTCTAACACATCTAAACTATAAAATTAGTTAAACGAGAAGCAATATTTCGAAAAGACCAGCACACAAATCGCCAAATAACCTCCACACAGCCATTTAACGCGGTAAACTGGCTCTGTAGATCTCCATAGACTCATCAATCTGTCTCCAGAGTGACGTCATGCGCAGAAGACACGTTTTGGAAGGAAATCTGTCACACCTTTATCCTTACGCCATGGGTAGAATGGTTTTCTTGCCCTCGCAGTATTCGACTTTGAATGCAAAGTGCTATAACCAGAGGGACCATCGCAACCACCTATCGTTCAGCAAATGGCTCTTCATCAAAAGCACCAATGCTTTGTGATCGGTGATAATGGTGAATTCCCGTCCTAGAAGCATTGATTTCAGCTTTTGCGTTGCCCAAACAAAGCACAAAGCAAATGGCTCTTCATCAAAAGCACCAATGCTTTGTGATCGGTGATAATGGTGAATTCCCGTCCTAGAAGCATTGATTTCAGCTTTTGCGTTGCCCAAACAAAGCACAAAGCTTCTCGTTCAGACACGCTGAAATGCTGTTCCCTTAATTTCAGCGTCCGACTCTAGTGAAATTATTTCCTGTTGCCCCTGCTCACCGATGTGAAATAGTACCGCTCCCATCGCGTAGCCGTTACTATCCACCTGTAGATACATTCTTCGGCTGAAATCGGGGTACTGAATCACATATGTCGTCTCGAATAATCTCTTTAACAATTCAAAAGCTTGTTGACATTCGGCGTGCCATGACCTTCCTTTCTTCAATAAACTTAGTAACGGATACAGTATATGCGAGTATCCTTTACAGAATCGCGCACAGTAGTTACTCCGATGAACCGCCGTCGTATCAGCTCGCGCTTCTGTTCCTGCAAACGCATCCCGTCGCGTGAAATCACGCGTTCCATGAACTCAACTTCACTTTGGGCAAACTTACATTTTTCGATATTTAATTTCAACTTGTGCTGTTCAAAAACCCGCAACAAGTTTTCCAAATCCTTTATGAGTTTTAATATCTGGTGAAAAGAGTACTATATCATCGACATACGATCTGCTTAAGTTCTCACGGGATAGCATTGTTTAAATAATAAATGAGCTCGCTCCCACTATTGTTCAGCCCGAACGGCACTGGTCGGAAACAATACGTATTTCCCTCAAATGCAAACCCAACATATTTCTGGCTGTCACGCTCAATGGCCATTGCCAATATGATGCCGTGAAGTCTAATCCCGTGTAAATCTTAGCCCCTTGCAACTTCACCATCTCATCTATTTTGGGCGGTGCTTCATGACGGGGAACAGTTATAGCATTTAACTTACGCGCGTCTAAGCACATGCGGATTTGGTTACTCTTCTTTCTGACGTGAATAGCAGACTTTCATTAGGGGCCGTCAGTTGACTAACCGATGTCTGCCGCGATCGCCGCCGTCTGGTCTCCTCTTCCATTACCGGAGGCAGAAGAAATGATCGTTTCTGGACTTGACGTGACGATTTGCCAAGATCGAGAAGAGGAAGTGGCGTTGGAATGGCGGTTCCGTCTGTGAGGGCCTCGCTGGAATTTCCGAAATAGTAATGCGTTCCGTTGGAAGGGTGCTTGACAGCGGACCCGACCAGTTGACAGACGTGTCATCGAAGGGGATGACTGCGGGTCCTTGGTTTGCGGGAGATATGAACACGAAGAAAACAAACAAAATCGCGAAAGAACGATAGGCCAGGCTGCTCAGTTGAGCATCGGAACATTTAAACAGGCAAAAGATACCACAGGACATTGAACAAAAACGAAAATATGAAGAAAATGTAAAAACCTTAATCTAAGAAAATTTAACTACTATTTATATTCTAGCTTACAGACTGTGAAATAACCCATTGTATAGTAACTAAAAATTAAGAGAAAAGAAGAAAGTGAAGTTCGCCACAAAAAAAACAACTATTTAAACTACTATTGGAGTCGGGGAAGCAAATTTTGACAAAAGGCTTAACCGGAAATACCAAAATGCTGAAAAACGAGCCGTTTTCGAGATAAATGCAATTTTGTGTTCTAAACAATTTCATGTCCAGTGAGCAGACCGCACAACAGATGAGACGTGATTGGCCACAATTGCCTGAAGGGTTTACTCTAAACCGGCCAATCACCGACAGCGAAAAGTATCAAGGAAGGTAATGGTGCATATAGATATTAAAAAGAAAATAATGGAAAAAGGAATAGTACGGAAAGAAGAATTAAGAATAAAAGTCAGAAAATTGACACTGCCAATCCCGCGTCGCGCCATAGCCGCTTTTGGTCAGCAGCGCAAAACCTGCCGACCAATCAGAAACGCCGCCTGTCCAATCGCGGCCCGGCGACGGGACCAACCACACTATCACAGACAGAGCTGCGCGCGCGGAGGTCCCGGCGCCGAAAAAGTCCAGCGGTGGTGTGGCTTCTTCGCCACGCAGCAACTCTTCGAGATGTCCGCGACGAGGAAGACCACCACAGAAGACGCACAACCACAGATCGCTCTCGGCCCCTGGCTAGGTGACGGTAAACTGCTCCCGCGCGTGAACGGAGCGAAAAACGCGTCCGAATGCACGCCGGGCGCTGGCTTCTTTAACATAGGGTGTCTCTCGTTTTATAATAATTCCTTTTTCTTCCATTTCAATTATTTGCTTTCGTAGCTCCGGCAAAAACGCGTATGGTACTGGATAACTTCTGGCGTTAAACGGCTTTTCTTCTATCACCTCTATGTGGAATTCATATCCGATAACCGGTTCTTCTAACTCCCCAAAAACATTAGCATATTTATCTAAGCGTTTTTTTCGCCTCCCACGCACAATCGTTTTCTGCATTCGTCTATGGCCCCTCTCGTTGCATCAGTTATTCGGCTCCGGTCATTCGTATCTCTCGCCAGCATCCCACAGATCTTCAAGTTTTGCCAATCCACTTCAATGATCCCTGAGCAACACGTATGCGAATTTTTGGCACGCAGCATCAAGCTCCTGTTGCCCACGTCCAAAATCGCTTCATATGTCCTCAGGCAATCCTATCCAAGTATTATCGGCTGAATTAAACCCTTAATAACGACCGCTGGCGTCTCCATCACGAACCCTTTACCACAAACTCAATCCACACTTGACCATGTTTACAATCCGCTATTCTTTGATTTGCCACACGAATCTTCAAACTGCGTGTAGGTAACTCTAATTTAATGCCTTCCCGTTTTAATTGCTCATAATTCCAATGATATCGCCGTCACGCTACTGCCTGAATCCACCAACGCCCTCGTCCCAATGCCAAAACATGCTCCCTTTAAATCCAGACACCCATTTGTTTTTTCTTGAGATTATTCTTCGCGAATTAAATCCTTTTCCGCGACCATTGCGCACGCCACGCTTAAATGTAATTCCCGATATTTGTCGTCTAGCCCGTTGCACCTTTTCGTTCCAGACGATTTTAGTTTTCCTGTATTGCATTCACATCGATTGGATGCTCACGTTCCTTAGGCTTCGGATTATATTTCTGATTTATAAGAATCATTCGCCTTTTTATTCTTCTGATCTCCCTGGTAAGTTTTATATGGTCCCCACTATTCGTATTTTTATTCTTGTGACCGTCATGTTCCCAATTATTTTTCGGGCTTCCGTCAGGTCGCACGCTATTTTTGCCGCTGTCGTATTCCTTGACTTTTCGATTGCTGCTGTGACTAATATTCTGATCGAAATTATTTAATCTCCCTAATAACTCCTCCATACTGTTTGGCATATTATTAATTATTAAATTTTGGAAGGCGTACGGGAGTTGCCTTACAATGATGCGCATTTCTTCGCGCGCGTTGAACGCGTCGCATGCACGAAAAATATTTATGCAGCGCGTGGCGCAGTCAGTCATTGTTTCACTGCCGTTTTTGTTAAATTTTTCTGACATAATACGGTATTTCATTTCGAATTTAAGTTGCTCGTTCCAGTATCGCTTTAAAAATTTATTTTTCCATTCTAGATAACGGAGTGGTTCGGGGAATGATTTGAACCAGTTCTGTGCCTTCGAAGCTAAGGCTAATTTTACAACATCCATTTTTAAGCTATGCGGAATGTTGTTTACGCGCATGTAATTTTCTAAATCCTCTATGAAGGAAAACGGCTTTTCACGTGAATCCCCATAGAATTTTAACAATGCTGGGAAATTACCTACATTGCTGCATGCGGGACTGGGACCATTATGCCTCACAAAATAAAGTTTCGCGTTTGAGTGCATTTATTACATCTCGCAATAAGTTCTCCGCGCCATTAATTGCAATTTCTGTTCCTTCTATGACTTTCTGATTTTTTTTCGGGTAATTCATTTTCGGCCTGTTGTAATGAATTTCCTATTTTAATAATTCGCGTATCTTGTGATACTAATTCAGAAACGCTATTTACATTAGTCTGAATAGTAGACAATCGAGTGCACTGTTGTACAGATTCTATCTTAACAATGGCTTCTTGAACTTGAACTAGTTTCCCTAATGTCCCGTATTTTAATATCATTAGTACCTTGATATATTTTATTTTGCTTGTCAACACTTTCAATTTTGTTTTCCAAAATTCTAGCGCGGTTTTCGGCCTTTTCGCTAACCTTGGAAATGTCTAATCGTAATTCTGAAACATTTCTTTGTAATTCGCTTCTTACAACACCCAATTCGCGTTTAAACGCTGATTCTAATTTCTCTTCTAATTTGTTTTGAGATTCCTGTATTTTATTCTGAAAATCCTCCATTTTGGATTCGAATTTATCTTGAGATTCTCGCGTTTTATTCTGTGATTCTTCCTTTGTTTTATGAAATTCCATTAAGAAATGTAATATTGATTCCTCCGAGTTCATTCTGACCATTTCTCGTTCGCGCCCTGGTCGCGTCGTCGCCAAACTTTCTGCTTGCATCTCGATCCGTTTCGGCGTTGCCATCTCAGTTCCGGCGGCATCGATATTGGCCTGTTCTACGACGTTAATTTCTGGCTCCCGGACCTCTATTTTATCGGAAATGTTCCCAATACCGTCAGAAGACTGAGAAAACTGTTTCATCACGATTCCTCGCTCTTTTGGCCCTTTTTGATACGCGTTTCTATTTTGAAAGTGTAACTACGCGTTAAATCGTCTAAATTTAGTTTTACAAAATTTTCTTTCGTAATATTTTACGTAAATATAAGATCCTATCAATTTTCAGTCCCGCGTTGTGCTCGCCACTTAGATATATTCAACTGATAATTTGTAAGTAATTAGCTTAATTATTTAATCTCACCCCCATGTCGGGCTGCCAATGAGATGATTTTTTCAGTAATATCTTATTAGTTCATGTAGCCTTAATTGGAAACGTGAATGTAGTACATGTGGGTGGCTAGCTCGACACCACGTCTACTGGATGCTCCTGAATAATAATACTAACTCTCTTTATTTGTCGTGGGCTGAAAATACCGTTCTACAAGGACTCGGTCGATGGATCTTATACCTGCGCTTTAGTTGCCAATAATACAAGAGAAATAATTTTGAGAATACCTAATTTCTATTTAATGAAACGAAAATTTATATATGCACGTAACGACATAAAGTGTCGTTCGTCTCTTTTTATTATTAGAAATTTTTAATTAATCTCTTTCATGATCTTTTATGCATTATCATATTATCTAAACTTGACAATTAATTTCCCTAATGATGGCTATCAACTAATTGTTACAATTTTAGTTGTAATTATTAAATTTACCAAAATTTTAATTATTAATAATTTTTATCGGAAGATGTTTCTGGGTAATTTAGAGAAATTGAACTTACCCCTTGCTGGTGTCTCCTTGGGGTACGGGTCTTTCTCCGGGTGCCGTCGGATGAAGGCTCCCCGTCATTTCCAGTTGTTTTCAATACAACAGTTTATTTTACTAGTTTAACACTTTTTTAAAAGTTTTCCTGTCATCAGTTGCTTAAACGCGCCCTCCACGAACGCGAAGTGGACCTCCTTAGAAAATTGCGGGAGGCCGATGCCCGCCCCCGACTTTGGCGCGTACAAATAGTGTGAAGACGCGTTGTCAGGGAGGCCGATTTGCGTCTTTCACAAACGCCCGCAGCCATCCGTTCATGCTATCCGCGTCCGATATCTCTAACGAGCGCATTCGGATCGGGAACGAGAGGCGAGGGGCGATAAACGTAAGCAAGGCGTCGAGCTTTTTGCCAGGGGGCCAGATTCGAGTTCGAGATCTTCTTGAGCTGCTCTGTAACCTCCAGTTGGCGTGCGAGAGAGGGAAGCACGGAAAATCCAACTGGGGTGCCCAGGAAACGCCTTGTGTCGGCGGTCGTCATGATATTCAGTGGCAGGCCACGGACCGTGAATTCATTGTGGCGAACAGAGCCCTCCTTAATCGCCAACGTGTCACTCTTATTGTAGTTAATTGTCACGCCGATTTTAGACAAGCTGGATGCCAGGTGGTCCAGCATCTCCTGCATCTTCCTCGGGTGCGGCGCCGCGAGCCAGAGGTCGTCCGCGTAAGCGCCTCCTTTGATGTGTAGCTCCGAAAGAGCGAGGGTGGTGCGAAGAATTGGATCAATTGCAAGGTTGAACAGAGAAGGGCTGAGCGGACAGCCCTGTCTGACGCCCCTCTGGCAGGCGAAGGGAGGGGAGAGGCCCTGCGCCGACAGGAAGCTGGTCGAGTTGTCCGTGTAGAGGTCACGGACAATCGCCTCAAACTTTTCGCCGACGTTGGCAGCTTTTAGTCCCTCAAATACGGCTTCGTGGGACACAGAACCAAAGGCGTTTGATAGGTCCACGAAGGCGAGACAGAGGTTGATTTCCTTTCTCTTCGCTTGGTCTAGGAGGCAGTCTACGAGAAAGTTATTCTCGTAGACGCCATCATGGGACGAAATCCCTTCTGGGCAGGTGAGAAGGTCCCAGTTTTCCTCAGCCCAGACGTTTAGGCGGCGCGTCCAAAGAGAAGTGTAAATCTTGGCAATAGTATTAGATAGTGCAATAGGTCGCCATTGAGAAGGAGCATCAAGGGCGCCCGTCTTTGTGTATCAAAATTGTTTTTGAAATTTTCCACGCTGCCTGGGACCCGCTTGAACTTCATGCAGGCGTTGGAAAATAGCAGTCAACAGCCTGCAAGCGGGGTCAACCTTCCGCCAGTGGTCATAGTGGAGGCGGTCATCGCCCGGGGCGGAGTTGGTGGCCGCCTGGAGGCACTCGGAAACTTCCTTGGTGGAAAAGGAGTCCTCCTTGATGTGCGGGCGGTCGGGAGCGGGAGAAAATAGCTCTTTATGAGCGGGGTCCTCAAAGGGGGCAGAGAGAAATGCTCACCCACGGCAGTTGGGTCCAACTCGCATCGCGGCCCTTCCTGGTCCGTGAGGATGCGGACCGCGCGTCTCGCATTGGAAGCGTAGACGCTAGAGATCTTCGCTCTTGTGGCGGCAAGGTTCGCAGGGCGGTTCCTGCCAGCGCCTGCCCTGAACGGCGCTGGGGGGTTTCTTAGACAAAGCTCCTGGACTTTCGAAACGGCCTGCGATTGCTCCTCCAGGGGCTCTAGGGAGGCGCGCGCAGCGTCGCGCTCCGGGGAGATGGCGCGTAGAGGGTCCGTGTCGTCCAGCTGGACGACCGGCGGGTCGCCCACCGGCACCGTGAAGGACACGGGACGGGCGGAGAGATTCGAAAGAAGTAGTAGGGCGAGTCGTGGAAGTTCCAAAGAATGTCTGGATCGTTTTGGAGCGGGGGTGGAAGAAAATAATGGCGTTAACGGCGCCCTAGGCCGTCCTGCCTTGCTCCTTGTCATCATGTTCTTTAAAAAATAAGAGAAATAACTATACCTAAGGAACACGAATAAACTAATGCACTAAAACTACGCTAGTGTTCTTAACTATAAACTAATGACTATAGGTTAGAAAGCACTAAACTGACGCTAGTGTCCTAAAAAGAAGCTAGAGCAGGAGTTCGTGAAGAACAAGTTCGATTTGTTACACTCTTTTCTTCTTGGAGATGTTGGCAGCGGGGCGGCAACACTGGCGGTGAACGGAGAAGGGCTGAGACGAAAACAAGTAAATAGAAAAGAAAGAAATCTAAGGAATGAATAGGGATATCCCAGAATTCAACTAATCCTAATTAAACAACTAAAACTAAATGAACTTAAAATCTAAACCTATGCTATCTGTACAACTAAACCTAACTAGAACAAACTAGAACGAGGAAAAGACGTTACAACAATAATAATTTAGAACTGGAAAAGTTAAAGAAGAAAAAACAGTGTAAAAGAAAACTGAATCGAAACTTAAAGGAGACTAAATTAGATAAAAGATAAACGTGACCTAACGAAGAGGACATGCAAACAATCTGAAAGCGACGAGGCAATAAAACTAAACCTGAGTGTTCTTCATGTCCTTCGTATTCTTCGTGTGATTCCTTCGTGAACTTCGTGTTGTTCATGATCTTCGTGTCTAACAAGAGGGCAGGGGAACCGCTCTTGGGGGACGAAATCAGTTTTAAAGATTAACACGAAATTCAACGAGGTGAGCGATGTTATTGACACGAACGCATGGAAGTAACTTAGCGGACGGCGGAGGACAACGTCTGGGAAAACAAAAAGAGAACTCTCCGGGCTGAGCCAATCCTGAGCAAGAACCGTCCCCTACCGGACGGCGGAGAGGGAAAGAGCAACCAATCACGTCGAGGCGACCGGGCCAATAAGGCGATAGTGTAACCTCGACCTCGCGAACGCCCCCTAGCGGACGGCGCAGAACAAGCCTGATAAAACAAAAACTAAGCGGAGAGGTAAGGGAACAGCCTAATCGCGTCAAGGCAAATGGACCAATGGAGCGATAGTACAACCCCGACCCAGCGAGCGCCTCCTAGCTGACGGCGGAGAACAAGCACGATAAAACAAAAACTCAGCCGTCTGGGTCGAGCCAATCTAAGGCAAGAACCGTCCGTCACCGGACGCTAGGAAGGGAGGAGAGCAGCCAATCGCGCCAAGACAAACAACCCATCAAGCAGGCCCAACCAACAACCACGGAGCAACAAGCACGAAGGGAACATCACAAATCTTCATCCCAAGCAAAATCGCATACAAAATGAGCACTAGACTACGAACAGAAAACAAAATTACTAACTAGAACATCAAGATGTGAACAAAAACTATAAATAATAAAAAGAACAACGAAAAAGCTATACTCTAAGAAAATCTTATTCTACTTTGTTAATCTAACTTATACACTAATGGATACCCTATTATTTCTCCAGAAATTGAAGGAAGAGTTAGTGGAAAGATGCAAGGGCATGGAAAGAGACAAGAGTACAGGTTAACAAAAGAGATAAAAGAAGAAATAAGGAGAAATATAGAGAAATAAAAGAAATGGAAGTGTCACTCAGCCCATCCCGCGTCGCGCCATAGCCGCCTCGCCGCACCGGAACGCTTAGCCAATCATGGAGAGCAGCTCAGCAACGTGTAGAAACCTTCGACCAATCCCAGACGCCTCCCGTCCAATGGCGACCTAGCCGCACGCTGGGGAAGCGCAGCCAATCCCGGAAGACCTCTTCTTCTCAGCTACAAAAGCCGGGCTCGCAGCACACACAGCAACCGGGCGTCAGAGAAGAGATCCTTCTTCTTCGGAGGCCTATCTACACAGACACTGTGACGAAGCTGCCAAAATCGTCTTCCGAAGAGGAGTGAACTGATGCCGTCTCTATCATGGCGAGGTCAACAGTACGGTTTGAAACGGCTTGAAACTCTTCTACAGGCTCGAAAATCTATACGACCTGCGAGCGAGTAATGAGGTGACTTTCTGGGGCCGAAAGGTGGCTCTGGGCCCTCTGCTGAGCTCGTTGCCCTCTTCTGTTTCTTCCTCCAGTTCCAGAGGTGGAAGAAGCAACGGTTTCCGGACTTGACACAGTGATGTGCTAAGATCCGGAGGAGGAAGAGGCATTGGAGCGGCGGTTCCTATCTTGTTCGGGTCTTGCTGGAGTTTCCGAAACCGTGATCAGGTCGGATGGCAAAATGGTCGAAACCGAACCTGACCAGTTGATAGGGGTGTCGCTAAGGTTAATGACAGCGGGTTCATCTTCAATGTTCAGCCTCGGGTCCTCTTCTGTGTCCATGAGCACCTCCGAGGGCACGGTGGGCGTGGGCAGCGGCCTCGGCGACGGCTCCAGCGGCTTCGGAGTGGCGCGCGCGCGGCGCGCTCCGGGAAGATGGCGCGCGGGGGTCAGTGTCGTCCAGCTGAACGACCGGCGCGTCGCCCTAAAGGCACCCTAAAGGACACGGATGGACGAGTCGAACGATGTAGTGGGGCGTGTACGGAAATTCCAGAGAATGTCTTGATCATGTTGGAGCGGAGTAGAAGAAAACAATGGAATCCCGCTCGGAAGATGTTTCTGGGTAATTTAGGGAAATTGAACTTACCCCCTTGCTGGTGTCTCCTTCGGGTACGGGTCTTTCTCTGGTGCCGTCGTTTGAAGGCTCCCCGTCATTTTCAGTTGTTTTCAATACAACAGTTTATTTTACTAGTTTAACACTTTTCTAAAAGTTTTCTTGTCATCGGTTGCCGTCGTCAGGAGTGTATCAATAGTCATTGCTGCAAATTGACGCAAAGCGATCATCCTCGTCGCAGTGGTTCCCAAAAATTACCTGCGGTTTATTGAGCTCAAAAATAGACACATGCATTCGACACGATAGCATGCCAAATGGTTGAGTTTCCGGGCCTGCTGGTAAGCTCATGCCGGGTAGGGGAAGTGGCAGCGCTGGCCTTGTGTGCAGCAAACGGAATGGGAAGGGGTGTGTGGGATGGAATCTATACCACAGACTGCGGTTGTTCGGCGAGTAGGGATGAGGAGGGGGTGAGAAGAGGGGGAGCGAAAGAATGAAAAGATGTTGCTGTAGTAACAGGCTGGTTCTATTGTTGGGATCTGCTTTTTATATGCCCTGTTAGGGATGGTGAGTAATGAGGTTGCGTAATGGGTGGAGGGAGTTGTAGAATGTCAACTGGATAGTGGAAAATTCAGTTGTGTAAGGAAGTGTTAGAAAGAACTTGCTGATGTTTTCTGGTATGTATGAATCGGGTAAAGTGGTCGTTTTCAGGGCCCTGTCCAGTCATTGTCTTCCGGTTTCGTAATGTCTTTGTCAATGGGGGTCATATTGTGGTAGGTCATGGTAGGTTCTGAAGGTGCTGACAATATTGCGGTCTGTTGGGTGTCTAAGTAGATCTGATGTATTAGTCCGCTCGTATTGTTTCGTCTGCATCCCTAGGTAGTCGATTTCGCGTTGATGTCTCTTGCAAGCAGGTAGTTATTTTGTGTCAGTATGTCGAGGTCGCTGTATTGTAGGGGGAGTTGGGTGCTTTATAGATTGACGTGATTGTGAGCGGTCCGTGGAGGGTGGCTATTTGGATTTGGGTGTTTCCAATATGGGTGGTTGAAGCAGAGGGAACTTCGGTATGGGGGATTTCCTTTTTGATACATATTGCAGTTCTACCGCCGTGGGTGGGACGGTTTGTTTGGTAGATGATGTAATTGGGGATGCGGAAGGAGTTGTTGGGTTTTAGGTTAGTCTCTTTTATAAGTAGTACCCCGACGGAGTAGTCAGTCTAGTGTGACGTCAGTTCGCTTTCGAGCAAGTCCGTCATTAGCGTTCCAGATGTTTAGTAGTGGGTGAGGGTTCAATTTAAACTAAGTCGCATACTTTGGTCAGAATGGCGAAGATTTGCGTAATTGGATCGGTTTGTTCTTTATTAATTTTAATGTCTTTTACGTTGTAATGAGTATGGAGAGGTCGCAAGTCTTGAGTAAGTTAAGGTCTTTGATGTCAGAAAAAGTAGAGGTGGTAGATGATGGTGATGCATTGGATGTCCTGGATGAGTACGTCTGCTTGAGTGTTGTATCGTTAGGGGTGGCTATTCCTGGGAATCATTTTTGGGTGGGGGTGGAGGCGGTGGTGGTTGTGTAGTCTTAATGTCTTCTGTAGTTTTCCCTGTCTTAAATTTTAGCATAACTGGGCAGTTTGGTGAGTAGGCGGGGTGGTTCTGTTCGCAAAGTGCGTATTTGAAGTGGGAGTTGGGGCGAGGCGATGTATGGTGGTTGTCGCTACATTTGGCAGAGTGGGTGTTCCGTTGGCAGTAGTGTTGGGTGTGAAATAGCATTTGGCAGTTTTCGCAGCGTGGGATGTGGTCATTCTGTAAGTAGTAAGTAATGTTTACTTTGTGGTTTAAAAGTCCTTTGATGTTACTCTTATTCTGGTCAGCGTCGTCCCTTTCCACTTCTATTACATAAGAGTCCAAGTCCAGTCAGGGTGTTGTCAGTCTGTTTCTTCATTTCCGAGAGGTGGTGTACTATGATGTTGGTTTTATTGTAGTTCAGTAGAGAGGTTATTCAAGTCAATATTTGGGAAGTCCTTTAATTACCCTTTTGGTCCGTCGTTTTTTTGTTCGGTGGTGGAAGTACAGGTCAGCGCTGAACGAGAATTAAGTCCGGTTCTACGTCCTCTAGTGCTTTCATGATCATTCTGTAGGCCTTTACTGTCTTTGCGTGTGTGATAAGTGCTGTCCTGGTACTTCTAGCGGTAAAGCTGTTTGGTACATATCGCATGTCAGTAGCAGTTGGGGCGTGGGCGCGCGCGCTGCGGAGTTTTTTACATTTCCTTGAGAGCCTCGTCCAGTGCTGAATGGGGTTAAAGCCACCGCCCCACACCTGGACTGGCAGCGACATTTTGTTCCGACGGAACGATGTTTGAGGCTGCTCAGCCGCGTGTTCCATTCGCGCTGCTGCTGAATGGGTCCTTCTCGTCCGCGCACACGGGGCAGCGCGTGTGGGCCGCCGGAGGCATCGGAAACATGACCGATTCTTCAGAAGCGACCGGCTGCATTGTCGGCAGGAACGGGTGTGGCGGGCATCGGCCCGGCTCCTGCGAGGGGGCCCTGGCAGCGGGGGGCTGCGTCCTGGCGTTCTGCGCGGCGCACTTCCGCCGATGATCGCGATTCGCCGCCGGTTTCTTACAGCGCGAGCAGCGGATTTCGATGGTCGCGGTCGGGGCCAGTCATGGTAGAAAACCATGTGCGATCTGAAGGAGATGCGTCTCGCCTTTACGGCGCCCGAGATGATCACGAACTCCCAGAGCGGGCACCGCGTCTCGGCGAAGGAAAGCACATTTCCAACGTATAGCGGCCTGTGATGTGTGGCTGGCGCCTGGGGAGCGAGTCTAGATTTCGTCTGACAGTCGCATCTGTATCATCTTCTCTTCGCGGTGGCCTAGGAACGTCCGCGGGACTATCAGGGACAGTTATCATCGTCCCCGTGGATGCAGAGGAACCGGAGGCTTTGATGAATTTGTTCCTTATATTGTCCAGTGTTATACAGGACTCTGGCGCCTGGGCCAAAGATGGAGCTCGCGAACACTTGGGAGCGCGTAAAACAGAGTAGCTCCAGGTCATCCACAGAGTCGCTCTCGCGACCGGAGATAAGACACGTGGGGGCGCTCAGGTGCTCCCGACAGCTCGATCACTTCTGAGGACGTCTCACTGTCGTCTATCGTTCCGTTCTGCGAACGACTAAATCTGAATAATTGTACGAAAATCCCAGAAAACAAATACGAAAAATGTAAAATTGATCGTTTTAAATCCTTTATTCTTTATCTCGCAAAAAATTTGAAACTTCACTTGCATCTAAAAATTTTGCTTCAGGACCTAATGATTTTTGAAGTCCTCAATACGTTAGTGTTTTCATCAGAACATTTGCAATCCTCCCTAATTCAAATACTGATTTCCCTCTATCAATTCGCTAGTTTGTAAATAGAATGCTATTTATTGAAATATAGTTAAGGAGTTATACTTGTAAATTATTGGCACTATTATTCACCTGCAGGTTATATGCTGGCATCTTGCCACAACTAATTATTGTAAACTGTTAATACACCTGAAAAAATTATGTTTGAAGAAGTTGAAATTAAATATTTGAGAAAGAATATGTGCTTTCTAACTTGATTAGAGAATGTTAATATGATTGCTAAGGAATACATATAGGAATCTTCCATTTAACTTTAGTACTTATAAAAACCGGAGCTTAGATTAATTTATTTCATAGGACTACTTATTTTCGTATAAAGATAGAATGCTGTTTAATTTTTGTGCTGTACAATTTCACAATGTTACTACTTGTGAATTAATTGATTTTGAATTTATTACCACTTGATATAATCCCACATGAATTATTAAAAGTTAAATTGCTCAACGGAAGCCCAAATCAAGTGTAATTTTCCTATGCTAACAACTAATTCATTGTTTTCAATTTTTTTGACAATTGAAAATATGTCATAGTAAATGAAAGAGTTACGTTTCTGACCTGATCAGATTTATCATCTCAAGAATATATTTCTTATTCATTATCTTAACCTTTACCCTCCGAAACTTAGTTCATAAAAATATCACTTCATTTGAAAGAATGTAATATAAGAGTTTGGCCTTTTCTTACAAAGGGATATCTCAAGATAGGAATGAACATAAAATAACACGTTTAAATACCCATATGTTAGTTTATTTTTTCTACTTTAAGATAGTTGAATTCAAATACTCATTTACAGGAATTTTTAATTAGCGACTGATGCTGAGAAGTTCATTACTATCACCTACCAAATTCACATTAAAACGATCTGACACTCATTGGTTTTATTATGCAAGTGTTCTAAAACCAAAATTGTAACAAATAAATTTGTTTGTTAGTTTCATGTCTATTAATTTGAGTTCATTGTGAACCAATCATTTAGTCCGGTACCTGTAAAGTACTCAGTATTTGTCCCTATTTTTTCACTTTATATGTGAATTTTGTATGTGACTATTAGTTACCAAATATTTAAAAAATGTTATAATCATGCAGTTGGATACAGTTAAGCTTTTATAAGAAGAGAAGGTTCTGCAGAATTATATTTGGAATAACATATTTTTATTTACATTAATATCCAATCTACCCCTTCTAAGTAATTCTTATAGAGGTAGTGTCTGTTACGGTGCTGTGCTACAGATTGTTATTGCGGAGAGGAACGACTTCTGATACCCAATTAAAGGGGCAACTTTTTATAATATTTGTACAAAAACTGGTAATTTCAGATTTAAAACAATAAACAAACTAACAGTATAGAAATTAATTTTAAAACAAATATTTTCAGAACTCAAAAAAATAAATGTTCTGTATTCTTCAACAATGAAGAATTCAATAACATCAGATTTAAATATTTAATTAATGCATCGAGCATATTTAAAGTTAAAATACATCTGTTATTATCAGATACTCAATAAATGTTTAACTTTTTTGCCATTCGTTCATTCACACAAAGTTAATTCCACATTTTATCGTACATTTTATTTTTGTTTTCTTCAAGTGCTTTCCAAACTGCTGCTTCTCATCGAACATCTATATGTTGTATAAATTGTAGATTATTTTCCCCCACAAAAATTTCTTACGGAAATTAATAGTTCTGTAGAATTTCAGAATACTGTTCTGTTTCTTTTGTTAATGGATAACAACTTTTATTTTATAAAAATAAACCAATATCTTCCATTTATAACGAGGTGTTGTACATATGCACCTTTAATAATGAAAAATGCTTATAACCATTTATCATTGTAAGGGAGCTTACACATTTGTAATGAATGATTCATGTGGGATCTGATGTTTGACTAGCGCGGTGTTTGGCTGCGACGGCGCCGCGTAATGGGAGAGGCAGAAGTATGGTTGCTATCGAGAATAATATTAGAGTTTGATGTATTAATGTGTTGAAAGGGTGTGCTGTATCTTTGCTTAATGAATATACGTTTGTTACGGCAATTCGTGTTTTATCTTTTCTGGGAATTGTAAGCCTGCGATTCCTACATTTTTGTCGTAAAATATTACTTTCAGCCTCTGAGCCACTATTGTCTGTTCCTCTTTCTTCTGGGTTCTTGTCCTCCCCATCCGTTGAATTGTTTGTTCTCCCCAAGAAGATTCCGCTTTTTTCAACCTTTCAACCAACGGAAACTTCTCAGCATCATTAGGTAACTTGAGTTTTCTTAATTCTTCTTGCAACTGATCAATTGTAAATGTTTCGATCTTGATGTTGACTACAGATTCTTAGTCCGTTATGGTGTGTAATAATCGCTGTGGAGTTTAATTATTTTGCCCCACTTTGATATTCTTGTCTGTGCAGATCTCTACCGTCGTTTCTTTGCCTTCTGCCATCTTATTCGTTGTTTCGTCAGTTGACGTTCCTCGTCTTGGCTTGCACTAAAATACGCATTGAAACACGAACAAACTTAAATGAACTCGTCTTGTTTCCACTTATTCAACACCACTGGCTTTGTTCCATGTATAAGCGATTTTGCCCGGCTAATCCGTTCGACAATCCGCGCTAATCTTTTCCCGAATTTGCCCGTAGATTCCCGGACGAGCCCCCAAATGTAGGAATCGCAGGCTTACGATTCCCAGAAAAGATATTACACGAATTGCCGTAACAAACGTATTTTCATTAAAAGGTACAAGCACCCTTTCAACACATTAATACATCAAACCTAATATTATTTTCTATGGCAACCATGCTTCTGCCTCTTCCACCATTTGGCGCCGTCGTAGCCAAACACCGCGCTAGTCAAACATCAGATCCCACATTCTAGTCTTCTGTCAAGTTGACTTATATTTTCTCCAGGAGCGATGAATAATCAAGATTTTTCGCAAAAATGTGGAAATTAGACTCTCTACGTGTGACTGATGTTTTGATGTTCTATGGTGTTCGTTTCTATCAAAACCAATTTGTTTCAA
>JAHLJT010009481.1:0-12033 GCA_031308135.1 Acheta domesticus | reverse complement strand
AACACTCGGCAACTTGTCATTACGTGAGTAATTAACGTAGCTCGCGATGTGAATAAGATTACGTAATGGTAATAAATACGATACACGCGCACTAAGTTCCTGCAATAAATTGCATGATGAGAAACTGTAATGTGTAGTTCACCGAATCAGACATGAATAACTGCACTAGAAATGCTATTGTTACGAGCACCACATAATTCAGTATGTTAAGCAGTTCGAAGTGTGTGCAATGGCATAAAGTCTGTGTAAAAAAAAAACCACTCTCACTTGCGGTTCTGAGGCGAGAGTCGTTCGACTACCCATCCTCATCCTTGAGTTAATACGGATTAGCGCCGGCGTTGTGCGCCTGCGGGCAGCCCGTCCGGAGAAACGACCTCTGGCGGCCGCGCGGGCCGCGCCGCTGGATTTGTTTCTGGTTCTTCCTTTATCGCGCCGTAAAGTACCCGATAGATTCGAATAGTATTTCCTGCGTTCAATGCTCTTGCATTATAGATAAGGCGCCCTGGGATTTAGCACGCAGAGACCGCGGCGAAACGGAGACTGCCTTCCGCGCGCCGCCACCTCCTCCTCCTCCGCCTTGCCCCTTGCCCCTCCTGCCTTCCCCTTGCCATCCCCTTGCTCCTCCTGCCTTCCCCTTGCCATCCCCTTGCCCCTCCTGCCTTCCCTTGCCATCCCCTTGCCCCACCCGCCGCAGAGGCCCACGTGCGACGCCCTGCGCTCTCCCCCGGGTCGAACGCTGCCGTCCTCGCTTTCGTCCTCGTCGCCAGGGTCGTTGCATGTCTGTTTGTCGAATTGAGACGAGCTTGCTAAAGGAGATGGGGGAAGAGTTAGGAAAATTCTTGAGAAAGAACTCATTTGTAGGGAGAGGGCGCAATTTAGATTTAGATTTATTGCTAATTCTGTAATTAAGTTTGAGAACTTGGTGGTAGAATACACTAATTTAGCATTACATAACTGAACTACTTTACAAAATTTACAAACTTTACAAATGAATATGAACATTTTACCGTGCGAGCTTTCATAATACTCTATTTCACCACACTTCACTTTACCGCACTGTTGATCACTGAGCTGTAAAGATAATGAATTGAATGTAAAGAAAGCATGAAAGATAAAGAATTTAATGAAAGATAAAATACAGGTTTGGTTTTCAGCGTAATGAAACGCATTGAGTGAGTGTACGTGGTGTGTGTGTAAATACGTATGATTGAGACGTATTAATGTCGGGTGTGGATGATAAGTGTGGGAGCTTAATCACGCTACTGAGCTGAGTAAATAATGTCTACATTTTTGGTCAAACATAACAGTTTCTGCGTGGACTTTAACACTTGGAACTTATATTTTATACAGTCTGGTTCGTCATTAGATGGTGTACATAGTGCTGTATTTTGGTTCCGGTACGTCTGGGCGCTTGCATAATGATTTGTGAAAAGGGCGGATTCGGAACTGAAATGAAGACACCCTCATGAAATACAGTCGACTCCGATTATAGTGAACTTCTGGAGACTAACATTTTGGTTCACTATATCAGAGGTTCACTATATCCCATAATTTGAAAATTAAATAGAATTTCTCCACAATGATTAATTTTATTAATACAGGTATTCAGCAAAATATATTAACTACTCGAGCTGAAAATTTCAATATTTTTATTTGTATTTATAAACCAATTATTTTCAATTTTTTGCTTCGTATATTTTTCATTAGTAATATCTCGAGATCTCTCTCCAGAGTTTGTGCTCTCTCTATTCTTGGAGACATTGGAGGATGCAGAATCAATTTTCTTAATGCAGTCTTGACACTCTTCAATGCCTCTTCCACTGTTGGAACACCGTTCCATTCTCCGAAGGCCCTATTACTCGCCTAATAAAATACGAAATCTTTTCGTTAGCAGCATGGTGCAAGAGGCCAATGATCGCTTTCCGCGCGAAGCGGTGGGTGAAGCCAGACTGTGCGACTGTAGCCGTCGCGCGCTTCCTGTCACCGACGTTTCTATGTATCCCGCGCTGTTGCGCGGATTCTCAAATAACATCAAGTTTGAAACTGAAACAAGGTGTCGCTGCCGCCAGTTGTAGCCCACGCAGGACATGGCTTTTGTTTCCGCAGTGAAACTCAGTGGCATGAAGTTACCAGCTAGGTCCCTATTTCGACCTCTTCAGGGGAGAATTCTTCAATAATGACGTTTTGGCAACGACATTTATTGCAAGCTGCCTGGTGTTGGAATTTGTAGCGCTGAGGCGATAGGGGGGTGTTGATTTCCAGCACGTATTACCTACATTTACTATAGCAGAAATTCAATTTCACTAAAACCGGATCTTCTTATGCTTAGTTGTAAGGTAAGTGAAACGGGACCAGTGACTTAAGTTCACTGTTACCGAAGGTTCACTATATACGAGTTCACTATAACCGGAGTCGACTGTACTTTCAGTGTTCGCTCCGGTATTAGAAAGTGACGAGGGTGCTCTCCTACACTTCGCTGCGATCGCTTGCAAAGCTCGGTGCAAGGCTATCTTCATGTACGAGGCTGAGTCTAAATATGTAAAGCCGTAATTTGTCCTCATTTCCTCACGCAAGAAGGCGCTGTCAGTCTGAAAATTTTACGCAAGGTTTTGAGCTGGGATCTCGCACCCGGTGCATTTTCAGGAACTCATTGAAAGGAAAACCGCAGCCAACGGAATATATCACGGTAGTAATGAACCCATTTCTAGTAGCAATGGATAAACTAGAACAGAGAACAGTAGAGACTCTGTTATCTGAGGTAGGCCGGTTGATGTCAACCTCGGATTCTGAGAAGATCAGTTAACAGAAAATGTTGAAGATTTGACATTCGGACAATAATATTATACAATTAAATATTGGGATCTTAAATATTTTAGTTGTAACGCAATCGAAATATACCTTGACAATAAAGAAATGAACATATTTTATTATGCTTATGTATAACTTCACATTTAAGTCTGAGAACTCCCGAAGGAGAACAACAGAGTTTCGGTTAATTACCAAGATGGTGTAAAATATTAGAAACTGTGTCCAAATGAGCGAAAATGTTATTTGTATTCTACATTCTTCAATGTTTTTGCCGATTTCGTTTTTCTTCCAGTTAGCAAATTGGAAGTGCTATACATCTGGTCCCAAATCATGCTAAAGATTTTCGCGGAATCTGAGCGGGACTAATGCACCTCTGATAACCTACTTCAGTTCAAGGAGACACTACTAATAAGGTTGCGGAATTCTGATTTCTATTCTATGAATATGAGTGAATTCTTTATTTGTTCTGCAATTCTCCATTAACAGCTGTGTGACGACGAAAACAACTGAGTGACAAAGAAATCATTTACTTACATCTGAATAAGAAAAAATACTTCTTTGATTTCTTATTTAAGCTGTTATTGGTTTTCACTTTAGCAGGTGCATTGCTGATACCTTATCAAGGAAGCTGAAATAACTACTGAAGTGAAAGAAGAATAAAACATGTTTGATAATTTAAATTATTTTGGCTCGCTTGTTATTTCCATTGAAGGTTATATGAGTATAAACATTATGAAGGGCTCTCAAAAAAATATCACATTGATTCAAATCTCTCCTTCTCATTAGTCTTTTCAATTGGCTTTAGAAAAATCTAAAGTCCTTGGTGTTCTCTCTGATCACACCCAACACTATACACTGCTTTGCATTTCTCACATTTGGTGTTCCATTTTATGAAAATGCTCATTATCTTTAAGTGCCTTGATCACACACGAATATGAATTCAATCATGGCGAATAGCAAAATGTTCGTAAATATTTACTCCATTTGGATGCGTTACATTGTGAATAAATTAAATGAATGTTCAGAGCGCACAGATCCGAGCTCGTGGCGGCAATCGGAGCAGCGAGAAAAACACTCCATCGAGCAGCAGTCAATTAATTATATCATCCACACACAAAAAACGCCGATAGCTTGTTTTAATACACTTCGAAAATTGTTTATGCCAAACTGCAGCTCGGAGCTGATCTGTATTTTTAGCTCGTTTTAACAAAAGCGCAAAGTTTATAAACCATTAAACGAACACATTTATATATCACGAGAGCCCGCGCATTTTCTAATTGGCTGGTAATTGAATTTAATGGGCGTATCGCGCTCAATTTGACGCGGTATTTACAGCCGTCTAATTAAAAGGTTTTACCTGCGAGCGGTGACTGACGGGTGAGCAGGGGAAAGACGTGACCTCGCTGGTGGGGCTTGGGCGTGGTGATATTCAATGCCGCGGTCGCTATGTCACCCTTTTTGAAATCATAACCCTTGCTTTCTACCTCACCTTGCAAATGTTTTGGAGAACTTCATCAGCACAAGAGAGAGAGAGAGAGAGAGAGAGAGTCGATTCCCGTGGAAAAGACATCAATGTTTAGCGTCGTGGGCGTTGTGAGAATATTCTTTTCTCCTACTAGTTCTGAGAGAGAATAAATTGGCAACTTGTCTTTGAGGAGTTTTCTCCATTATTCACGCTCACATCGTCGTCCATTTTTTGCGAATGCGTATTAAAAAGGAGTTCTTGCACAGAACATCGTAAATGCAACCCCTTAATCTGTTTCTTTTACAATGTTAAACACGCTTTCAACGTTTTTCAGACTACGACAATGAAAGCGTTGAGAGCTGCGTCGGTGGAGTGTATTGCTAACGCTAAACTTCTCTTATTTGCATTTATTGGACTAGAGTTGCCCACCCACATGTCGTTGCATGATGGGAATATAGAGCTATCAGTGGCCTGCTGCCATAATTGCGAATAAATTATATTTATATTGATCACGTGACTTGTACACGAAACAAGTAACGTCATTACACTGATTATACTGGTGGAATATAATTTTCCAACATATCTCTATCGTAACGTTAGAGTTCACACATGCGCAGAGGATCAAAGTTGGCTTGTATTGTACAAAGCAGGACTTCACGCTGTCCAAAACTCTCTTATCGCACTCACCGAGCAACGGTCCGAAAACCCTGCGTGGACGCCACAACAGCCTTCGCCCAGCAGCGCTCCGTCGAAGAAGCATTTCGACTCAGGGCATCAGTTGATGTCATGTCATTCCAATATCTAAGACCGGGAGGTCCTAGGTTTAGTGTCCCGACGGCGGCAGGACTTTTGACACTAGCTAGACATCTAGGTCAAATTCCCCCGCTGTCTGGAGGAGAATTCCTGCGGCCGGCTGCTCTGATCGGTAGTTTGCTGTGGTTTCTCTGATCAAAATCACGCTAACGCTGGAGCAGCACCTGGCCACGGAGCGCGGGAGATCTGCACTTCCTCTTCGTTTTCCATTCCTCAGTCCTTCTTTACACACTCATTTACATGCGCTACACTATCACCCATGTCGGGAGGTCCCGGCTGGGGTAGTGCTCCGCTGGTTGGAGATATCTGGTCAGGGAAAAATTCGCAAGCCGACGGGTTGGTCGGCGCCGAATCTCGTCATCCGCGGGAGAAAATCACCGCCCCCGCCCGCCCGATAAAAAAGCATTCATTACTTTTTTGGGACAAATGGCCTTAGCAGTTGACGTTCCCAGAAACATCAATCAACCGAAGATGTAAGGCCGCGCCCGAGCAGGGGAAAGTGCCGATGTAGTAAGGCGAGGAGATACGCGGTGGTGGGAGCAGTGCGGGCATGAGAGGTCAATTCAGCTAATAAAAAATTACTAAATTAAATTAATTCTCGCCCTTACAGTAAATCGCCAATAGATAATGAGCAAGTACCGTAACAAGCAAGTTGGTATTCTGACGCAAACCCGTCCGTAACACCCCTTTTCATATTTATTATAAAAATCTGCCAATCCTCTCGACAACAATCGAGCGTCAGGGCGGGTGCGTCAGATATCTGCTCTTTCGAGCTTACTTGAATCTCAGGGCAGTGGGATCTTTGGGGTGTGAGAGCAATCCAAACACAGGAACACAAAATAACAGTAACAACAAAAGTTTAATGATTCCAAAATAATAACTAATACTACTACAGACACAACTCGTCACTTTCTCTTTCAATTTTCCAAATAAGTCATTAGCTTACATTACATCCTCTTTAAAAATCACGTAACCAAAATTTCTGCCAATTCTTAACATAATTATTGTCCCAGTAAAATTCGTAATTCTTTTAACAAAACCAACTGATTAAATTCTGCTTGCGCTTTAACTTTATCACGGCAGCGCTCTACCAATGTTATTGAACACTCGATTTTAACTCTTTCGCAACTGAATAATAAACCGTGCTCTGTAGCGCACCTTCCTTCACACTTTGATACAATTTAACACCTTTACTTTAATTCATTTACAAAAGAAAATTAATAGGTAACCAGGCGTCAAAATGGCTCGTGCTTTTAACACTGTAACATGAAAGTCATTTATCCTTTACATTCTATAACCTCCCCGAACAACTCCTAACGTCTCTATTCGACACGGCGTGAACTTGACCTATAATTTTCGCTAGCCTCGTTACCTCTTCTTCCTGGCGGTTAGGTGGCCTTGTCCCCAGTCGCTCGCTGTCGCGTCGCTGCCAGCGCTGGCGCTCCGCGCCGCGGCCTCGGTACTCGGCGACGCGCTGTCTTCGTTCTTCCGTCTTCCGTCTTCAACTCCCGTCGCCGTTCTTCTTCCGTCTCCTTCTTCTTGTGGTCCCGTCCTTCTTCTTTCTTGCGCTCCCAGCTCCGTCGTCTTCCTTCCGTCTTCTTCGTCCGCCTCGGTCCCGACTCCTCCGTCCGATATTGTACGGTGCTCGTCCGCCTTCGGGTCTCGTCCGGCGCGTTCTTTTACTCACGCCCGTTGTTTCTCGCAAGCCGGCGTGAGGTATAGTTTTCGCCGCGTACTAGATCTCTCCTCCGTTTCGGCTATAGATTTTATGGTGTAATCTGAGCGTCAATTTGTTACCAATTTCAGAGACGACCTCTCTCACGATGCCGTAACTGCCAGAATCTTCACAAATGTTTTAATTACTTTGCTGATGACTAGCTAGACGCCTTTGGACGTCGGATACTCCTAACTAACTTGACATTCCTTCGCGTAATCTTTCGGCGTCGGCCACCAATGCTTCGGAGAGAAATGCTGCCTGCTCCGACCGACAAAATCTTAAGAGATGTTTCTTCCTCCACTGACGAAAACTAAAGAGATCTTTCTTCCACCACTGACGAAAGCTAAAGAGATCTTTCTTCCACCACTGACGAAAGCTAAAGAGATCTTTCTTCCACCACTGACGAAAGCTAAAGAGAACCATCCGGTTGCGGATCCGCGTTTTATGCCCTCGGTTCGCAGGGGTAACGCGGTGCCTCCTACTCCCCTCCAGTTACTGCGTCATTTTCTCGCGACTTGTGAACGACGTTATAGGCGACAACTTCCTCATCCGCGGGCGCGCCTCTTTTGAACTGCGCCGCGCTCTCTTTCGTTCTTTTTTTTGCGTTTTATGGGGTTCTAGCACCTGTGACGAACCTCATAATTCAGGTTCGTCACAGTATAGATATAGATATTTATTATTTCCGCAGGTAGGTTTATACAACCTGGTGGCGGAACACTAAAATTTACATATTATATCTACAAATTATAATTATGAATTAAATACAATGTAACTTAAAATTATTTTAAGACAATAATAATAATCGTAATAATAATAATAAGATAACAATGTTAACACTAAATGCATTAATAACAATACCCGCATTAACTCTACATTTATGGTGGTCCTTACAGATACTTTATACTAACATATACGACTTTTTATACACTGCACTCCACTTCACTTCACTTCACTTCTCTTTCTACTTCTATATAGCATCACACTTAACAACACGTCACCCCACGTCAATACGAATACTATAAACCAATGCATCTAATAATTATCACAATACTAATAATGGTAACAAACAAACAACTGAAACAAATGAATCCTGTTGTTTTGGTATCAGGTATGTGAACAAGTCAATTAATGGAAAATACAAAATAGTCAATAAGTCGTAAATAGAAAATATTCAGACATTATTGACGTCATTGCAGACAGTAAAACGGTAAAGCAACGCAAAGACTAAAATCTCTATTAAATATCGGAGTAAATATACTACTTAATAATACTATTTATGATCAACAGTAACGTTTTTATGCCGATAATAAAAGTTTACAATTCCTATTCATTTTTCACTCCATGTTTCAGTAGCACTGCAATTAAAGAGGAACAAATCTTCCGTGTAGCCACAAACACGCGTATATCATTGCTTGAATCTCTACGTTAAATCGATCTGTCCCCCTTCAACCTGTCTTTAATTGTAGCCGTACATTCCTCTTGGCATCTTTGCTGTTGCCTTTCCTACTTTGACGAGCTATCTCGCGGCCTCCGCATCGCTCTACGCAACTCCACCACAGCAGCCCCGCAACTCCACATACGTGCGCCGCCTATGCGTAATAGCCGTGGGCGGCGGCAATGTGTCTGCATGATACTGGCACTCACGATGACATGAGTGACATTAGGTCCTTAAGGGATAGGGTAATGAATAATGCTGCAAAATATTGGTATATAGCGACAAAATATATTCATGTATATGCAATAAAAGCGGTAAGACAGTCTTCAACATAATATGGACGTCATTAATGCATCTCCTTGCCCATTATATATTCCCTTTCGTAAGATAATTTCAACTTAAAAATTATATACTTTCCACAGTTAAAAGTAACATAAGTTTGTACGCTCAGAAGCTGTCGCCGTGACTGAAATAACTGGAGCAATGCAGGTGGAAGTTAGCCCAATCAGACTGAGAGCGTCTGACCACTTCTTCATGAGGGACTACTTGGATCGCAAGAACAAAATAGGGTGTGCAAAAAAACATGTACTGATTTTGTAAATAAAAACTACTTTTTAATAAATCGAACCTGTCAACAAAACAGATATGAAGAACATTGCCTGAGCGGGACAGTGGGTGGTGGCTGGCGGGGACTGTGAGTGGCGGCGATGGTGGACTGTGAGTGGGCGGTGTGGAGTGTGGACGGCGTGGAGCGTGGGTGGCGTGGAGTGTTTACGTCTGCTGTATAACCGGCAACGGAAAACGGTGGCATCGTTGTTAGTGTTAGTGACGGAGATGCCGGTGGCGTTGGAGTTGGCGGCGCTGGCCCGTCGATGGAGGCAGCATGGGCAGCGGAAACGACGTGGGCGTGGCGGCACCCGTGGCAGCAGCTGCGTTGACGGGAGGGTGGCGGAGCGGCGGCGGGGGCGTGCCGGCTTGCGCGCCGCTGTGATCGCCAATGCGTGAATACGCGGCGCTTTCCGGGGTCGGCGCCGCGTCGCGCCGCGCAGCACCGCGTAGCCTTGCGTCGCGCAGCGGTGACGGCGGCGGTGGCGGCGGCGGGGGCGGCGGCGGCGGTGGCGGCGGTGGCGGTGGCGGCGGTGGCGGCGGTGGCGGCGGTGGCGGCGGTGGCGGTGGCGGCGGCGGTGGCGGTGGCGGTGGCGGTGGCGGTGGCGGTGGCGGTGGCGGTGGCGGTGGCGGTGGCGGTGGCGGCGGTGGCGGCGGTGGCGGTGGCGGCAGCGGCGGCGGTGGCGGCAGCGTCAGCGGCAGCGGCGGCGGCGGCAGCGGCGGCGGCGGCGGCGGCGGCGGCGGCGGCGGCGGCGGCGGCGTCTGTGCCGGCTCCGCCCTCCGCCGCCGCCGCGCTCTCCGCCGCGTCGACCGCCTGAATAATTTAGCGGCGCCTATGTGAGTACCTGCTCGCGCCGGGAGACGAACCGTGACCCGCGCGCTCGTCACGCATCGGGACGCGCCCTTCGCCGCCGCCTCCACCGCCGCCGCCCCCGCACGCGCAGCAGCTCGCGTAGGAACCCGGCCACCGAATTTCGTACGTGATAAGTTTGTGGAGATGGTGATCTGCCGGCGCTACACGACACCGCTTTTCCTGGAACGTTGGGTTGTGGTTGAATTTCCGTATACCGTGTGGGGCTGTGACTGGCAAGCAAGTATGTTTTGACAAACATATGTAGTAGCCGGCTGCAACACGTGGTACGGAATAAATAGCTCGCGTGGTACGGGAATGATTTTGTATTGAGGGATGATTCAAATAGTTGTATGTGTTTTCGATAGTTCGGCTTAGCAAAAATATTGCCACTTGGTAAGGCCAATTTTTACTCGCTTCGCACACACATTTCCAAGTCGACTACGAGGCTCCGATCTTTGACATAAAAAATGCCAGAGTCCTGCCAAAGAGCAATTTTCAAATCACCAAAATACACATACGACTTATCTCAATTCACTTTCCTCGCCTTTAAACGCGAATTTCATGTATTCCATTTATACAAATGCTTTAGCTGTTTGTCAAAAACCTTTTTCATAATGAAGTAAGATGATGTCACCATATCAATTGTATCGTATGAGGGATACTGGTATTTAAATATTTCTCTCATTTCTGCACTTGACTATTTAAGCTATATTTCTAAAATGTTTAATTATGTGATCTGTTTAATGCGTGATATTTTTCTTACTAATTTTATATTTAATTTAATTTGGAAGTGTTAACTACAGAATAAACGCATTAACGACTAAAAATCTAAAATACACAAGTATGCTTTTTTATCTGTCTCATATAATTCAGTCTAAGAAAATATAAGTTTAGCTAATATATTACTTAAAATAAATTTATTGAAGCCATAAAATTTATAATCAACCTTTAAATTAGCATACTACAATTTTTACAATAATCCTGTCACTGAAATTTTTATTTCAATAACTCAGAAGTTGCGTATAACTTGAAATACTGAAGAAAGACTTATTTTGTTAAAAGGGTTGTTGGAAATCACAGAATAATATACAGGTTGAGTTGAATATGACCATGTACGAAGTTATTATCATTAGTTATTAATGTGATTTCGTTTACTTAACTTTCATGTATGTAAGGAAAACGATTAGCAATTCAAGTAAGAAATCTGAGTTTTTAATTATGCGTGTAAATCGGAATGAATATTTCCAACATAAGTACGCAATGTGTTCTGAAACTTATTTGTACCTTTGACATAATTTCAATTCGTAGAAAATCACACAACGCGCAGCCTGTTTCTCTATGGTAGGAGCTTCCTTTCATTAAAAACTTCAGCTTTAAGGACCAGCGCTGATATCTTCAGGACACTTTATCTCTAAACCGCCACACTGCAGCACCACAGATAGTGTTAACAAGAGAATGAATTAACATCGTTTCATTCAGTTCAGCCACCCATTTTATCTGGGAGAAAAGAGTAAGAATGACAACGTAGCATAGCGGTGAATCAGGGTGAGACAGTGATGAGGACGTGGGGGTGTAACGAGGACCGGGTGACAAGAGCCGTGGGCGGATGATGACGAGAGGAAGAAGGAAGTCAAATGCGTGGGTGAGGGGAGGGGAAGCAATAGATGCTGGGCGACCGCATGGGCGCTGGGCGAGGGATGATGGTGGAGGACAATAAACAAGGGAATGGGGGGAAGGGGGGCCAGTGTAGAGGTGAGGCGCGTAGGGTGAGAGCAAGGAATGAGGCGTGAGTGATGAGGGGTTGGAGCGGGTGCAGGAGCCGAACGGCGCAGGGCGCCGCAGTGGGCGAGGTCGAGGGGCGGCGGCGTGAGCGAGAGCCGGGAGGCGAGGGTCCAGGGGTGAAGGGCCAATTTCGCGAGGAGAGGACGGTGGAAAAGGGGCGTGATGGAACTGACGAGAGGCACGTTCCGCCCCGAAAGGATATATTGATAGTGATTGAATGATGTTTCCGGGCTCGTCAACTGCTAATGATCCGTTAGTGTAGTGAATGTCCCGGAAGATAGAGGTGTTTCTTCCCAGCTTGATGGTAAGATCCGGCGCTGACCTACAAGTCAGCTTGCGGGGATTTCACCTCCAGGTATCTCCTCCCAGGAAGGCGCCGCCTCTCCCAGGACAAGCCCTAAGCTTTCGAATGGTCTCCCGACATGTGAGGAAGTGTAGTCCATGTGTGTAAATATGTGTATAACAAGATAAGGGTAAAACAAGGAAAAGGAAGGAAATATTTCAAGCGCTTCATTGCCCCTTTGTTAGGGTACTGCTCCGGAATTTGCCTGGAA
>JAHLJT010009479.1:0-52555 GCA_031308135.1 Acheta domesticus | reverse complement strand
TTTTTTATACATATTTTATTATAGTAAATGCTCTTTAGCTTTCACAATTCGGGAAAAAATTCATGCAGTTTTAGGCTCTATTCCACAGACTCCCATGAACCGGAGCGTCCCACCCCCATCGCCTTTTTCTGGACCCATCGCGCCTCCCCGAACAGATCCGCAATCAGTGCTGCTTTCGTGCATTACGGGTTGCATAAACACCAGGAAAGCCGTTGAAGTGTAATCAAATTTAGATGAAATTTTTTGATCGTTTACACCTCCCTGCGATCTTGCTCTTTAGCTCAAGAGTTTGAATGAAATTTTGTAGTAACAATTACACTGGATGAAATGTCTAAATATTTTGGAGTTTGAAAAGGTACAGAGTGATGAAATATCAAGCATTCCTTTCCCTTGTGTATCATCTATTAATGCTTCGATATAACACATAGTTATATTTTTGAGTATCAGCATATGTCCATTATTATTAATTCAGAGGGAAGGCAGGTACTGCGTCTAAGTGCCGTGCGCACAGGTGCATGTGCGTCCCGCCTGGCTGTGCATTATGGACGGAGTGCGCAATGGAGCGGAAGGGCACTTGAGGGCCACATGCATGCGTTTCCGACATTGTACTATCTGTCCATATAATACTCTTCGCCATCCTTCCGTCCCTCTCTCCCTTCCACCCAATCACTTAACCACCCATCCACCTATCCACCACCTCCCTCGCACTTACTTACATACCGTGCCTACCCCCTGCCTACGTACCTCCCTCTATCGGGAGCGGGGACTCAGGGCATCGCCTGATGTCACTGTAGTGCCTCTAATCGGGAGGTCATATTTTCGGTCCCGACGGTGGCAAGATTTTCGACACTAGCTTGTCAGTTAGGTCGACTTCAGGCCCCTTTGGAAAAAAAAATTCTAACTGCCGGCCGGAGCAGTACCATAACAAACCGGCCACGGACCACACGGGATCTTTCTTTAATCTTCCTTGTTCTATCCTCACTCCTCACTTACACACACACACTTACACTTACCACACATGACGGGAGACCAGTTGGGAACTTTGAGCTTGTTCCGGTTAGGGCGGGCGCTCTGCAGGTGGGAGATACCTGGCTGGGGAAACCCCGTTAGTCACTGGTAGGTCGAGATCTCACCATTCAGGGATGAAGATCACCGCTACCTCCCGAGGAAAAAATGCACAACACATATAGAATTAACGACATTAACCGTAGACGCGCTCGGACTCATTAATTTATCAATGAATGAAGAAACCTACCTCTATTTACCTACCTACCATCCCACCAATCGTCAACTGACTGCCTTCCAGATAGCCTCCCGCACTCCCGCCTGATCACTGTCGGCAGACCCTTCAGCCTGCCCATCCATCCGACCGACAGACTGTCCGTCAGTCCGCACACCTGTCGGATCCGTCCGCATCCGTATATCTATCTGCTCACCGATCACTAATCGTTCTTCCTTCCTTTCCCCATACCCCTCCGCCTATAACCCTGTACATGTCTGTCACCAGATCACTGTCCGCTAGCTCTCCCACCACCCTCAACCACAGACCGCACGATTGCTCTCCGCCTCACTACCTTCTCTCTGCCTCCCGCCCATTAATTGCTCTCGTCCGGCTCCCATCCGATATTAAATTGTCGAAGTCTTACACTATTATTACGACTTCAAAACGTGTAATCACGAATATCAATAAAAATTATATAAAGTAAGAGATACAAATAAGGCCAGTGCAGGTAACATGGTCAATATGGTGCTAGCTGAAAATGTTTAACCTAGATAATACTACCATGCTGTGTAAGAAGTGTGTAAACCCCTCCAGACTTGTTGACTCGCCCATTTGCGCTCTGGAACCTGAAGCCTTTATTGAAGAACATGTTGACAGCGCTCTGTCCTTGTAACTTCCTCAGTCTGTATTTTTGTAAAATTAGACTGTAAGAGGGTAATTCATATTATATATTTGTATATTTTATCGTCATACTACAAGAAACCAGTTAACCCCGACAATGGTCATAAAACCTGCATGTGGGCATATTACTTTCACATTACAATGTTTTTGCTCAACAATGATAATAATATATTCCTAAATCACTTTTTTGTGATATAGCTATTACAACTTGAAGCGAAAAGCGTTAACTTTCATCATGACGCTGTTACTTTGGCAAAATGCATTTACGAGAGACGTCATTTCTGAATAGACGTCACGTATCTCTTTTTTCATATGTGTTAAAACATACGTATGTGTAAAGGCATTAAAGCTTGTCTTAAAATTTAATGACTTTCATATGGTGTGTAAATAAAAATTTCAAGATGTCAGTACTTGCTCAGAAATATTTTATAAAACTTATAATTGCTGAAAAATGTCATTTGAACTTAGGTAACGTATATTACCCACCCTACGCACCTGCTGTCACCTCGCCTATTGGCGGACACTAGGTGACCCAATGAACGCATAAGAAGGTTGTATGGACGTATAAGCTTGTCTTATTGTACAAATTCGTGACGTAAACTTACCTCACGCAAAATGGTCGAGCTTAGAAAGAAGAAGAAAGTATATTTATAGAAGGAAAAAGCAGAACAATGAAAATGACGAAGGTCAACATTTAACCCCTTCAGTCCATAGATACAAATATGCGCATCTTTGTTTCTAAGCACATATTTCAGTGTGAATAACAAATTTTACTTTCAACCGTGCGAATACTTCGTAAGAAGAGAAAACTATGTAATCGTGCGCCAAAAAAGTCGAATTTTCGTCAGAAAAACTCTTATAGCTCGGGTTGGTGACGAAAAAATGTGTAAATTATATTGCTCGATTAAGAAAAAAATACTCTAACTTGTGGTGTAGCCAAAATTTATGTTCTGTGACATATTGATACTTAAAAATCGATTAACGGCAAAACGTCCGTCTGTCCGTTTGTGGTTAACGATAGCGCTTAAAACCGTTCAGCCAATTTTCTTCTATATTGACATTCCCCATCGATTTGGCTGATGTCAATACTCTTGGAATTTGAAACTGGAGGTACTTAAAGCCGTTGGGCATTTTCAAAGTTTTCAAAAAATGGCTCCAAATGTTTTGATTAAATTTTGTTTTTGAATAGTGCAAAGAACATTTAAGAGAATGATGTAGATTTCATTTTCGTTGATATCTCCAATTTTTCGAAAATTTCAAAAAATAATTTAAAATCTGCAAAAGTGAAGATTTGGCCCCCAAAGCCGGTTGTACAAACTTAGCACTTTAAATACGCTCATGTACACTTGTTTGAAAAAAACCAGTAGTTTTTGCGTAAATTGCGTTTGAAATTTACCCAAATGTTGTTTCTCAAAACCGCTCCAAATTTTTTCTTTAAATTTCTTCACTTACGTAATAAGGGACGCTATAAAAATTGCGCTAATCTTATTTCCGGGTGATGCTCTCTTTTCGGAAAATTTCAAAAAATATTTTTAAAACTACAAAATTGAAGGTAAATATTTTGGTCTCAGACAAAGTTTGTTGTACAAATTAGTTCTTTAAAACATGTCATGTATATTTTCTGAAAAAACGAGTAGTTTTTAAGTAATTGGCGCTTGAAATTTGCGAAAAATAATTTCTCGCAAACCGCTCCAAATATTTTCTTTAAAACATCTTCACATGTGTTATATGAGATGACAAACAAACTAATGGTCTTGTAGAATGGCACAGACCTTCTCGCTAAACTTAGTTTGTAATCTCTATAATATGAACAATTTTTTCTATTATGACAGATGATCTTCCCCGATACCTTCTTTGGGCGCCCAAAGTACATTTTGTTTCACATTCTCTGCAATTTTCGGCTTCCTAATACTAGAAATGAAACCACCATATACTTATTACTACTATATAAGTGTAAATGGCAAGTATAGTGAAGGTGATCGCAGTCGTTAAAGGGCGAGCATTGGCCCAGCTCTTGCAAGAGAAGCTTTGCTGGTTTGAGTCCCGTTCGGGGATGTTATTTGTTAAAATTCTTTTGTAACAGGGAATAATTGAGAATATTAGGAACTTTATTGAAAACCATGTGAATCCATTTGAATCACAAATACTAATAATTGTGATAAATGCACTGAAAGTGTCTCTATGTAATTTTCGAATTTTTAACTTTTAGCAATTTTTCACATCTCATGGATTCAATTTTTTCTTTAAACTTTTGATAGGGATAGTGCCTTATGTACTGTATGAGAAGACATAATCCTCATGTTGCTCCATTCTTTTGTTTTCTCAAAAATTACAAAACTGAAATGTTTTGGACTTGTATCTCGCGTCGTGAATATTTACAATAGCGGCGATTTCTTCACATTATTTTATTTACATGTATATGTGCTTTAAATAATATCAAGTAAAGTGTCTCGAGAACTCATCCATTTTTTGTAAAAGCTAGCTCAAAATTCCGCATTTTCAGAAACTCTCAGACGGTATTTCCTCATAAATGGCTCCATTTTCCTTCTTCAAACTTTTCGAACGGATAGTGCTGATTACACTTTTTAATATGATGTTAAGTTGAATTACGGGACCTTTTTGCAAAAATTACACAAATGTAATTTTTTTGAAAGAACTCTCATTTTTCGCGCAGCATTACATAACTTTGCCTGTACTACGTATATTACTTCGTATATACGTACGTATACGGGAAAGTAAATATGTTATGTTAATGGAACACATTATGAGGAATAATATGATATGTTTTAAATCGTCATGTAATATAATCTGTAATGCAACCCATTGATGTGTTAATTTGGTCGCTGATGACCTTCGTCATTAAAAAGCTAACTCCTAACTCCAGGAGGTGGTGGTCATACTCAATTGTTGAGCTTGCGTTGCGTGTAACGGGCAATGATTGATGCAGAATGATGGTCTGTAGAAACAGCAAATGAGTAAAAATCCTAACAAAGAAGGCAATAAAGATTAAGTAAAGCTAGCAAAAAAGAAGTAATGATGTTACAAGATTAGGAAAATTGACCCTTTGGAATAAAAATTCCTACCTTTGAAATCTTTTTTAAAATTATCATATACGATATGATTCATTGTTTATTTGCATAGTATATTTGATTATTTTCATAGTATATTTGATGCACAATCTATAAAATAGATGTTTAGTTTGACCAATGTTCTTTTCCCGACTTAAAATGCAGATTATTCTATATAAAATTTCGCTGCATTCACAATTTCCAGGTACGAAAATGAGTGAGAAAGAGAAATACGCGAGAAACATCTTCCACAGTTCATTTCAGCGATTTGGTTTCTGCATAACTTTTATTCTTCTTTTGTTTTACAGATCGTCCCTTCCCTACAATACGAAAAGCGTTCTAAAATGCATTTGTTAGTCAAATGGAACATTTATGTTTCCAGCAATGAAATGCTTATCAACATTTTTTATTTTTAAAGAATTAATATCAAATTTATTCAGAATTACGTTTGCTGGGGGGTCATCAAAGAAAAAATTAAAAATCTTTCTTCATTCTCACTCTTGTTCATCAGGCGTAATACAATTATGTATTCAAAGAATATAATAAAGCCAATGCAGAACGTTTACGTGTGTTGTTTAATTTTGTGGCTAAAGGAAGAAATTACTAGACAAACCAATTGCACTCAATTACATTTATTGTTTGCGACTTGCGAAATTTAATATTGCATTATGAACTGAGAGTTTGGAGGATTGTTTGTGTATTATACATCCAAAATAAGTTAAAGTAGTCACTAAAAGAAAAGATCATTTTAGTTGAAAACATCTTGCAAAATAAAGAATTATATTCAAAAGTTTTATCTACATCTATACTAATATTATAAAGACATAAGGGCTTTAATTACAGCGGGATAATCTCTGATTATACTGGACGAATATTGATAAAACTTGTCTGATATTTTCCATTGAACGACAGGAGTGCTACAGACTATGATGTATAACTAGAAACCTTCATATATTAACAAAATCATTACTTTTTTGTACTTTTTTCGCCTAGCATCACATCACATATTGAAGAGTGCATCAATGTTCAATTATTGTTTAGCTGCGCTCCACCAGAGAATGACGAATGAGATATGGGTGGGACAGGTGATCTTTGTTCGCGAATGGGCTCTGGGGTTTGCACATTCATTAGAAATCACTTGAAATACAAAGAACATGAAAAATACTTTATTTCACAAGATTAAGTACACTGTGTATTACTTCTCATCTTTCTAATATTAAATATTGACAAATCACGGTTACACTTCCCATTTATTCCTGAGACACTATTCCATACACAAAGGAAAAAGAAAACCTGATATTTATATGGGCGATACATTTAACTAACAGGCGAAGCGGCGTCTCCCTCCAGCTCGGCATTGCTTGGCTGCCCTCGGTCCCAGTCGTTTCCCGAAGCCACGGGCGACCGCAGCTGCATGCAGCTCGGGGACACGCGCCTTCGTACGTTGCTTCCTCAACACACTTTCCTTCCAGGCACTATTTATGTTCTATTTCCGTCCACCCCTCCCACACTGTCTATTCGGTAAACACGCTACTGCTAAACACTCTATCTACAGTCCTCGCTAGATGTTTCATAATTTGCACCGATACGAGGCGGAACTCGCTTCCCGATTGATATTTCGCACTTGCTCAGTTCTTTATATTGCGAATCTCGGTTAGATGTCGAATATTGTTCATCGTATTCATCCACACGCTGGTTACTACTATGTCTACTGACCGTTATCACACTTAACGTTCCCTCGGTTCCTCGACTACTATCGAGCCAACGCGTCTGCCCCGTCTCCTACTGAGTTCTCTTACACACTGTCCTATGCTACGCGGGGTGACCACGCGCCCGCTCTCGCTCCTTCTCCGCTCTCGCTCGCGCCCACTCCTGACCCGTTCGGAACGGGTCAAGGCCATAACTGCCGCGCCATTTGAACACGGTCGGCCGCCGCTTCATTATGCTAAACGTATTATAATAATTCGTTCAATATATATATATATATATATATATATATATATATATATATATAATTACGCTATTTATAAATAAAAAACGGCTAGACAAATTTTAATTATCTCTGTTTTGTTGGCTTTATCTCCGCCTCGAATAGCAGAACAACTATTAAAAGATCGACAAAGTAGCACTTGATGTCGCTGTAGAATACAAAACTAAAAATTCATGTCAAATGCAACCCACTACACTCTGTAGGATTGTTGAATTTACATCGTTAGGATTTATTCAACTCCTAAAGAAAGCGTTGTAGGGCTTTATAAACACAAATTTTAAGGCCTAAGGGAAACCTTTTTCAAACCATAAACAATAGGATGAGATCTTCTTGAACATTCTATTACATTTTTGCTGGTCCGTCGCTCCTCAATATTACTCCTCCTGCTCAATGACGTGCAGAAACTGTAACTAAATGTGAATAAGAGGGTCAGAAATAGGCAGAGACAGACAGAAAGAGACACACACAGTCAGACAGACTGAGACAGGAACGGAGAGAGACGGAGAGACGAAGAGAGAAAGAGAGAGACGAAGAGAGAGGCAGGGTGAGAGACGAAGAGAGAGAGACGGAGAGAGAGAGGCAAAGTGAGAGACGAAAAGAGAGAGAAAGAGAAACGATGAGAGAGACAGAGTGAGAAAGGGAGAGGGAAGGAGAAAGAGGGACATAAAGAGCAGAACACTGTCTGCCTGGCTCTGCGGATAATAGTATAGAAATAGTGCTAGTCCCATTTGCGGCTAACTCGGTAATTTTGAAAATTGCAGAAAGGTAAAAATTGCAAAAATAAATTTGAAAATATAGATGTTTGGCATAACAAATTGTTCTAAGACACATGGTCCCTAAAAAATTCATGTATATTTGTTTGAAAAAAAAACAAGTAGTTTTCATGCAATTTCTGCTGGAATTTTGATGCAAGTTTAAAAGAATTCACAATATACTCTAAATGTATTCTTCAATTTTTCCCCACGTATCGTACAAATGACGCTTAAAATATTGGGGCACTTTTCTTTTTGTTGATCAGTCTGAATTATTGAAAATTGCAAATTTAGAATTAATGTGAGGAAATTATGAGCTCTTTTAGAACTTCTAGTTTATTTCTCACATATGAAGCCAGGGCGCAGCGGAAACCGCACATCTAGTTTCAATATGATCACTCAGTCATCTTTATTTTAAAATAGTCTGTTCAATTTATTTTCAAATTGCCTGCTTCTTCCATTCTACATTTCTCTTAAGCATACACATTGTAAAAAGTAACGGAATCTTACAGGTTCTCTGAAAAAAGGAAATAATCTTCTCCAACAACTCTTCAACCATTTACTTCCCATTTGCCCTCTACCCTCTTAAAACTACCAAACCGTGGTAATTTCATCCCCAATTTTCCAATCATTGATCAGATAGTGTCAGAAGCTATCATGTCAAGAGGAAACCCCAAAAAATCCTCTAAACTTCCGATTTTTACGCTCAACAAAATCCTCGCATCAAAAAACTCGGCAAGGCCGGGCATATTTGATCTGTCGCACGTTGATTACATCGTCCGTGTTGATAGCGTATGAGCCGCCAGGAAAACCTCCGCCTCTAATTCTCCAGAGATCCTCAGATTGGGACAGAGACGTCGAAGCTTAGGTTTGGCTATCTTGAGTTGTAAAAACCAAATGGGCCTCCATCCACATCTAAGTTGCCATTTCGGAAACGCCGATTGTCGTGGTGTACCCATCCTACGACCCTAGCAGTAAAGTCAATCGCTGAAGGAGGAGAAACGAAAGATTGAGAAAGGAAGACACTGACCAGAAGTGGTGCGAGTCAGAGGAATTTTGAAAAGCAAACGAGACAAAGAAAAAGAAGCCGAAAGTGGTGAAGAATTTTACAACGCAAATAAAAATATAATATTTCAAAAAAACTAAACTCTCGTTAAACTAAATTTTGAAGTATCTAAAACTTTGTACTACAATGTTATTTCATCAATTCTGAAATTACGAGCATTTATTATAAATGAATAGTTCAATCCAAATTCCACAGCTATTTCTATGTTCTGTTGGCTCAATTGTTTTTGTATATTATGTTATTGTGTTACTGAATTATTTACATTTGTTGTTTTATTTATATTGTATCTTGCACTAACTACCTATTCTACCAGAAGTTATTTGTAATGAAATTGTTTATGATAGATCTTTGAAAATACAAGCAATTTGTAATAGAATAATTATGTAAACAAATTATTAATAAAATTGAATTGAATTGAATATTTAAAAAACACTGACCTCTTACAATTATTAATTTGTATACAAAATTATAAACCCTAATTAAGTTGATCGCAGGCAAATTCTATACAATATTAGCTTAGGATGGCTGGTTTAAATTATAAATACACTTCTTTATCCACTGCGTCATGGAGTTATTTGCTTACGTAATGCTGCAATCAAATAATGAATATTTAAATCTCAATATTTATAAGTATTAGAAAGCGTTAGGGAATAAGGTGCGACAAAATATCATAAAACGCAAAAATTGCCCTTATTTAAAGCAGTTTCAATAACATCTTAAAATAACAAAGGTAATACTGTTCACTGATGAAACTGATTTATGGAGTTTTGAATTAGTTAACTGACTAGATGATTTATTTTATGAATGACGTACTCAGTATAAAGTAACGATTAGGCCACACTCATGGAATTTTGAGATTTAGATTCTTCAAGATTGCGAACACAGAGAGGTTCAAGACAAATAGTCTGGCGTTACCCTACCATACATCTAGAAAATAGAAACCTACCGAATGTAAACAGGGATGCTCAGAGAGAATCATGATAAGGTCAACTTGAAAACTGTAAATTGTAGCTTATGACTATCTGTCACTGATCCATTCACATATCAAAAGAAAAAGCCGGTTCAGATTTTCTTCTACTCACTCTACCTTTACGCACTGAGCCATGAGAATATACATCTCGAAAAAAATCTCTCTCCAGAGCTTATCCTGAAATATAAACATCACACGGGGAGAATGTGACATGAATTTATCTAAAGAATCTCTCAGTCCTTCTTTTTTTTTCAAGAACCGGTGATATCGAAGCGCGAGATGCATAAAGTATGGCTTCCGCGCGCCTCCGCAGGCGGAGGTAAGCGCGTCCACAGAGAAAGGGGTGTGGAGTGGGCAAGTCATCTGCCTGCAGTGGAGCCCCAGTTGGAAGGGACTGGAAAGCATTGGAGCTGCCCCGACAGCAGGGACGCGTGTGGGGCGCGCCGAAGGGAAGTCAGGCAGTGGCTCCAAGCGGATTCACAGAAGACCGTCTTCGCCAGAGAGACTTCTACGAAACGGTCATTTCCAAAGCGACGTTTAAATACGCCCTGCTTTCTACCGTCTTTTAAGTACTTTACTGCTCTGTAACAAATAAATCAGCAAACATTTAAAAAATTATAAAATAATTAGTATTCACAGAAACCTATTGATTACTGTAACACCTGTTCTATCAGAAGTTATTTGCGATTGTTGTTTGTATATTTGTATATGATCGAACTGTGAGTACACATAGTAATTTTTAATAGGATAATCCTGTTAGCAAATTTCTAATAAAATAAAATTGAATTAAAAAGTTTTACCAAACAGTTTTCAAAAGTTTTACCAAACAGTAAATATATATACTAATTCTTTTTGTATTTCAGCATCCCAAACGACGATTTCGTTACACGAAATCGTTCATAAAATAATATGAAAGTAATTATAAACTAAAATAAAATGAAAGTTAGTAAGGCTGTCTAAAAATAGTGTACGACAGAAGTGGTAAAGGTGATTTTATTTTGCTCGTAGGATCGCGCCACTCTGTCAGTCTTCCTCGTATGACAACACTTTCTACTCACAAAATAAAATGTCATTTGTCGCTTGTCGCAAAATAAAATGTACCACTCGAATAATAAATAACTATTTTCTTGCATCTAGTCTTATTATATCCCTAGATGCGTGATAGGCAGCTCTAACCCGTCGTTCAAAACTGTTTTTTAATTATTTTGATTTATTCCACTTCCACTTAACCAATAATGTCTAGGAATCTGGATTATAGACCTGCTATTTTAAGAGTTTGAGATTTATTACTTATGAAAGTGCCCGTTCTACTAAAACAGAAAATTCTCCAGCAGACATGATTGCGTTATAGCACGGGCTTTTTGTCATCCAAGACATTTTTCAAAATTATTTTTCTTCTAAGAACTTTTTTAAAATTATTTTTATTCCAAAATGTTATCTGAATAAGCAATTTAGAATACAAAATATGTGTTTAGATGCCTACAAAAACTTATTGCATCCGTTTTCTGAACTAAAGCTGAAATCTCAAAGCTGGAAATATAGCGATGATAAAAGTAATTCACTACCACGTAGAAGTAGAATGAAATACTGACATTAGGGTATTCCTTTAGATTTATTTTAATGTGGATAATCAGTTTGTTCAGTAAGCGCAGTAAGTAGACATAATTGATCATTAGAACATTATATTTTATTAATAGGTTCTGAGTAGCCATTTGCTGTATTTACGAAAAAATTGGATCAAGTTAATCTTGGCAGTGGAGGAGACTCTCTGTCGGACACTTATCGAGGAGAATGAATGGAAAGTAACTTCAATTTTTGCCGGGCAGTAGAATGTAGCTTGCTATGAGCAAACATACGTCACCAAATAGCAGTTTCTGCCTACTGCAGCGCAGATATAATGGATTGTTTGTTTACATAATTTATATTGCGTATACGTTATTGCAAGGGAATAATTGCTTTTTGTGCTGGTGGTGTGTTTCAGTGGCACATGGGCCGAACAGCAGGGGCAATTTCAATTTTAAAACTGAACTCAAATAGGTCGTAAAGTTAAAAAATGTTCTTAATAAGTAGTCCATATTATCACTGGAGATTCTTAAAAATTCACTCTCGTTTTTATCTTCCTATTTGTTTTCATTTTTTGTATCAATTCTATCATTTCGATTTCGTAGCATATCCAGTCATACTAACAATATGCAAACACATTTCTTTCTTTTACACACCCACAGTAATGTTTACTCATACCCTTATTTCACCCAATAATGAGGTTTAATCTGCTTAGATGTATCACCGATCGCATGACACTAATGTACTCAATAAGCATCAACGATTGGTTATTGAATTTAGATGCACTCATCCAAACATTCATTACACCAACTAATGATTATCTGATGAAATGTAATGTTAACAAGATATATTAATAACATTTGTTAATTAAATCACATCCTAATATTGTTGAAACAAATACACCTATTACGTAATAATTGATTACGCATGTTTCAAAAATAATAAACTCCTTCATAAAGTTGCATACAGTGAACAATTGTAGTTTAAAAGTAAAGACCACCAAAATACATATACATTTTTTAAACTGGTGCTTACTTTCCTTAATTTTGAACAATGGATCAGCTACTTTTGTAAAAAATATGGAGCATTGCGATTGGTGTCAGGTTGTGTCAATATTGTCAATTTACAGGACTTACCCGGAATTGAATTCGGGACCGTGCACATGGAAATTCAACATTTCTTTAATTCCTCACACAAAATTTGAATTTCATGTAATTGAACCCCTGCTGAATATTTCAAGTCAGACAATAACTATATAAATAAATAAATGGACTTTATGATGGAAATAAAGTGGATAGGCATCGTATTGCTTAGAACATTTGAGAGAAAGTCACTGAATAACTTAAGAATTCGTGATTTTGTGGGTTTTCATAATTTTCATACAATTCCAGTGTGATAAAAATAAAACGTCAAACACATAATTTTCAGCAAAACCCCCCAACTTTACATAAAACATTTGGGAGGCATTATTTCGATTCCTAATGCGCTTGAATTTTTTAAATTTCTGGGTGTTTCTGTTTAAAAAGAAGAGTTTGAAATTTATCAACATTTTCATTCATTTACTGTGAGTTGAAAATAAATTGATTAAAACGAATATTTCGTGAACAAATCAAGAATTTTCTTTAAAACTCCGGGGAAATGTCATTTTTACTAAATTTACATGTAAAATCATGTTAATTACAAGAGCTATTTCGTCACCTGGGGTCCTTTTCGCTTAAGTTCTTGATTTTTAAAAATAATAGTTTGGATTATTTTTCATTTTTGTTCACTTATAAGTTAAAAATTAAACGAAAAAAATGATATTTCGTGAAAAAAAATCTTAGTTTTTCCTGGAACGCTCAGAAGGCGTCATTTCGACTCGTAGGTGACAGACCCCGATCTGTAGCTTTTTCATTTATTCCAACTCTGATGATGTTGAAATGTCTCTCCAAGTATTTTGAATGGTTTCTGAAGAAATATTTGCACATTCGTTTGCATAAAAATTATTTTTTAGCATTTTTATACAATACAGACAAGTTGTTTATTTTGCGACGGTACAATACATACAAAGATATCAGTACGTTTTGGAACGCAAGTTGTTATTGCATGAAGCAAAATTTGTGGAATTTCAAAATATTTCTTTAAATCATTCGTATAAAGAGGAATGTTTCGGCTAGGAAGAAAACATTTGTGTAGAGGACAGCTTTCAAAATTCCAGATGTTGATGATGTGGTCAAATATATCTAGTTTTTTTTCAGAGTTTTCTTTCAAGATTTTACTATTGATAAGATATTTGAAATTCGAGAAGAAATAAGCCATTTGCTTTCACTGCCTTTATCTTAAAAATTAGTTTAATTAATAAATGAGTAAAATAAATATGTTGAAGAAAGTGTGTGGCAATTGAGGCAATATTTCGTAGTATAAACGAAATGCAGAACAACGCAAAGAAGTTTCTATGTCACACATATACGTCGCATGTGACCCTGGTTTGATTTGGTTATTACCTTGAAAATTGAAGAATCGGCTGGAACGACGTTGTTGCATATTCTAAATTTTAGAAGAGAGGACAAAATCAATTACCTATTAAACGTTTACTGCTATCGGAGCTATATGCTCCACTGACTCTTATAGAAGTTTTAAGAAATTTGTTTTAGGAAGGAAAATGCTCTAGAAAAATTATTATACGACTTACAAACAAATGTAGTTTCATTAAATGGAACAATGTTGCATATCCAGAACATTTACAACGTTGTTATTCTAATATATTATTGTGGAAATTATAAATCTGCAGGAAACCTTAAAAATACTTAAGAACGTATTTATTCCCCTATCTGAGGGGAAAACACTCAAGCATGATTGTGATGTTCAGATCTGCAGATAAGCATTCCTTGTTTACTTTGAGTTTTACCACCTCCACCCCTCATCATCACCTTATCCACTTAGTTCAGTATTCCCTGCAAAGTTGCAGTAGACCCTTGTCTTTAATGGGATCTTAGTTGACAATATATTAATAATATTTTAATAATAATAATAATATGTAATAATAATAATAACAACATGTAATAGTGCAATGCCGAAGAGATACACATTCGGAATGTCTTCATTTGGACTTTGAACATTTTCATTATCAGCCTTTTCTTTTCTCAATAATAAGAATTTAACAGTGATTCTGACATTATTACAAAATTATCTTGAGTTTATTAATGGAGTACGGCTGGAACAACGTTGTAAGCGACTTATCGATTACCTCTTCAACTTAGACTCACACACTGATATGCTAGAAACGCTCAATGTTCATCATAACATAGTGAACGGAACTTCTCAAAAAGCTGCCCTTTCAGGCCACAATGTTTTTCGGCATTGATTCCTACCTTGAACTTACAGGAAAAATTCTAAAATGTATAAACCAGTTTAGTTATATTGATGCTATTACCTTCAGCAAAAACGAATTATTACAAGCATGCAAAAGTTGTGGCGAATAAAATGTTATTTCACCCACATAGTTTATACTGTAACGAAAAACCCCTCTCACTGCTATTGATATCGATCACGCCCACGAAATGGGCGCCAATGCAACGAAAAAAACCCCCTTTCCTATTTACTAAAACGCCCTACGAACTGGGCACTAATGTAATGAAAATCTCCCCTCTCAACTCCTATTGTTGATCACGAAAAACTTCCTTGCTGATCACCTGTAATATCTACAATGCACACCACTGTGCCCCCCCCTTTTACTACCCGGAGTTTTCCTGTTTACATAAATTTATCAGGGCGGGCCGTGGCCTCTACAGAACACAAGCGCCACGCCAATACAGGGACCAGGATCAGCTAGCTATGTGATAAAAACACCGATTACGTAACATCAAAACGAGAACTCAAAATCTCGTTTATTTTCTTTTTAACCAACAGAAACATTAATACCCTCATAAAAGAATCAATACCACACAACATCAACAAAACACGATGTCATAGAAATCACAAAAATCAATAAACATATTATACCCAAACGTTATTACGAAATAATGAGCTCAATACTGTGGCCACACCCATTACATTGCAATCCCCCCAAAATGTTTACAGTTTTGGCTTTACAAATCATTTATTCTTCCCAAGAGCAAAGAAATCAAAGTCATTGACTTCACTGGAGTGTTGCAAAACAAAAAAATATTCCACTTCCCTTTCGTTGTTAACGTAGCAGCGACCGGGTCCACACACAGGATCTCACGCCGTCATGCGTAAGTACTCTGCTCCACTGCTGCCTGCTAGCGCCGAATTACCAGTGCCCCCCAAATTGGCACTGACCACGGCGACGATATGCAAACACGCGCTCGAGTCTGCTGCACCTCGGCACACCTCGTTCGGCGACACCCGCTTCGATTTTTCAATGGTCGAAGTAACACCGGTTCCAAACATTAGTAGAAAAACTTTCAAAATTCACAAAACTCAAAATTATGATCGCGCGTGGCATAGCTTTATATATTACTACTAAAATAGTTCACATCACACGGCATACAGTTCCGCCACCTTGCGAATACAAGTCCGAAGGAGCAACACCTCGAAATGTTATAAGTTCGCGTGTTAAAATACTATCACGAGTGACGCGGAGTACAATTCGCCACTAAGTTATTCACTCCTCTCACAGTTTATAATAGTTCACTAGTACGAGTCCAGAAGAGAACACTTCATCAAAAAATTACAAATCCAAATTTTAAAATTATTCTTGCAATAAGCGACGCGGATTCTGCCTCTCGCTACCAAGCTATTCACCCGTCTGACCCCCATTGTTGTCCTAAAGTATTTATAGTTTTTTCCGAACAAAACAATAGCGCCTCTACTGTCTTCTGCTTTATAACTTATAAAATAGTTTATTATTAATTTCTAACACTTCCTGGATTGTCTTATTATATTGTAAAATTCCCAATTAAAATTTCGTATCCATTCCGCTTCTTAGACATCACTTTTCTCGCTTCATTTTGTTAAAAGAATGCCTTTTCGTGCGTCTCATGCCTACAAACATCGCTCGTTTATTTCTCAATTAACTAATGTAACATAATGTTTATCTATTAATGTTCGGCGTCCTAAAATTGTGTCACCGCGTTTATAATTTGGCCCGTATTCCACGGAATACTTTGGTATATGCCAAATCTCGGTAGACACACTAGTTTTCGTTTAATTTATTAATATATCCAAACTTTTCTGAAGTGACGTCACGACCATTGTTGTTTTTGTTCTTTAACATGTTAAAATCAATATCGGAATCACAAAACTCGCGATATTATGCGTTTCTGTGACCCGATTTAGCTGAAACAAACTTTATTCTGTTCCTTATAATTTTGCGCGTTGACTAGTAACGCGCAACTATTAATTCCCCACTGCGTTCACATGTTCGTCCGAAATACTCGTTTTCTCTTAGATCACCTTCACTTGTTTTTTCTATATTCCGCTCTGGAAGTTTCTGCATAAAGTTCTATACCCGGTTCATAAACCAATGGTCACTTCATGTTATTTACCTATTTCATTTGTAATAGATGGCTAAACTATTACAATACATACTGGGTTTCTTACATTCCTAGAGCTTATATACTCTTCATCGGAATCGCTAAACATTTTTATTACATTACAATTCCACTTTTTGAGATTTCGTCTTTTTTTCTGCCCTTATTACTGTCTTTTACAGTGAACGGTGCAATACTTCTATGTTCGTTTCGCGCCATCTTGCCAGCACTTCCAAAAGGTTGTTTCATGTGAGCCATATTTGAAACTAGATTTTTCCTCATTTCCTGCTATTGCCTTGCGCCAATAGCAGACGAAACTGAACAACTTTCAACATTAATTGATTGATGTTTGTTGGCGCGTCTATTGCTATATAATTAGTATCGAAGGCGCTGTGCAAATGTAACCTGAGAGATAGAGAAGTTCTCCTTACGTTGCAGTGTCAGGTACGGCGCTGACCTGAACGTCGGCTTGCAGGGTTTTCAACTTCAGTTATTTCCCGTCAGATGGGTACCGCTTCAGCCGGGACAACCTCTATGTGCCCCACTGGTCTGCGGAAACGTAAGTAATGGAAGTGTACGGGTGTGTACGTAAGTAATTGAAGTGTACGGGTGTGTACGTGTGTAATGGAAGTGTACATAAGCACGGAAGTGTACGGGTGTGAGAGTAAGAAGAGGAGAAAGAGTGGAAAAAATGATAAAAGGAAAATCACGGTTGATGAAGGAAAAATCGGGTTTTGTGAAGGTGTTGCTTCGATATTTGCCTGATATTGACTGTAGAAATAGTTTAACGTTCTCAACAAGGTGGTGACAATAATGCATTTTGCTACCGGTAGAGGTGGCTTAGAGTATCAACCGATGTCACTGCAGCGCCTCTGACCGGGAGATTCTAGGTTCGAGTCCCTACGGTGGCAGGTTGTCAGCTAGGTCGAATTCAGTAGCTGTCCGGAAGAGAATTCTAGCGGTCGGCTGCTCTGATCGGAAGTTTTCCGTGTTATCTCCGACCATCACCAGACGATTACAGGAGCAGTACCGTAACAAACGGTCCACCGACCGCGCGCGATCTTTTCTTCCTCTTCCTTATTCTATCCTCACTTCTTACACACACATTTACACTAGCATACATTACACTACCACTTATACTGGGAGACCGGTCGGGAGTTTAGAGCTGGTCCCTGCCGGGACAGTGCCTTCTTGGTGGGAAATACCTGGTTGAGGAAAACCCCTCTAGCTATCAGTAAGTCGGTGCCGGATATCACCATCCAGTTGGGAAGACAACCACCCCACCCAAGTAAACATGTACAATACGTACGGTACTAATGACCTTAGCGGTTGCTGCGCCCGGAATCCTTAGAAATAAATCAGGACAAGTCGCGGACGATGAAGGAAAAATTGTGCTTTGTTACGGTATTGCTCCGATATTTGCCTGATATTGAATGGAGAAACCGTCTAACATTGTTAACGAGGTAGTGACAATAGTAAATTTTGACCTAATTTTTCTGCTTGTACACCCACTGCACATCCCGGCCAGGCGGTGCGGGCTGAAGTCCGCTTGTGAACGCGTCTCGCCGCAGGATAAAATATCGCCGGCCGTTCGTTCTCGCCGCACCTTCTGGCACGGCAGCCTTTTTCGCTACGTGAGTAGGAAGAGGGAGGGGGAGGGGCTGAAGCGCTGGCGGAGGGGAAGGAGGAGAAGGGGAGGGGGAGCACAGCCTCCTGCGAACGCCGCGCCGTCCAATCTGCCAGAAGGGGGCCATGACGCCCGTCGTCGAACTTTATGCCGATGGAGCCTCCGCGACAGAGCTTCTCAGAAACACTTTCTGCGGGGAGACGCTCGGAAGGAGACGCCGACGGAACGGTCTCGCCGCAGTATCGCGCGGTCAAGTAAGTTTGAAGAGGTATTGGGTACGATGTGATTCGGTGTGTGAGGCTGTAAGAATATAGTAAGCCTGAATTCAGTTGATAAGGCTCTGAAAAGGTTATTACTGCGCAATTTTTAAACATTGGTTCAAGTAAACACATATTTAATGCAAAAATTATGTAAAGTTCCGCAAGCTCAAAATGGTAGAACGGGAAGAAGTTCTACAAAATTTTATGAAACCATCACGCCGGCTATTTTGGTGGGCTGGTTTCCTTCCTGGGCCGAGGATATACTGCAGCATGCATAATATTAATGCACGTAGTTTCAGCGTAGATTCTATCTCGCTTCAAATATTGTTTGTATTAATGATACACATAACGAAAACTTTTTTGCATAAATTAAACGCATGCCGTAAGTATAGGTTCAAGACAAGATTAATTAACAATCGAAACGTACACGTGGCATTCTGTAATATTTTCACGTCATTTTGGAATTAACCACCACACATATATCTCTATTGATCCTAATACAATTATACAAAATGAAATGTAAAATGTGTGTGCAACTTATATACACAAATTACCTAAGCAACTTGAATATCACGTGGTATATTTGTTAACACTAAGAGAAAATAAAATAAAAGTGAACTATTAAAAATAGGATAAAGCAACTCATTGTTTCTTACTATTTTACTGGTGGGAGGCATGTCAAATAGAAGTCAAGCAACCAGTCTTTCATTGCCAAGTTTAAAGAGGGTTTTAAGACGATACGGTACAGCACGTAGCTCTTTAAAAAGAGAGTCATGAGAACTAATTATGTATAAATACTGTTTTAAATACAGAAACTTTTTGCAGTATGTTTTTAAAGAGATGTAAAAGTGTTTCTTAAAAATAATACATCCAGAGGCGTCGTTTCGACTCCTGGCGTTCTTTACGTTCTTCTAACATTTTTGTAGATACGATTTTTTGATTTCGTGACTTTTCATCAATTTCATTTATTTGCGGTAAGTTAAAAATTGAAAGATGTAAAAAATATATTTTGTGAAAAATAACCATAACTTCTAATATTTCGGATACCTTTTGTAGAAATATTTCTTGGATTAATATAAGAAATGAGTAGTGAGGATCGATCCTTGCCATCTTGTTCCTTGTCACGGAAAAGTAATATTTTGCAACGAAAATGTCTTGGCACAAGAGGTTGATAGCGATGGAAAACACTGCTGCCGACTGCACTATCTAACGAAGTTTTTCAAAACTAGGTTTCTATAGATCGATCTATTAAGACTAAGTTTATTTCATTGAAGTGCGTATAACATATTTTAACGTCCATAAAATATGAGAAACGAGATAAAAAGACTTCCGTGATTCCTGCCCATGAACTGAATTGACATTAATTTTTGTATAAGAAATCTAACTTTAAATTTCGTTAATATCAAATGTGTTGTTATAAGAGGAGTGTAAGAAAAGCGAGTGGATGGCTCAGGGTCAAGTGTTCTTTCAGAACTCAGGAAGTTAAGGGTTCGATTCTCAGGCTATGTAGATATTTTATACATTCTACATTACCATAAAATCCACCAAATTTGAACATTCTAACGAACAAGGCAAATATTTGAATTCTGAAGAAATTACATGATTGAACGCTTGTACATGAAATACGCCTTTGTATCTGTTAAAATTACATATAGGATTATTGTTGCAATATTTTTCCTTAAGAAGTATCGTTGAAAGCTTACAGTCAAAACGATTCGTTGGTGTTGTATGGGGTTATTCAATAACAGGGCTTTCTAGTGGTAAATTAATATTCTTTTTTTTTAGAACCATACCACAATTTATTCTAGGGCCAGCCGTTGACCCTACACATTCATTGGTGTTCTCCGCATACAATAACTTGAGTATACTGTTAGGGCAGTGTGGTTGTAAATGCAATAGAGGTGACTAAAATCCCATAAATATATTAGGCTGCATCGAAAAAAAAAGAATTCAATGGCTTATTGAAAAAAACTTAGCTTTCGATGCAAGAACATCTGCACCAAAAAATGTGTTTTCAAAATGAATTTAGGGGTACCACAAACATGATAATCACCCCATTTTTGGCCTTTTTTCGCTACTTTGTAAAAATAACTAATAAATATAACTTAATATTATTTTTAGAAGCAAATGTTTGGCTGAGGTGGTGCCCATGTGACCCCGAAACAATTTTATGATCATCAAACAATATTTCGACTCAAATAGTGAGCTACCAAAATCAAATAGTGTACCAAAATTTTGTTTCTCAAAAACCGCTCCAATTTTTTCTTTAAATTATCTTAATGTACGTAATAATAGACGGTTAAAAATATGGCGCTAATCCTATTTCCAGGTGATGCTTGGATTTCAGAAAATTTCAAAACATTATTTTTAAAACTACAAAATTGTGGATAGAGATTTTTGCCTGAGACGAAATCTGTTCTACAAAATTAGTTCTTTAAAAAATGTTATGTACAATTTTCTGAAAAAAGAGAAGTTTTTGCGTAATTGGCACTTGAAATTTGCGAAAAACTATTTTCTCAAAAAACCGCTCCAAATCGTTGCCTTATTTTTCTTCACATGTATAATAAGAGAGGTAAATAAATAAAGAAACGAGTGGTGCTATAGAATGACACAGACTTTCTCGCAGAACGTAGTTTTCTAATTTTTATAGTTTAAACTAGTTTTTCTGTTATGAATGATGATCTTCCCAGATACCTTCTTTGGGCGCCCGAAGACATTTTTTTCACATTCTCTGAATTTTTCGGCTTCTTAATGCTAGAAATGAAACTATCATACACTATTACTATTATAGAAGTGTAGCTGCCATGCATAGCGATGATGTTCGCAGTCGTCAATCGGCGAGCATTAGCGCCGCTCTTCCGAGGGAAGCTTCGCTGGTCTTGTGAGATCTTAAATTAATGTACACAAAAGCATTCATATAATATGGATAACCAGCAAACACGCGCTCGGGGAATGGAAGGAAACTTAGTATTTGAAGATATGAAACATATTCCAAATGTTCACTAAAGGGTTGCAGTTTTATTCCTAAACTCTGCTTTCCATCCATCCACATTTTCAGATTTTTAGTCTTTTTTTGAAAGAATTGAAACTGAGGATTTGTTATAAGTATGTATTGTAATAAAATTGTTTATTACTTCAATTCCATTTATACCACAGGAAATAAATGGGATCTTGAAAATACGCACAATAAGAATAAATAATTAGGGCTAAACAAACAATATTGCATATTTTGAGCAAACAATTTCAATGTTAATCAGCGTTTAATAATAACTTAGGAATAGTAATAATATTATTTCAATAAATACTACTTATTTGTATTTTGAATCTTTAAGTAATATAAAAAACCTGAAATCCCGGAAGGATGGAAAGCAGAGTTCAGGAATAAAATAGGAAGTGTTTTGTGAATATTTGGAATATGTTTCGTATCTTCAAATATTAAGATCTCTTTCCTTCCCCGAGCGCGCGATTGCTGGTGGAGCGCTGCGTGACCTTGTGTGGCTGATTGTTTCATTGAAAATGTTCGTTAAACACCAGTCGCAAAAAAAATCAAAATTACTCAAAAAATGCTAATTTAACATATGCCAATATGAATATCATTGTATTCGTCTTTTTACGGTCGTCATGATACACTGAAAAAGTATGTACAGTTCTATTAGAAAAATCAAAGTTTTCCTCAAATATCTCCTAAAGTACAAGTGATAAAATAGAAATGAATCAGTGATTTCATAGAGGGCATCAGTCACCTTTTCTCACAAATTGAGTTTTTAATATTTCCTATTTGCTTGAATGTCAATACATCGTTGGGTCGCAACGAACATGAGTAATAACCCAGTCTCAGTATTCTCGTTGACTGTTCAAAGGGTGTGAGTCGTTGACTCATATCCATTCTGCTATAAACAGTTGGTAGCCCCCTGATTTGATAAGAGAACATTCTCTTATTCGCGGAACAAAATCGACTATTGGTCCTTGTTGTGGTAGAGGCTAGAAGTACGTGTTTATTTTGAAAATTGTGTTTGTGTTTAATATTGTATTTAATTACCTCAGTATGTAAATATTATTCTACAGACTAATATGTACGTCCACTTACCCTGGAATATGTGAAAAGGGAATAGGTAAAAAAAATGTGCAAGGAGAAAGATTATGTATTAGATTATGTATGTGCTTCTGATTATATGCGAGTATTTTCTTTACCACGCATACCTATGTAGGAATTTTTTACTACAATTAGGAGTTAATAATTTCTGAGTGCACAATTTGGCCACTGACAATACGAAGCCGTATCAGTATAATGGAAGACAGGGTATAAAATCCCCCAATGAAGTTTTCGCTTTCCTGATGGACTACTTCTCAAACATTCCAGAAAACATAACATAACTTTACTTCTTCAGTGACGGCTGTCCAGACCAAAACAAAAATTATGCGGTTATTCGTGTGTTAATGAATTTTATTACGAATAATAAATTTGAGAAAATTGTTCACTTTTTTTAAATGCGGGAACACACATTTGTGCCCTGTGATTGGGATTTTGAAGTGCTGAAAGGAAAGTTGAAATCATGACATATTATATACTTCACATGAAATTTCTTCTGTTATCCAACAACCATGGAATTGTTTCCACATAAAACATGAAGAAACACAAAAAATTCTAAATTTCAGAAACTGGCAGCCTATCTATTTAAAAAAAATTCTCTCCAGAGAAAGTTTAGAGAAGAAGTTTCTATGTGATCAAAAACTTTCATCTATCATATCAAACTTTCAATCAATTCAAGAGCTTTAAACTATCATTGTTTACATCATTTGTGAACTCAGATGAGCATCTTGCTGAAGTAAAAAAATGAATGTATTGATGGGATAGCTGAACATTCCTTTGTACTTGCAAGAAAGCGCTGGAGTTCAGCATCTCTATCCTGTAAGATCCTATGAAGAAAAGATGCTTCCAAGTAGAAAAAAATTAATGACATCAAGAATACCCTTCAGTATTTACAACCAGAACACATGTCTTTTTGTAATAAGTTGATAGAATGGACAACCCGTGTGGAAGAAGTCAGCAGTCAAGATATTTCTACTGAAAATTGTGATGAAGCTGACTAAAGAACAGACTGTACATGTTAACACGCGTTGAATTTGATTTATTGAAAAAAAAGTACGTTTGTTGGCAGTTCAAAACATGATTTCCACATAAAAGAATATATTGTAAGTCAATTAATTGCAAAGGGCATGAATCATACAACAATTTATTTTCAGGGTATTGTTGCACAATAAATAGTAATTGACATATTTTTAATATTTATCTAAATTAGGGCTTTACAGCAGTATTTTTTTCCAAATTTTGAAAGACTTTTTGTATCAAATAAAAATGTTTTTTGTCTCTCCTGAAAAATTCTGTTTTAGTGACTCATGCCCTTTCTGAATCACCGATTCAAATGAATACAACTTGTGGGCGGGCGCCTAAATGCTCCTAGGAGTTGACTCTCACTTCCTCCACCAGATGTCGGGCTCAGTTATCAATATACGAACTGTCGGTTTGGGAGAAAGTGAGATGTGATTAGGGCAGGATGTTGTCGGAGGGATTCATTTTTTCCGTTATTCACCAGGGTTCTTTTACATACCGCAACCGTGACATGGCTATTGAGGATTTTCCGCCTTTCGAAAATCCACGTATTACTCGTTCACTTTACATTTGCAGACGGAGCGCTGCGATCTGTTTACATGAGGTCACCGCCGACTGAATGAGAAACGCGCGTCTGCAGTATATACTGACCGTTTAATATGATATAGATGGCGGTGAGCAGCACACAAAACCCCGGCGGGGCAAGAAGATAACCATTAACCCTTTCACTGCTAACGACGCACCGGTGCGTCAGACTTCGCCATGCCACCACTGCTAACGAAGCATCGGTGCGTCGCGCTACTCTTTCGGGTTAGGATGTCTACGTTTACTGAAGAAGTGTTGTGGGGTTGAATACTTTCAATATCGTCAGTGCCAGTATAAAGCCTGGATCTAAAAGAATAACGGAAAGTAAATATGCACCTTATGAAATATGTAATAACTAACAACAACTGAGAGCGCGCGCGAGAGAAGACCGCACGAAAATGTATTCAGCACTGCGGAGCGGCCAGCGCGCCTAATGCGTAGCAGTGAAAGGGTTAAGCAGTAGATAAGTGCAAAAAAGAAATAAAAATATTGTATGTGAATGTTGTGAATAGCGTGTGGCGTGATCTATTTTATTGTATATTTTCTTAATCATTTAAGAGCGCGACTCCAGTTCACTGTCAGAAAGGCATAATCTTCAGCTGTGTCCGTAGCGCTTGTGCTGCCTTCGGAGACAGCTGATTGGTCAGATGCTGATTGACTTCGGGGCCATTCTTATATTCTGGGTTGTGTGTTCGGGCCTTCACTTTTAAAAACAACATTAATTCTTAATTCTGCCGTCTGCAAATGTAAAGTGAACGAGTAATACCTAGGTCGGACTCGAACACGCGCACTGGGGGTCAGAGCTAAGTAAGCTAACTCCCCCCAGCGAGAAGCGCAAAAAGTGCGATTAAAAAGTTCATTATAAGAAAATAATAGTACCTACAAAATACTGTCAAGGACATTGAAATATATTCTAAAATTTACTTTACTTCAACTCCTACTGTCTATTTCAGAAATAGTAATGCTTGTTTTTGTCATTTAAGAGTCTGTTTTAGGTACCTATAATGAGATGTTTTAAATTCTATAAATCGAAAGCCTACTGATGATTATGATCAACAAATGATAGAAACGAGAATATTCCCAATTTATTATTCTCATTAAAATGATAAGAACTAGTTATCGAAAACATGAGAGCCTCTTTTTAAATGTCTATGTAATAGGAACATTCAAAATCTAAAAATTTACTAGCTGATATATAATTATATGTATGGAAAGATTGTTTAGTTTTTTTAAAGAATGAATGTAATTAGTCATTAAAGTTTTTGAAATCTTCAATTTTACCATTTTAACGTTCGTCCTTGAACTTTACGTGAATAAGCCGCTTGGTTCGAAAATATTTTCAGCGGGATCGAGGCACTGCGAAATGGGGCCGAGTAGAAACGGGGTCGACGCAGTATTGAGCCTGGCTGACATTGCGACCTTTAGAGAGATATTGCCCCGCGCTTCCTCCACATTCACCGGCCACGGTGCTTTAAAGCGATAGTGGCAAGTTTTTCCTTTTCAGCGAGCTTGCCTTTTACACAAGGAACTGAATACTAGACTCTCTTTTCGTCTTGATATTCTCCTTCGTTTTCTCTTCTTCATGCTCTTATTTCCTCTCTTCATCTTTATTATGCCTTCTTTTTATTTTTGTTTTTATGATTTTTTATTTTCTGTTTTAATGTTAATTTTTACTCCCTACTTTTATCTTTTCCATGTATTTCTTATTTTTTTTACTTCCCTCTTATTCTTCCTAAAAATCTGTAAGAAAGCATTTGAAAACATTAATAGTGAAATTCTTCCAGTATCTAATAATAAATTAATTATAATATTTTCTAGGAATAAAATAATGGGTGAAGAACTAAACCTTTTGATATTTATTATTTTCATTCTTCAGTCTTTCATATATGCATGTCTGCAAAACTGTTGCTCCACGTAGTTATAAGTTCTTTTGCCGCAATTAATCGAAAAATGCATGTTCTGAAACATTTGTCAAATAGTTTAAACCTTACATTTTTACAGTGGATAAAAATTTCAACTCTAAAATATCCTTACTTTTAAAGGCCTGTAAAAACGTTATTAGATTTTGTAGGCTTTCACTCATTTGAAAATCAAATGTTTAAAAGCTGTTTTTTCAGTCCAATACCATCTTTTGTATATTATCAATGCAATATTCACCACGTCTTGTACATAACTGGTAAGTAGTACAAGCGTAAATCTTTTTTAATAAGATTCTCATGATATCTCTCCAAAGAACAGCAAACTTACGGGTTTCAATTATCTGTTTACCTTCTTTTCTTTCACTTTATTTATTCAAGAGACCTTTATCTCGTTAAAAGGAAAGTGAAAACAATTTCCTATAGGCTTTCGTTATCTGGAGAACTCCCGCAGACACTGGAAAACGAGCATCTCAGGCAAAAGTTTCCGCCTTTGTTCTTGAAGAATATTATAACGAAAAAATCCTGAAATATTGTCAATTAGTTTTGAGAACAATTTAGTTTGGGCCACATCTCATCAATAAATAATTCATTGATTATATTATACTAAATAAATAATAAGAGAGTTGCCCGATCTCTCAATTTAATTTTTCTCGCCATGTCTCTCTATATTTACATCTTCCGTGCTTCCGCCATTTTTTAGTTTCTTAATTAATTTCCTGTAAATTTTAAGTAAAATTTTCAATAATTATAAAACAACGAAACCGTACTCTACACACGTGACAATCTTTTAATAGTCATATATTCATCAAGCTTCAGAAATTAATAAAATTAATAAGAAAACGTGAAGTCATAATTAAAATATTTCGAAAAATATTACAAAGTCGTACTTGTTAAAACTATCAATGATGCATTTTCCATGATTTTAATAATCCCCAAGACTTACATTGAAACTACAGAAACTAATAAAAATATATTAAAAATGGTATTAATTCAATATTTGAAAATATATACATTAGTCTTTGGCACAAAGTAAAGAATAATACATGTTAAACAACAAGAATTTTTACCGAAGCTCAAAAGATGCTCTGTGGTGATAAAATTATTCTGCTAGTAGACAGTTTATTTTCCTTTCTGCTCTGGGAGAAAAACATATTTGAGAAGAACGTTCTTTTAGCGGAGTTTTCAACGCATCGTAGATAAGGGAAAACTTCTTGCTTAATTCTTAAGTTAAAACAAAGGCAAAGTTTACTCTCTACACCGCTCTGCAAATTTCACCAAAACAAGCTCAAATTTTACGACTTTCAATTACCTACTACTTGTTTCCAGCTTACACTTCTACACTTCTGGCAGAAGCACTATTATCTGCTTATCTTGAAACCAAAACTGATTTTACACCGCCGTATCTCTGTCATTAGTCTGCTCTGACAGTTTTTTTTTCTCTCTTCTTTCGCACATGTCACCTTGTCCCTGCGAAAAGTACGATTGTGCATCTCGTTTTGCACAATTTTGCCTCAACGATTCATTATTTTCTCACATTTAGTGTTTTATAATTTTCTTTTTTCATTACCTCGTATTATCCTTAATAATACGTTATGAATATTATAGTTTTCTTAACATTTCACTCCTAAGCAAAGCAGCAGAAAGTATTACCGATTACAGAACAACGAAATAGGAAATTCCCCTTTTGCAATTTATTCTTTTGATGGTTCCAAAACATGTCTTCAACGCTGAATAAATAATATAACAATTTCTCTACCAACTGCTGCACATTTTTATACTGTTTCTCTTCTTGTCTTTCTTCAACCCGCTTTCTCCAAATATTGTACTTTGAATCCTCTCACAATGTCTTTTAAAGTATGTGTTAAACAAAATATACCTGTCTAAGCCTGATTCTATGCCTCACTATGCACATCTCTCTTTCCATAGCCTCTCGTCCAGCGTCGCTATCAATGATTCCTTTAAAATATTCATCTTTTGATCCATGGCCTGACTTTTTCACTTGACCCTTATTCCCTGGATTTCAACGTATCCTCAAGTTGTACATTTCTTCACCATTCCTCCTCTTTTACAGAGTCAAAGTAACATCAACCTCTCTCTGTCACATTCCTCCTTTCTCTCTTCGTCATCCTTTTCCTTTTCTCCACAATTCGTTCCCTCCTCTATCCTACTCTCTTTGATATGTTGCTCTCTTCGCCAGCCTGTTCTCTCCTCTCTCTTGCACGCGTCGCTAGTATGCCCTTCCCGTTTCCCTGCTTTCTTCTTTCGTCCTTAACCTGCCATTCTACTCTTTCAATCACCACATTCTCTCCACCATCTCACACTCTCTCCACCATCTCACACTCTCTCCACCATCTCACACTCTCTCCATCATCTCACACTCTCTCCACCATCTCACACTCTCTCCACCATCTCACACTCTCTCCACCATCTCACACTCTCTCCACCATCTCACACTCTCTCCACCATCTCACACTCTCTCCATCATCTCACACTCTCTCCACCATCTCACACTCTCTCCACCATCTCACACTCTCTCCACCATCTCACACTCTCTCCACCATCTCACTCCCTCTATCATACTCTCTCCACCATCACACTTTCTTTTACATCAAAGTCATTGTAGCATCATTCTCTCTTGAACCTCCTTCCTACACTTTCCACGAACGCGGCCTCCCCTAATTCTCAGGACGAATTCCCTTACCGTTCTATTTGTTTTCGGAAACCATCCAATTCCTCTCCAGCCACTTGCCGGCGATCTGAGCCACTCTCTCCCTCTTCCTTTCCGCGCCGCGTCGTATTTTTAGCCCCGAGGAGCTTCTTTAAGAAATTCGCCCGAGGGAAACAAGCGCAAATATTTTACAGCTCGCATTTATCTCCACGCGCGATGGCTCCTGCTGGCCGCGAAAGGTGCCGTTGATTTCTCCGGAATTATCCAGGGAAAAGTCTGCTCTTGAGCGGATAACGAGCGGCGGAAGATGTGACGGCGTCCAGGGACGAGTGGGTGGAAGGAAAGAAGAAAACAAAGACGATGAATGTAAAAGTGAAGAGAAGATGACGGCGACAAGAAGCATGGTTAGTTCGAAAAAATGAGAGAATCGAAGGGAGTTGAAAGTGAAGAACTAGACTGAGGTAGTATGAAATAAAAGATTCGAGGATGAGAATTAGAGAAAGGAAAGAAACGTATGATAAGAAAGATATAGAATAGAGGGGATGAATGAATAGTAGTAGAAGAAAACGTTGAAATAAAGAAGAAAATTTGAAATAAAGAAGAGAAGAGGATGGGAGTAAAGCGAATAAAACAGATTATGCGAAAAATTGAGAAGATAATGAGTGGTATAAACGACGCCCGAGCGAGAGTAAAAAGAACGAGATGTCAAGGAACATAATTTGAAATAGTAGCGAATGAATAAACAAACGAACTTAAATAATTAGCACGAAAATGTTGATGGAAGCAAGTTATTGGGAGTAAAATGAAGAGCGGAGTGCAGAACCGGGGAACAACAAATGAAGAGAATATGTTATAATTAGAATATAATAAACATACTCAATGAACCAAAGGAAGAAGTATTTGATAGGGCAATTAAGAAAACATTAAAAAGAGTTATAAAAGAGCAGCGAGAAAGACGTAATAAGAGCAAGACGTCGGGTAAGAGAAAGAAGAGAGCGATGGGACAGAGGAGAAAGGAATGACAGAGAAGAGAAAATGATAAAGAGGAGGCATGATAAATAAATGATGAGGAAATGTAGAAGGAGGGGAAAGAACACTATTAAATAAGGAAATAACGAAAGAGAAAAGACAATGTAAATGAAAGGCTAACAAATTCAAAGAAGCAGAAACAAATAGAAAGAAAGAAATAAACAGAGAGATACACACACAGAGAGTCACAGAGAGAGATAGAGAGAGACACACACACACACAGAAAACACATAGAGACAGAAATAGCAGAGAGATACACATAGAGAGAGACTCACACAGAGAGAGAAACTCACAGCGAGAAACACACAGACGCACAGAGAGAGAGAGAAACAGACACAGAAAGTGAGACACGGAGAGAGAGAGACAGAGAGAGACACACAGTGAGGGAGACTGAGAGAGACACACACAGTAAGAGAGACAGAGAGAGACACACAGAGTGACACACACACAGACACACAGAGATATACAGAGAGATACACACACAAACACACAAAGGGGAGACCCACACATAGACAGAGAGAGATAGGCACACACAGAGAGACACAGACACGGGGTGGGCATACATGCTCCGGAAAACAGATATGATGAATGCAAACGGGTAGAAATAATTATTCCTTCAGGTAGCACCTCCCTATCGGGGAGTCTGGGAAACTTCTGAAAACAATGCCTGCTGAATGATTGATTAGTGTTTTGGGACGTGCCAGCTGCAATGATCATTTTCCGGTAGTTGTAGAGCATTTTTATTGTGTCATACACTATTTCTTTGAAAATTTCATCTTCTTCTTTTGCCTTTTCCCGTTACTACGGAGTCGGCGCTAATGGGTGTAGGCTCTCTTTTATTAATTTTCACACACTCCATTTTTATACAGATTTCGCGAATGTTTTACGCCCGGATGCCCCGTCCTGGCTCCAGTCACAAAGGACACACAAGCACATTATACACAGACAACACACACAACCATGCCACCGGCCATCGAATCCACATTTCTTTGACAACCTTATTAAGTTTCATTTTATTTTAATTCAAATACACAAATCACTTGATTGTGTTCTATATTAAATTACGTTCAATAGTAGGTGATGTGCGTAGATGAAATACTGTGTTTTCTTTGTTGTTTTCTTAGCTTTATCTGAACATTTGAACTTTGTCCCGCTTTTAGTCCCGCTTTTAGTCCCGCTTTGTCCCGCTTTTAGAACTTTGTCCCGCTTAAAATGTAACTTTTAACATACTGTGCATAACCTAAAAGTAACCGATTGACTTGACTAAGTATTTAAAAGCAACTTTATCTAATGGCTACTAAAGGAACTAAATGTTATACATGCATGTTTTCTACATTCAAAAATATTGGAAAGGATAAATGAATCTATTAAATATTTGTCTCGGGTATTCGAAGCGTCTCCAGAATGTATGAACTGCATTTTCAAGAATCATTAGAAATAATAACTCGAGCATAAATAGCTAACTCTAGACTAGAAATACTAACCCGAGAAACTAAAAAAATATTGAGTGATATTATATTTAATACTGCTTTGTGGTGTGTTGTGCGTAAAAATAGCTTAGATTCTGACATTTTTACAGAATTTACACATTTCACAGTAACCCACAATAGCAGACACGCTTTAGAAACAATACGAGGAAAGCATTACGAATCTCATTCATATGTAATTTTTCTCCATAGCTCAAAATTAACGAAGCAGATTACATTCAAAGCGATATCACACGTTACAGTCACTTGTTTTTGAAATGAAATTACACACGGAAACATGAGGCTCGGGATGAGGAAAGTGAACTCATCTCGAAAAAAATAAACATAATGTGTGTTTGCAATATTCTGCCCGCATTTTTGTGTCATTACGCACACCCTGCTTGAGTTCTGTTGGTGGCGTGATATAATTGCAACACATTTGCATATGTCACGCTCATAAAACGAACATTGTTTCTCGTTAAAAAAGACCTTTTTTTAAAACATCCACGAAGAGAATCTCAGTGTAATAAAATATAAAATTTGAAATTAATGAAATATTTGAATTTACAGAAAGCTTGTAATCAATGGTAAATATAAATTGTGAGAGGGGATCAAACCAGTACATTCAGTGACAGAAAAGAATACAAATAGAAATGCAAGAAGTACAATGCATATAAGTAAATACGTTTCCGGGTACAAATAATATTATACTATTAAGTAGCATTTACAAATAATATGAGAAAGTAGGTAGATACTTTAGCATCACGAGTTGTTTCTCATATTCGTAGTATATATGTCGAATTTGAAATTTTGACGTAAATACGAGGGGCATTCAATAATTAACGAGACAAATTGGTCTAGAAAAAAATGTTTATTATTACAAAAAAAAAGAATTTTCCTGCTTTTTTATATATTCCCCACCAACATTTGTGCACTTGTTCCAACGGGTTACTAGCTATTTTATAACCGCTGCAAGGAATTCTTTATCTCGGTGTTTCAACCAATTTCCCACAACTTTTTGTGACAACCTTATTATCCTGGAACTTTTTCCTGTGTAATGCCTTCTTCAGTGGACCAAACAAATGGAAATCACATGGTGCGTAATCGGGGCTGTAAGGGAGACGAGGCAGTACCTCCCAACCCATTTTAACGATGGTTTCACGGCTTTGTCGGGCATTGTGAGGACGTGCGTTGCTTTGCTGGAGAATCACACCTCTCCTCTGAGATCCACGATCTTATGACTGGCTTCACCTTGTTCAAAAGCATATCTAACTAGTATTGACTGTTTATTATTCGCTGTTCTTCGAGATAATCACAAAACACGCAACTACAGCGTCCCCAAACACAGTCAATAAGACTGTTCTTGCTGATGCAGCACGATGTTTGTCAGTCACTGAGTCTCGACCACATTTGAACTGTTCTACCCACCTGTAAAAATTCTTGCGATTCTTACAACTTTTACCATACACTTACGTATGTATTAGCTGGATTTTCACCTTCAGCAAGTTCAAAACGAATCGCAGAAACATTGTTCAACCAATGTGGAATTTTTAAGAAGACTCGCCATCTTGCAGCTTAATTTTGAGGTTGTGAACATGACAATGCTGATCTTCCTGATGGTCAGGGCTCATCCCAGTGATGCCAACTTAAAGTCGTAAAATTACCAAACTTATCCTACCCATTGTTTTTTCTCCAGACCAATTTGTCTCTTTAATTATTGAATGACCTACGTAGTATACTTGGGGTGTACCCTGATACCGAAAATATGTTTTCTCATTATCGTCTCACGGTTCACAGGATTTTTGAGAAAATGGGTATTCCTCTGTCCTTCGAACTGAAACCAATGCATGATAAATTTGGAGAGGATCATTCACTTTTGAACGTACGTCAGGGTGTGCCCGAAGAGTTTTTCATTTTCTAAATATATTATATTTTTTCTTTATTGTAATTATTTTTTGGATAAATGGGAAACTTATAAATGAGGTAAAAATTCCTTTAAAGTTTCGAAAATTTCGAAGTAAAATTTGGATGTGCCCTTAGCCTAGGCTTACATCGTCATATTTGAAATTATTTCAAGAGCACATCTTAATGCGATTTATTCTCCAATATCAAACCTCTACAGAACATCGTGCAGGTTTTCAAAATATAAGCAGTTTTTGAGGAATTAAGCGTTAAAGTGTGACGATTTCTAAATATCCCTATGCTAAATCTTCGCAAAAACTTGATTTTTTTTCTTTAAACTTTGGGCACAATCCTCTCATTATTTGCCACAAGTGCCATCTTGTATGCAAATAAAATTTGAGTTTCTCTCTCTGATAGCAAAGTAACGACTTCTTGTAATATTAAAATGCTTGCGTAATTGATACAAAACATTTAAAATGTTTTATTTTTGGTCTGTCCAAGATAATCTGCGGAACGGTTGAACCGATTTAAATATAGTTGTTATTGAAAGGGAAAGGGCAAGAACTAAATACGATCAACAGTTCCGCGTCCAACAGAAGTTTTTTTTCAATTTATTATTTTCTCTTATACAAAGTAGAAGGTTTAATACTTTGTTTCTTCAAACAATTCTAGTTTTATTCCGATCTTGACCTTTCGGTGCGCGCGCCTATTTTACTCACAAAAGCGGGCGCGTAGAAAGCACTGTCTGCTGCCTCGAGAAAACAGTCTTTTCTACCTTCAAAAGTTATATTATTTAGTTTAAGAAGGAAGAATAAAAACTCACAACTATTCATTAGATATTTAATGTTTAATACATTTTATATGTCACAGAAATGTGTCCATTTTTAGGTAAGAATAATAAATAACACATTGTTACAGAAAACCTCATAAAACAAAACACACTAAAGAAACAATTTACAAAAAAATTCCTGTTAACAGACAAATTAATTAAATGAAACAGTTACTCTCCTTAAATTTGAGGAAAGGTATTAATTGGTTTTCATCAAGCCGTTTCCAGCAACTCAAGAAGATGCTTGATTTCTTCGTCTCTTTCAGCTCTTCAGTAAATAAAAATTTTTAAAAAAAGACTACAAGTAATAGGAAAAAAATCAACAAAAATCAATTTTCAATATCTTTGATTTTGCTTACAGTGATCGGAAATACATGTAAATGAACAATCTGAATAAGTAAAATGTTCGTTTGGAATACTAAAAAATACTTACACAAGTGGGCGCGGTAGAGCATGGAGTGCTGCAGTCAGATTTGTTTTATTTTCAAATCTTCTTTACGACTGATAGGGGAAGGCAATGGAACGGAGATTCACGCGTTTCGTTTAGAATGTTGCGAAAAGAGAATACTGTCAAATAGCCGTACTCCATTTCAGAACAATAAAATACAAAGGCAGCACGGAGTGCTGCCGCGCGCCCGCCGGAAGGTTAAAGGAACTTTGTACCCATGATGATCAAAACAAAAAGAAAACTGTCTTATGTGATATCAAAAAAGTAGTTCTGTGCCTATTTATTATTCCTGAGTGTAATATTTAAGAATTCTCTCCCTTTATTGCAAATGTTTCAAAAGCATTCAGTAAAATGACTACAGTACGTTCAACGTTTGTAAACGTCAATTAATTTTTTAAATTAATACTTACTGTTTCATTCAAGAACGCATTTGGTTAATTGAAGGGTTTAATCAGGTTAATTGAAGATTGTTTTGAACATTTGCCACGAGATGCTATTATCACCAACCTAATAACCTAATAGGTTTCGTGGTCCCGGTTCAGGGCGCCACTATTATCACCAACCTAATCTATTTCCTAATAGATCAGATGATACGAGCGATCTACCTTCACTCGATAAGTAGGTGGCATCGACGGATATCACCTTTCCCGTCCTGCAGCAGTTATCCTGCTCTTATCATAATATAAGGGTTTGGTTCCTTTTACGATACCAATATTAATAAAACATCGATTCAAAATGAGTTTAACCAGATGAGTATATTCTATATAAACAAAGATTACAGTGAATTTAGTGAAATTAACAGTATAAGATCCAATTATTTAATGTATGACCTTCACTACAAAAGTTTTAATTTACATACAGACCATAATAATAGAATGAAACAGAACAAATAATACACTTCCTGAAACAACATTTACACATACACAATAATAGTTTCACTTATGTACACTATTCACAAAGAGAAAACACACAAAAATACACAAAAGAGCATTACTATTCGTGACATTTTCCAATTTATTGAACTATGCAGTTAGATTATTATTAACTTACTTCATTCCTTTATAAATTAATTACTCTGTTTTCGTATCCCTCTTTTACTTAGATTATTAAATGAAAAACCAAGGCTTTCAAAATCCTGAATGTACCCTTTTACTACTCTTTCACTTTACATTTGCAGACGGAGCGCTGCGATCTGTTTACATGAGGTCATCGCCGACTGAATGAGAAACGCGCGTCTGCAGTATATACTGACCGTTTAATATGATATAGATGGCGGTGAGCAGCACACAGAACCCCGGCGGGGCAAGAACATAACCATTAAGTAGTAGATAAGTGGAAAGAAAAAATAAGAATATTGTACGTGAATGTTGTGAATAGAGTGTGGTGTGATCTATTTTATTGTATATTATCTTAATCATTTAAGAGTGCGACTCCAGCTCACTGTCAGAAAGGCATAATTCGTCAGCTGTGTCAGTAGCGCTTGTGCTGCCTTCGGAGACAGTTGATTAGTCAGATGTTGATTGACATCGGGGCCATTCGTGTATTCTCGGTTGTGTGTTCGGGCCTTCACTTTCAAAACAACATTAGTTCCTAATTCTGCCGTCTGCAAATGTAAAGTGAACGAGTAATATAATACTTCAAAATAATGTAAATTAGACATTTCGTTAACTCTTTTCAACATAGCCATTTCATTCTATAGAATGTTTAACTTATCATGATACGAAGATTGTAACCAAAAAATATCTGCGTTCTAATACAATATAATTAAAGAACTCAACTAATATTTGACTTTTGATTTTATTTAAACAAATTGCCTATTTTATCTGCGCTGTAACACCTGTCGGATAGCTTTCAGTTTTCTGTGAGGGAAAACTACGACGAAATAATTTTTAACAGAGAGCTTGAACTCACAAACACCAGGATAAATCCCTGTAGCTCCCACGGTGTGGTCGTTCCTTCGTCGCTCAAGGTTAGCGAACTCTGAACAGCGTTGGGGGGCGCGACGTGGCCTTGAAGTATTGCCGTCTGCTCCGTCTATCGTCCAATGAACAATTTCTTCTGTTGATGCGCGACCTATTAGTTTGCCAGTGGAGATAAACCACAAATAACAAAACACTGTGGGAAGAACGTAATTATATTAGTTACTATCCCCTTATAACGAAATTATGCCTCGTGGCATAAAAATTCGTCTTGAATTCCTTTTCAATACTTTTCCTTGGATAAATGTACACAAAATCAACATATTGCGATTTATGACTATTATTTACTCGCTCTTCAGTAATATGATTTGTGCTAGTTACCTTTTATAGAGTATTTGCAAAAAAACCTGCTCCATCGTTCTTCGTTCGTCGTCTGTCCTTTGGAAGTACGTCTGTTATAGGCACTGGTCTCTCACAAAATGAGGCGAGATCTCTCATCTTCCCGTTAATTTGCGGTGCATTGCCACGTAAATTTCTCATTGGATAGTGCATTCAGACTAGGAATTTATAAATCAATGCCTCTCTTCTACGCTGCCTAGTGGCGACAAGGAGTACTGCCTGAAATCTAGCACCACGTTCTGGAAGAACAGGTGGCCGATTTCGTTGTAAACGCGACTATCGACACTAAATAGCGGTTACACTATAATCCACGGTTTAATTGTTATTGTGTTCTTCCTTGGCTTCTTCGTATTTAAAAAAATATAGACATATCAAATAGCTTGAGGCTCCAATGATTTGTTTTAATTCCTGCGCGCATTGGAAGTTAGTGAGCTATATGTTTCTACATTATTCTCTAGGTCCTGAGTATCAAAGAAAACATACAACACCTCTTACACAGGCGGAGTCTGTATAGGTTTCTTTCCATTCTTGTGTGCATTGGGAATTAGTAATATAGATGTCAGCAAATGTTGTTGAATATAATTCAGATAAATCTGGCTTTACTAAGATCTCAATTGGTCGTTTATGCGTACAATGTTTTATATTTTGTATTATAATTATTTTACATTGCCGTTTAAATATAACAGCTTGTCAGTGGGATATTGTAGCATGTGTAGTTTAAATTTTCTGTCATTTAATAATGCTTCCGTAAACTTATCTGATGTAATCAATCCAGAAAGACAAGTTATCAACATTAAAAAATATTATCTTCTATTTTAACTATTTATCTTGAAGATGCAATTCTCCTTTCCACATTTCCATCTTTGAGTGAATGTGATTAGTTTCAATTTACTTACGGAATTTGTTTTCCGTGAGAGAAGCGAAGAATTTGCAGAAGCTGAACTCATTCAGTATATAAACACCTTAATTCAAATTAAAGGAAGATGAAAACAAACGGACGTCCAAAGGAAGTGGTTGGATAGTCAGCACTGAAAACAATGTTATCTAGCAGTTTTGAGGGAATGAAATTTCTGGCCAGGAACAAGGGAAAGATTCTTTATCTTTCCCTTGCATCAACGTATATGCTGAAAAGGAACATTCCATTAAAACTGTTCACGTTAATAGATGTATTTTACGGTATTTTGCACTGAATCCAACGACATTACCTCGTTTACATCATGAGATGACGGGAAATGATAAATGAAATAGGTAGATCAACTTGCCCTTAGTCAACAAATGTGGAGATTTGGGAAATCACACATTAATATTGGTTATATGGCTTTAGATGAAGTTTTCGATTGAGAGGAAAGGTGGTGTAGTGTGCTCTGAAACAGTGCTGGGGTAAGTCAGGCGCCCCGCGCGACCCCTCCCGGGATAAACTAATGTCCGTGAGAGTACTTCCATTTTCATTATCTCCTATACCGAGACTGATTGTATGGTTCCGATGAAATGTCATCGTAGAAGCACAACCAATTTAAATTATCCGGGCTGATAATGCAGAATAATAGATCAGGCCTCAGAAGATTGAAGCAGATGGGATCAATGTGAGAATGACGCCTTTGAAACTAATTTAATAGTGCAACGATGCTGCAAAAACAGGGTGCTTTTCTGAGCGACGGAGCTAAATTTTTTGCTAAGTAAACTTTGAGTTCATAACCGAATAATCAGCAAGCAGCAAGCGAGTAGAGTAAGCTAACACATGCCACATAAACAACGAAATAATTTTACCTGTAAAATGAGATATAGGAGTTAAAAATAGAGACGGTTGACTGGGTTTCAAGCAGTTCAATAAAAAAATTAGCACATGATTGTTGGAATATTACAAAAACATGTATTTGGCATTTTGCGTCGACTGCCCGACATTGCCGGCTAGATTACAGAGTCCTCATAGCTTAATTCTCAGGCTTGAGTGGAAGAGAGATATGAGGCGAACATGACATACTCTTTTCACAGTAACTGGTAAACTATGCTTGACTGAGCTTTTCTTCGTCGTACAGCCATAAAAATTGAGACAGTTCTAAAGAAAAGCTACAACTCTATTTTTGCCTCAACGGGGAATCGAACCCGGACTCACACCTCGGGAAGTGAGTGCGCCATCCATGAGCCATCCTAGATGCTTTAAAAGAACATAATTTTCTACATAATTATTTACATTCTACACAACTATTACTAATAAACTGTAAACAATAAATGGGAAATTTGTGCTTAATTTATGATTTCAGCTGTATTACGTTGGGGTCATTCCATATTAAATCAACACACTTTTAATTAAAATTTTACCTCACCATTTTAGATTCAGATGGAATTTGACACGTAGGTAGTATGAATGGAGAATATGAAAACTACAAATTTTGAGTAAAATATTTCCACCCGTTTCTGAAATACAGCCATGTAAAATTTTGCAAAAGTGGGTTCCCGAAAATTTTTTAAATTGATGTAGAACCTCACCAAATTAAGGTAAAGAGCTGGAACAGGTGTCATTTTGCAGCGTTCTTTATGGCCTTTTATATGATATACAACTCAATAGGAGTTGCGTTCAAAAAGGTTTTCAAATTTGAATTTAAAATTTTGATTTTGAGTTTTTTCAAAATGCTCATCTTCAAAAAAATTGAAAAAAATCTAAAATACTCCTTGTATATATCCAAACAGATGGTGCAAGTTTAAAAATGGGACTGCGATGGGTTCATATGGTAATCTTTATTTAAAATGAACAACATTTACTTACTCTAGATTTTACTGATTTTAAAATGCATTTTATTTCAAATTATAAGCCCTAATATATACAAATTATTAATTTAGTGTTTTTTTATTGGCGAGTGTGTTATGATTTATTGTTATGAATATTATCGTTATTATTATTATTCCACTACACGACTAAAGATGTTATGACTCGGCTGAATATAAAATCTACTGCAAAAATATGCAATTGCATGACGTTCCGCGGTCTAATAATAATAATAATAATAATAATTGCTATTATTATTATTAATTTTATTATCATTATAATGACCGAAGTTATTATAATAGTGACCGAAGAATGGGAAACAGAGGCATTGTTAGTGTAGCGAAGAACACTAGGCAAGACACGTCGAACAACACAGACACTGAACTTCTGATGCTCTGAGACACAAAAAATGTTAAAGAACTCGTGGAGAGACAAACCACTCCACGAACAATATCTAAAAAGAATGGACAAGGTGAAGATCAATAAAGATCAATCAGTTATGTGTCTTAAAAGGGGAAGAATGAAGTGAGAATCAGAAGCAGTTCCAGTAGCTGCTCAAGATCAGGCGTTGAGAACACGACATTATGATAGAGCGGTTCTCAAAATTTCCCAAGGTGACAAATGTCGCATTTGCCAGGAGCAAGTAGAAACCATTGATCATATTGTCTCAGCTTGTCCAATCCTAGCAAAGACCGAATACTTGAAAAGACATAACAGGGTGTGTAGCTACCTCCACTGGCAGATCTGTACCGCCCTTGAAATTCCAAACACATGCCACAAGTGATACGAACACTCCCGAAAACCGGTGAGGTCTGTTGAATTGTGTACGATATTGTACGACCAACAAATTCAAACTGATCGCACAATAGCGACAAACAAACCAGATATAGTTATCCGGGATTTGGAGAAAAAATCGCGTTTACTTGTCGGTGGCGCTGTACCTTGCGATCGAAACGTCGTTACCAAGGAGGCAGAGAAACGTCTTAAATACAAGAGTTTGGAAATAGAGATCAGCTGAATGTGAGGCATAAAAGCACAGGTCGTCCCAAAAGTTATCGGAGGTCTGGGGTTTGTACCTCAAAATTTGAGTGAGAACTTGTCTAAACTCCCAGGTAATTCAAAGGACTGGGAAGTGCAAGAAATAGCTTTATTTGGAACAGCCCACATTTTGCGCCAAGTATTGTGGAGGCACCGGTAGCCCCTAGATTTACTCCTTAGGTAGCTGGTTGCAACCTGGAGTAGATTTTATATTCAGCCGACTCATAACATCTTTAGTCGTGATGTAGTGGAATAATAATAATAATGATAATATTCATAACAATAAATCATAACACACTCGCCAATAAAAAACACTAAATTAATAATTTGTATATATTAGGGCTTATAATTTTAAAATAAAATGCATTTTAAATCAGTAAAATCTAGAGTAAGTAAATATTGTGCATTTTAAATAAGATTACCATATGAACCCATTGAAGTCCCATTTTAAAACTTGCACCATCTGTTTGGATATATACAAGGATTATTTTAGAATTTTTTCAATTTTTTTGAAGATGAGCATTTTGAAAAAACTCAAAATCAAAATTTTAAATTCAAATTTGAAAAACGTTTTGAACGCAACTCCTATTGAGTTGTATATCATATAAAAGGCCATAAAGAAAGCTGAAAAATGACACCTGTTCCAGCTCTCTATCTTAATTTGGTGAGGTTCTACATCAATTTAAAAATTTTCGGGAACCCACTTTTGCAAAAGTTTACATGGCTGTATTTCAGGAACGGGTGGAAATATTTTACTCAAAATTTGTAGTTTTCTTATTCCCCGTTCATACTACCTATGTGTCAAATTTCATCTGAATCTAAAATGGTGAGGTAAAACGACTGTGTTGATTTAATATGGAATGACCCGTTGTCTAAGTGCGTCAGGTCACACTTCACATTTCTGTTCATGATGCTACAGAACCTTGATACGAGATTGTTCAAGAATACCTCATTCTACTCCTGTCATTTGTGAATCATTTGAAGTTATTTGTATCTATACTGTTACATTCCCATCATTGTATTTTCTAGGATAAATATATTATTAACACCTAAATAGTGTCCCAGTTTATTCAAATGTTATTTTTAAGGTAAAGTGTTATAGAGGTATTTTCTGGCAAGGTTGTCCTACCGGGAATCCTCCATTAATACAGAAATACATGGCACTTCCTTCTAGTTTTCATAAGACAAAAAAACGTCAATGTAAATAGACGTCTGTTTTCTAAGCTAAGCGAACTGAGAAAATTAAACATATCAATATTTTAATTGGTGAAAATCTTATTTACATTCTTAATAAATGTGCAAAATATTGTCTTTGCCAGCTTTCTGAAAAAAAGCGAATAATTTATCCCCTTTCAGTTAAAGAAAATTTTATTTATATAAACTAATTGTTTTAAATTAATATTTTAAATGTCACTAAACTGTTGACCTAAATAGATTTTGCTAATTAGGTCACGAGTAAAAATATTAATATAAATTATGTAGATTAAATTACATAATATATACAAATTACTTATATACTTTTATTTTATTTATATACTTTTATACTATTATTTTTATACTATTATTTATATACTTTATATATATACTTATATACTTTTATTTTACTTATATTACTTTTCCGATTGAACAAAATAAATGGTAGTCACTGGTTCAAAGAATTCTGTAAATTATTATAAACCAAACAGTAATCTTATTCAAAGCAAACACTCGGTAATTTAAAAAAAGTGAAATAGTTTTTTCCTTATCATATTAATATTTTATTAAACGATTTCTTTACAAAAAGTGCGTTTGTTAATATTTAAATTTGAATTCTAAATGCATCACTTCCCCTTTAATTTTTAAAAACCGGACACGAAAAAAGCATCAAGCACATATCGATTCCAATCAATATTCTTTAGCTGTCGTGTATTGATATGATCCGATTATGAATTTATAATCAGACTGGCAGGATTTTGCTGGTAAAGTAAACACGTCATATTCAATACCCTAAGACAAAAATAAATATAGAAGCTGCGAGAATGTCAACTGGGAATAAACCCGAGAATAGTTAAGCATTGGTTTGCTTTCAAATCTGAGTATTGACAAATTGAAGAATTCGAAAATACTGCTAAAATTATACGAAATGTATCTTGGAGGACTTTATTTTGAAATATTGCAATTAAATAGCTGAACCTTGACAATGCATCGCACAAAAGGAAGAACTGCAGAAAAGTTACTGTACACAAATAGAACATATTTGTTTCATCTGGTTTAGTACTTATTCTCTAGGTCTAATGAAATGAGAAAGATTATAAATGCCGGAGCAATATAATTTATTATCTGTACCTTATTAGCGCCTTAAACATGTTTTTTAATGTACAATAATTGAAATCTTTTATATTTACTAATATAGAAGGCTGTAGAAAACTATAGCATGAATTCGTGCTATGCAGTTATATAAAATCTAATGCATCACGTATAATTGTTATCAGTGAATTTTTTTGTAAGAAAATACCAGTTTCAAACCATGGGTGAGAATTATATTTGCGACATCACCAATTCCTACATTTAAAAATTAGCTTCAGGCGTAAAGAAAATATCTTCGCTACTATAACCTCGCACTCACACACGCTTGTTCGCGGTAGAGCAAGATGTTGAAGTCGGTCTTAACACAACCAAAGGAAGAAATGAATAATTGGCAAATAAGTGTCTACTTTATTGATTTTACAAATTTATAAAAAAAATAATATTCATATTATAAAAGAAAGTTAAAATATCAAGCTTTAACCCGTCTGATGCCCAGTACCTTTCATGTACAGCAAAATTACGAAATTCGTTTGAGTTGAAAGCTCACTTTTCTGTAGGGAAACCCTTCGGATTTTAAATATTTAGAGAACTATATATTTGAAACCGTCGGTAAAATTAGAAATCGTTCTGGAACTGATTTCACCGGAGTGCGTCTGAACGGGAGGTCATAGGGTTTAAGTGCTGATGGCGGCAGGATTTTCGACACAAACTAGATAGCTAAGTCGAATTTAGTCACTGTTAGGAGGAGAAATCTAGTAGCCGGCTGCTCTGATCGGTAGTTTTGTTTGATTTCTATGATGAACACTAGGTGAATGCCGGAGCAGAACCCTAATAAACGGCTCACAGACAGTGCGTGATCATACGGTTCCGATCATTCCTTCTTTCTTGCCCTATCTTCTCTCCTTACACACACTAACGTGCACTACACGACCACACATGCCGAATGACTGATCGGAAGCTTGTCCCGGTTGGGGTCGTGCCCTGCTGGTAGGAGATACCTGGTTGTGGAAAACCTCTCTAGCAGTAGATAGGTCGGCGCCGAATCTCACCATCCACTGGGGGATGATTACCGCCACCTCCCGAGGAAAAACATGCACTACACTTATGACATTTGCAAACATCCACCGAGACTAATGAACTTTCCAGTTGATACGCAAGGAATCACTAATCAATCAATCGTACGCCATAAACTTGATCGTATAGAATTTTTTGTATATCTATAACGCTCATAATCTTTTTAAAACACTTGTTTTGTGTGAAAAAGAAAACAAAATATGTGTACTGGTGTTTGAATATTAAACAATACGAGTAGATGTACACATTCGTTTTATGAGAAATGAAACACACGGGATAAAATAAATTTGATGAAATTTTGTTCTCAAATGTTGCTGCGTAATTTGTGGACTATCGATTTTACATAAACGACGAAATCACATTCGAAGCATTAGTCTTGAAGCGTAGATTTTAATGCTCAGCTAAAAGCTCATAACAGCAAAATACGGTCGGAGATTTTAACGAGAGAGTTTGATCGTAAAAGTGAGGTTAATTTTTCCTTTGTCCTTGTGGTAAATTGAACAGTACACAAGCGTCGATTCAGAAAAGCACGGCTAAGGTAGTAAAGGTGCTAAAATACAAAACTTCGAAAAAGGAAAGCCTGTAAATAACCCATGTCTTCTACAAATTAATAAACATGTAAGTACTATACCATAAAATCACTTCCTAAAATCGCGATTTCTGTTCTTCCAAACAATCTTCAGACACAATCTTTCCTCTGCGCTTAATTTGATCTGAAGTGATATATACCACGGCTCTTGAAATGTGAATATTATAATCCAAAGACTTTTCAAAACCTAGAATTTTTTTATTTGCTAGAACAAATATTTTTAGATAAATTAATTTTGCCGATTTTTATAGAGAAATGGATTAGTTCATTCATTGGGAGCGATTAATACGGAAAACAACAGTATATATTAGTCTTAATATGAAAAGGATCATTGCTTACTTACATATTACTGCACAAATTTCCTGCACATATAAAAGAAGAAAAGTTCAATAGGGTTGACAAAATTACACAAATTTTCCATTTTGTCAATTTGAACATGAGATCTGTGTGTATACTGAAATTGAGAGTCATAATAAAATGCTGCCTAACTACCCAGAGAATTATTCAAATTTCCTTCCCTTTATAATTTTCCTCCATTCCTTTCCTCCATAATTTTCAATGGTGTCGATGTGTTCTTCAGCAAGACGCTCTTGTCTCTGAGCATCCAATTCGGAATTTTATAGACTGCTCCTCTCGTAACACTTATAATATGTTTTGACAATTGTGAATTTCGTTTCGGCGTTGTTTCAAACAATTTAGTGTTCACAAATTACTGTAAAGGAAGATATTGTTTAGAATGTATACGATACTTAAATATTGCACATTGTACATCACTGTATATTTTGTACTGCGTATTATTGTACTGTCATTAAACCGGTGGTACTGTATGGTTTTGAAACTTGGACCATCACGAAGAAAATGGAAAATAACCTGGCAATATGGGATAGGAAAATCTTACGTAGAATATTTGGACCGATTAAAGAAAATAAAATCTAGAAGAGTAGAACAAATGCAGAGTTGGACGAACTATACAAAACACTTAAGGTAGTTACCTGCATCAAGATAAGAAGGTTGGAATGGATTAGACATGTAATAAGAATGAAGGAAGAGAGGGCAGTAAAGAAGTAGGGACCATGGCCGGTACCAAAAGCAGAGGCAGGTCGAGGTTAAGATGGAATGATGAGATGGAAGAAGATCTGAGATCCTAAGAGTGAAAAGAGGGAGAAGAAAAGAAGAAGACCGAAGAGATTGAGCTGCCGTAATAAAATAAGCCATTACAAAACTATAAGTGCTGGAGAGCTGACAGACAAAGAAGAAGTGTATTATTGTACTTTTTATTAAACTCTCACAATCTATATCAATATTTAAACACTTTCAAACTCACAATGTGTTCTCGTCACTGTATACAACACGGACTATGGACAATACATGTACATTGACATTTTTTACTAATTTGGTTGTGGCTTTCTTTCAAATGTTCCACCAACGTTCAGAACTAACAAATCACTAACAATGGATTTAGTACTCATTGCTTCATGTTACCAACGTTCAGACACAGACTTTACATTGCCTTATTTAAACTCCAGTGAATTTCGTAATAATTCTGGACATTGATGCAATCAGTAGTAGATACCAGACGTCACCTTCCGGTGTGCAACTATTGACATAGATGCACTCTTGAATCTATGCTGTAAATCTAGGCGAAAATGCCCAGAAAAGTAATTATTTTGTAAATATATTAATGTTTATGATTATAAAACATACCCCATAGTACTCTATACCTTTAAAGGAAGCTACCATAAATGTTGCATCGGTATTGGTTCAGCTTCAGAGATTATCGCGCTGTAAGTCAACGCACTTTTATATACATTAATATAAAAGATATGGATAAACAAGTTCTGTAAACGTAATATCCACTCAGTTGTTAACAGGAAATAGAATTCCTGTGACAACTTGTAGTTACAAATACAACTGGTTGAACAAATTTCCTCCTCTGATAGACAAGAGGAAGAAGATGAAACCAGCTCGTCACTACTTTTTATTTTCATCATTCTTGACCACTTTTTTCTCTTTGCAGGCACAAATGACCCTTAAATGTCAGTAGATCTCGTGGGAGCCGCTATCTTATCCGGCTGGGGCGTTGTCTCGCTGGAGACAGAGAGGACACGAGGAGGGAAAGTCCGCAAGCCGATGTTTGCGACGGATCTCACGTTCAAGTGAGGAAAGACCACGGCCACCTTCCGGGTATAACATGCACCATATTTGATTTATTTGGCCAAAAAACAGCGAAAACTGTATACGACGTCTCGGGGAGAAGATTATCTGCGTACGTTTTCTTAAGTTCCGCAACCCCTTCCCAACATTTTAGCTATAAATACGATAGTTTAAGCACGAATAAATATAAAAAAGTTACAATAATAAAATTTTAAAAAGCGCAAAATTAGCAACATTTGATAAACTAGATATTTCTTTCCCGAGATATAGAAAACTTACTTGCAACGGTAAACGAAATGAAGATGCGATTTTTCTTCGTTGCTAACAAACAGTAACTCACCCTCAACTCTACTACCACTAAAAGCAAAAGGAGTGCTCAACGTGCTTATAGCAAAGCTACATTTACGTCCAGAAGACAAACAAGGGGCCATCTCAGCATTTGCTCAATGGATCTGGGAAACTGGACATAAATCTGATCGAGACGGGGGTCATTGACCCGCAAGCTGAAGTACATTACTTGTTAAAGGCATATTAAATATTTTTTTTAAATGTATACAAAACAAACGTAAACTAATTCATTATATATCATTGTTTTGTTAAAATATACATTATTTTTGTTTTGATGGTCAGTATAGTCTGTAATTGTATAGAAAGGGTTATGTAGCAGAAAATATTTTACTTTTAACTTAAATTTGTGAACCGACTTTAATTGTTTAATGTCATCTGGCAATGCGTTGTAAAGTAACGTACATGTATTTTATGTAGATTTCTTCTAGTGAGCTGTTGCTGCTGTCCCTTGATGAACGTGATTTTTACGACGTGTGTTGTAATTATACTCACTGGACTAATGACCGAAGTAGTAGACGAGTTCAGAAACAATAAACAATCCCCAAATAATGTTACATTAAGCCAGCCCCCGTGGCGTAGGCTGTTGCGGCAGCCGTCTTATGCGCTGAAGAGACTGCAGGTTCGAATCTTGCGTAGGCATGTGTGTATTTGTGATTGTCCCTTCACCCCTCATTATTATCCAATCCCCTCTCTATTCATAATTCAAAGCTTAACAACCTTGTTTTACAATGGATACATTAATAGCAGAGAAGGGTAAAATAGATTAAACACCAAATGAGAGAACACACAAAGTCTGGAACATGTAAAGGAATTTGAACTCTGGACACAGAGGCAAACAGTCCGACTGCTACATCCTCTGTTGCCCCTGTCTAGCGGGCTGTGAGGCAGCTATTTGTTCTTATGTTAACAGCGATTAAATGCCCACTTGTCCTCCAACTTTCTACTTACAGTCTGGTGTGCTCTCTGAACACTGTTCTCATATCAACTCGGTAACTACTCCTTTCAAGCACAGTTATATTAGTTCACAACTCACCTAAACTTTGCTCACAAGCAAGGAAAAAATACAATATAAAAAGACTAATACATGGGCAAAGGAAACAAAGAAAATAATAACACTACACCTGCTTGTTTAAAATACGAAACGACCGTGTGTTTTGTGCAAGTTAATTTACGAAAATATAACATTTCCGCTATAAGAAACATGATATTTCGTTTATAATGCGAATAATTAAAACTTTCTGAAACTTTTACTCTAAACTTTCCCGTCCAACTTTCTTAATGTTTTCCTCTGATATAGACCTGCAAGTCAGGGTTTGTTTTGTATGGCAAAGGTTCGAGTACATTCAAAACCTCAGATCCAAAGAAAAAAACTCAAATCCAAGAAATAACCTTCAGAACGTCGAAGAAAAGCAGAGCTTCATCATATAAAATGAAGTTTACCAATAGACATTTGGGACATATTCTAGATTTATCTTTAAAAAGATTTAGCAAAACATCTTGTACACCTTTTGTAACTTACCTCTATTTCCACTTTGATCTTCTTCTCTCTCTAAGGCTTATTACAAAAATTTTTATCTTCTCTGGAGTTTCAAAGTTCTGAATTATTGACATAAATATATAAAATTGGAAAATGTCTACCATCAGGTCTCGTCACCCCATTTCCATTACGTTTCGAAGCTTTCCTCAAATATTTTGCTTATAAAATTTCTACAAATTAACTGTTCTGAGGTAGACAATATGCGTACTTTACAGGAGTGAATATTTAGTACTAACCAGCGAGAGCGGATTACTGATGAGAATTGTGTGTGAATGTGTTTGAAGAGCAGGGTTTGAGACAAATTATTGTGCAAACTAATCTGAATTCTTTACATACGTACTAAGACATTTCCTTGAAAAGTAAATTTTGAGTAACTAAAATATAATCTCAGCATGCTTTGTTAACGTTTATGGACCTAAGCAACAGTTTTTTGATTTATCATATACGTACGTATTCATGAAGTAACATACGCAGTATAGAAAAAGTTATGTAATGCTTGTGGAAAATCAGTTTCGAGATTTCAACTAAAATACAGTTTTTGGAGTCCTCTGAGAGGCGAAAAATTATTTTCAAATGTCCGTCTGTCAGTCCCTCCGTCCTGTCCGTCCCTCCGTCTGTCCGTCCCTCCGTCTGTCCGTCCCCTCCGTCTGTCCGTCCCTCCGTCTGTCCGTCCCTCCGTTTGTCCGCCTGTCCGTCCCTCCGTCTGCCCGACTGTCCCCCTGTCCTCTCCCTCCTCCCGTCCGTTCTCTGTCCACCTGACTCCCTGGCCGTCCCTCTTATCGGTTTGTCTGACCCTCTGTCTGTCCATCCGTTTGTGATCACGAGCGCCTAAACTATTTGTACGATTTTTTTCTGAAAATTATAATTCCTCGGTCGATCATGCCCGACACAAAGCTCTGCGATTTTGAAAAACATGCTTTAAACTTTACACAAAGCCCCTGAAATTTTTCCAAAATTTTTTGAAACGCTACTCTGAATTTTTCTGTAAATTTCTTGCAAGTGTAGGGGAAAACACTTTTACAGATGCAGTAAGATTGATTTTCACTGTTACATCTAAAATTGCAAAAATTGCGAAACTAATTTCTGCGGCAACCTCCAACATTGCAATTTGAAGATAGATATTTTCCTCAAATGAAATTAGTTTTTAATAATAACTTCTTTTATTAATGTAATGTACATTTTTTGAAAATATTAATAGTGTTTGCGTAAATTTAAGTAGAATGTGGGCAATGTTAAAAAATATTTAAAAACCAAGATTTCAAATCCGATCCATGTTTCCTTCAAACCTTCTTTAGGGATGGTGCTAAATGCACTGTAAATGATGAATGATGATATAAACGCATTTTTGCTGTACTCTTTGTTATTGTTTTCAAAAATTACAGAAATGTATTATTTTTTTTACTTTTCTTATTTCGTTAATATTTACATGACCCACTATTTGTATATACTATTGCTTTGAGAGTATACGTGTTTTTAAATCAATTTTAATGAAGTTTCTCGAAAACAAAAAAAAATTTGTGAAATTGGGTGAAAATTGGGGGGAAAATTCTGTGAAAATGAAATCTGTTCCTTAATGTGTATATTTTGAAATAAAGAAGGACGCAGTAAAACGCATATGAAGGAAGACGCAGAAAACAATTTTGAATTTTTGCAATTGTGAAAATAATGAGGTTTTCAACAAACTTGAGACATGTACCATTCTCTTAACGTTCTTGACACTATCTAACAACAAAATTTAATCTAAAACGATGGAGCCAGAAAAGACAGCAATGCAATTGGTATCTCAAACAACATTACACCCTATCTACGCAATGAAAACATTATTTACGTTTGCCGACAAACTTAGGAAATCAGCATGAAAAACTTTTGGAAAAACCTGAACCCCATCGGAAGAACAGCTTACAGGTTTTACTTTATGTGCGCTTTTCTGTGCATTTTGTTTGTGTGCTTTTATGTTCATAATAAGAGAAAAGAGAGAGAGAGACAAAGAGAGCGAGAGGAAGAGAAAGAGAGAGAAAGAGTAAACGAGAGAGAAAGAGCAAAAGAGAGATAAAGAGTAAAAGAGAGATAAAGAGTAAAAGACAGAGAAAGAGTAAAAGACAGAGAAAGAGTAAAAGACAAAGAAAGAGTAAAAGACAGAGAAAGGGTAAAAGACAGAGAAAGAGTAAAAGAGAGAGAAAGGGTTAAAGAGAGAGAAAGAGTAAAAGAGAGAGAATGAGTAAAAGAGAGAGAATGAGTAAAAGAGAGAGGCTGAGTAAAAGAGAGAGGCTGAGTAAAAGAGAGAGAATGAGTAAAAGAGACTGAAAGAGCAAAAGAAACAGAAGAGTGAAAGAGAGAGAGAAAGTGTGAAAGAGAGAGAGAAAGAGTGAAAGAGAGAGACCGCAAGAGCAAGAGCGTACGTCAAGCAGCACGTACACTCACCGAAACGACCTTCTCGTTAAAGGACCTCACCCCATCCACATCCCCAACCCTCCCTACCTCCCCCTACCCACTAGTCGCGGCGCGCACGGTACCTCAACGAGGCTCATTAGCGGCCGATCCGTCCTCTTCCCCAGTCCTCACGCCGACCCCGCCGTCCTCTTGATGATCTCCGCCAATCATCGATGCGGTGGCCGGGCAGCCCCGCTGGCTGCCTCACTACGACTGCGCTCGTGATGGATGTCCTGCAATTTGCTTTCAAGCCCGCAGTGCCTGGGGCTGCAACTCACGTTTTTTTTCTTTCCTCTCCGTTTTTATTCTTTTTCCGGGAGATACGCACACACATTTCGGCCACATAGCATTACCACACAACTCCGCAATCGAATCAAAAAGGTAATGAAGATGTTTGACTGCTGGATTTTTCCAGTTGTTGAAACACAGCCCAGCAAGTAATACTTTCATGAGCCTGATTGTTTTTACAAAATTACCAATTAGTTATGAATGTTTGAGGGTTTGATGTCGGGGAACAAATATTCTTTTTCTGAATTAGGCAGTTACATTTTTAATAGCGTTTGTTGTTTTCAACATGCAAGTTGAGCTACGTAGAACGTAAGATTCTACGTTCCAATTTCGATGAGTGTTACTTTTCGACACCAGCTTATTAGCCAAATTGAAGAAAGTCACTGCATTCTTTAAAAAAATATATTATATGTGATTCATATTATCATGTCTTGTAAGGAGGAATATTTATAAAATATTATAACAATCTTAAAAACACTTTTATCTTCAGAATTTCATGACTTTCTCTGTATCCCGCATACGAGAAAGTAAAAGTATGGATATTAAAATTCATTTTAACGAGGGACATTTGTGGTTTATGTTTGGGTGTGTGAAATTATTTCATATTTTACACGTTATTGAGGATTTCGCATTTTCGTAACAAGAGTGGGATTATTCGAATTACTAAAACACTTTTTCAAAAATATCAATTATGAAAACAGTCGTTTTGTTTTATGAAACTTAACGAAGATTTCTGTGGATGGAAAACATTTCCGAATCTTACACTCGTATTTAACAGATTTATGATGTAATGCAACTTTTATGACTACGAATTACCCATCAAATCAATTTAATAGCTTCCAATATTAGTCTGAAAATTCTGCAATGTATGCGGTCCATATGTACATTATGTACACAGTTGGATTGTTTGACGCCCCGGTACTGTTTAATGAGAAGAGTCGGAAATAATCGCAATTAGATTGTTTTTCATTTGCCCCAATGGTCTCAATGATACAGTTAAAATTATACTTGACCAAATATTCATTTTAACCTTTTTGTGAGTCAGTTAAGGGTTACATTTTTAACATACACAGTTTGGAAACAGAAATAATAAGTCATGT